>JAPMOR010043372.1:260374-297313 GCA_026543865.1 Argiope aurantia
TTGTGGTTCCAGACTTAAATGCCAGTTAACAGCTACGCTACGCGAGCAATTGCTTTTGTATTGTGGTCATGTTACTCGACTGCGAACCAGAAGGTTCCAGGTTCTATCCCTGCTCATCACACCTCGCTACGTTGGTGACCCCGGACGATAAACCTTCGTACAGCTGTTGTGGAGCCATCTACCCACAACAACACAAAGTCGTCAGACTCACTTGACGCAACACATCAGCAACCACTCACCCACACACGCTCACCATAGCGTTTGGTTCTTATCAAATGGGTACAGGCGCGTTTATATATATATACCGGGTGCGGCATAAATTCGTGCAAACTTCAAAAAATCATTTAAAAAAAAGTAATGCTCGAAAAAAATTGCGGTTTGCGGGAGTATGTTCCGAGAGCCTTTGGATTTCGTTATTTCCATTAAAAAATGAATTTAAAAACGGCGGATACATGGCGATTACACGGTCATACCGAGATGGTTTATGCAAATCAGGAAAACAGAGCAGAGTAACATTATAGTACATTTTATTTTAAACAAATTATGCTCAACAAGACCGCCACCACAAGGTATTAAGCAAGTGAGGCGCGTAACTACGCCTATTACAGCTGCGTGTAACATGTCGTCATTGATGCCACTAACGGCCAATTGAATAGCATCTTTCAGTTCCATCCAAGGGGCAGGAGAGCCCCGGTAGACTCGAGACTTCAGGTATCCCCACAACCAAAAGTCCGCTGGAGAAAAATCTGGCGATCGTCAGGGTCACTCATTCTTACATCCTCTGCTTATTACTCTGTCCTCAGTGAATGTGTCTAGGAGGAACGTCTTGACGGAACTATCAACGTGAGTCGGGGCGCCATCCTGCATGAAAGTGACGGAAGATAACGCACGTCTTTGCTGCAAAGCAGGCATAACGTGGTCTCGCAAAAGCCTAAGATAGCGTTCTGTAGTGACGGAACAGATTTTCCAACCGGATACAGGACAACGATCTTCAAAAAAGAAAGGACCTAGAATGAAGGATGCAGTGAAACGCACCAAACAGTGACATGTGTAGAATGTAGTGGTTTGGTCGTGTATGCACGAGGGTTTCATGCTGCCCAGATACGACTGTTTTGCGAATTCACGTCACCATGCAATGAAAAGTGGGCTTCATCTGTCCACATGATGTTCAGTAACCATTGTGGGTCACGTTCCATTTGTGCGAGCACCCATGTTGCAAAGGTCTTGTCTTTTCTCGCAATCTGCTGGCAACAACTGATGAAATGCCTCTATCTTGTACGGATGCAGCTTCAAGATTTTGTGCAGAATGCGTCGGATCGACCTTTCCGAAATTCCTGTTATTTTACCTGCTTCACGTGCACTGGAACTGCCCATTGAAGTCTCGGCTGCCACATTTCTCATGACCCTTTGGAAAGCAGGGACGCGGTCAGGACTGACGGATGGTCTGATTCTTCGTGGACGATTCTCTAATCTTCCGGTTTCCTTAAAACGTCGAACTAAATTTAATATCCCATTCAATGAAATTGGGTTTTTCTTCGCCTTAATTCCTTTCACCGTCGGTAACTGTTGCAATGCTATAGTCGCGTATTCACCTTTCTTATAGAACAGTTTCACCCCTAATGCTCGATCCGGTAGCGATAGCATGCTATTGGCGTCGAATGACAGATCCATTTCCAGCCTTGGGTTTTATATCTATACTAATTTGCATAAACAGTCTCGGTATGACGTGTGAGCGCCATCTATCGGTCATTTTTAAATACATTTTTTAATGGAAATAACAAAATCCAAAGGCTCTCTGAACATATTATATATATATTATATATATATATATAGTTACAAACCAGTAATGTTGCTTCCCAGCATGGTTAGTTCAACTACTGGAAAGACAGTTTTACGATTAGCTCTGTTGGATGTTGATCGGGTGCTGCTCAGTGTTCCAAGAGCTTGGCAACACAGATGGCAATCATTTGGCGACTCGGCGATGAATTTGGCGACAAAATAGATAATACTCGAAACTTCCAGAATTTTAGCGATTGAGCCTATAGGAACCGAAATAAGCATGAATATTCCAGAACCATCTCTCTCCTCCTCCTGAGGACTATAAAAGGTCTCAAGCCGAAGTCAATTATGAAACAAGTCGTGAATAGAGTCGTCGAGAGGATAGCGAAGCAACGAAGCAAGAGCGAGCGTTGTGTGGAGCTCAAGCGATTGCTGAATTGAACTGTGTGCCAAGTCCTGATGTTTATTGAAGAAGCAACGTCGAGTCATGTGAGGAGTAGTCAGTCATGTAGTAGCGAGTCGGCAGTTGGATACTGTTAAAGCGAGGAGACAGTGCAGAATTGCAGGCGTTTGGAGAGACCGTAGGGAGAAGCTACGTAGATTCCCCCCCCCCTCCTGTTGAATTCTGCCTGGCCGTTTTGTGTGCTGTGGTTGTCATTACTACCGATTACTACTTGTAGGCTGCTGCCTATTGTAGTGTGCTGCTGTGTATTGCCTGTGTTATTCTCGACTGTGTATTTGCCGTCTCTGTGTCTCCGTGTTTAATAAACGTCGTCAAACGTTTTCACATCATAAACCCACTACGAACCCGCGACTTATATATATATATATCTCTCTCTCAGGCAGGGATTCAAAATAAGGGATTTTTTTTCTGTGAGGAGTCAGTCTGGCCTCAGTTCAACAGTATTGACCCCTCGTGACCCGAAAATACCCTGAAATTAAGGCCTAAGAGATACACCATTTTTTACAAAAAAAAAATTATTAAAAAAAACGATACTTATTAAGCAAAAAATACAATAACATAAAAAAAATAATATAAAATCTCTCATAACCAATTATTAAAACAAATAGGAAAGAGCATACCAGCAGCAGGCAAAAACTTTTATAAAAGGTGACTCATCTTGTTCATTTTGTTTCTGCTTACGTCATTCAAGGTGATAAATAATTGGAGATTCTTAGCGCCCTTTATTGAGTTAGTTAATATGCAACGGAAAGTCTATTTTTATTTCAGGCAAAGGATTAATACCAAATAATCTCTTTTTTTTTTATTAAAAAAATCAATATTGCAGTAGTTTCTGGGAGATTCATTATTAGTTAAATTTCTAATGAAATTATTAGTTGCTTCAACATAGAAAATTTTGTTATTACAAACTCTTTTTTTCCTGTTGAATTGCGAGAAAATTAAATTTTTGAAAATTTTAGAGTTTAGATTAGAATGGTAAGTTTCGTTATTTTAAAGTTGAATTCATCCCTTTTATCGTATAAAGCGCTTTTCAATAGCATTTAGTTATACATCAACTTTAAGGAAACAAATTTGTAACTATAATTACTATAACAAAAATTTAGATAAAATAAATAAAACAGATTGTAACTGTAACAAAGAAAGCTATAAAGATTTATTTAGATGTGGATAAAGGTCATATTATTACAGGAAATTTTAAAATGATTGAATCCAGTTCTTTAAAATAGTTAATGGAAAGAGGAACTAAATTTAGATTAAGAGAAATAATAAAAATAATAAAATATTAATTTCTATTGAAAAAGATTTGGATATTTCTATTGCTAAAGTATCTAGAAAATATCATTGGCCGGCGGAAGGTTTCGGAGAATGGAAAGTGAGAATTTTAGAGGAAATTAAATCTAAAATGAATACAGATATTGACATATTTAAAAAACGCGGGATTTATTTTAGCAAAATATTAAAAAAAAATTTAAAAGAAAATTTTGTTATTACAGTAATAGATAAATCAGCAAATAATTTCTGTTCAATTTGTAAATATTATTATTAATGAATGCAACTTATGCAACTCTAATGCAACTTATATTTTAAAGAACACGGGGGAAAAGGAATTAGATAAAACAATGCTAACTTTCGCAAAAAAAAAAAAAAAAAAAAAAAAAAAAAATTGAGACTTGCTCTCTAAACTATCCTTATTTGTTTCCAACAGTTGAATTTCATTAAAAAAAACATTAAAATTCAGATTTGTGATTTTTAATACTGGCAGTTATAATTACTTTAAGGGTAAACTTTTCTTTAAATACTTAAAAATTATCCTGGACAAAATCAAAGATGAAGATAACTTTATAATTAATAGTAACAAGGAAGTTCTTAAAGATAACAACATTAATAAACTTAATACATACGATTTCGAAAATTTATACACCAATCTGCCTCATGAAAAATTAATAAATGTCTTTTATATATGATGAATATTTAAATGAAGGTATTATTACTAAAATTAATTGGCTAGAATTATGTAATTTTAATATTATCAAAAATTACATTTTTAAGGAAATTAATTTTTATAAATAAATAAAGGGCATTCCAATGGGAAAAGGTTTCTCAAGTCCTTCAGCCAATATTTTCCTACATTATTATAAGAAAAAAAATAATTAAATATAATTTAATAAGCGATTGGAAATATATTGATGACTTGATAAACTTCGATAATACTAATATTGTTACTAATTGCTATCCAAAAGATTTAATTCTAACAGAAACAAATAAAAATCAACTTGAGGCTACCTTTCTGGATTTAAGAATCGAAATTGCTAATGATAAAACAATAGTTGGTATCTAAGATAAAAGGGATGAATTCAACTTAAAATAACGAAACTTTGTAATTACAATTCTAATCTAAACTCTAAAATTTTCAAAAATTTAATTTTCTCACAATTTAATAGAATAAAAAGTTTGTAATTGCAAAATTTCCTATATTGAAGCAACTTATAATCTCATTAAAAATTTAACTATTAATGAATTTCCCAGAAACTACTGCAATATTGATTTTTTAATAAAAAAAAGAGATGATTTGGTATCAATCTTTAGTCTAATATAAAAATATACTTTCCGTTGCATATTAACTAACTCGATAGATGGCGTTAAGAACCTCCAATTATTTATCACCTTGAACGGCGTAAGCAGAAACAAAATGAACAAGATGGGATACCTTTTATAAAATTTTTGCCTGCTGCTGGTTATGTTCTTTTCTTTTTGTTTTAATAATTGGTTATGAGAGTTTTTATGTTATTGTATTTTGTGTTATTGGATTTTTTGCTTAATTAGTGGTCGTTTACTTTTATAATTTTTGTTTTGTTTCTTTTCTGTAAAAATGATGCATCTCTTAGGCCTTAATTTCAGAATATTTTTGGGTCACAAGGGATCAATACTGCTGGACAAACGTCAGACTCCTGACAGAAAAAATCCCTTATTTTGAATCCCTGCCTGAGGGTGGCCCTTGAGAAAATCTTCAGGCTGGATTCTTATTTTATTTGGTTTAATTTTGATTCTATTTTATTCCTTTGAACTGGGTTTTTATTACTAATTAGTATATATATATATATATATACATACTTTGATATCTAAATCAATTACTCTTTAGTAAGACGTTCTGAAGTATCCACAACAATTCTTAAATTTCTGGGCATAGAGTGAAATAAGTTTTTTTCATTTGTTGTTATTTCTGAATTAGTGCACTTGCGTCCTTCTATCAGTATTGTTTTGAATTCGGTTTTCGTATTAATGTTGTGTCTTCTACAAATATGTTTTGTTGGATTTAAATACGTTGACAGAGATAGTGTTTTCAGATATTTGTAGACAATTACTGAGATTCCAATGGTAGAAGATGAAAACACTATGCTTAGGATTATTATCTAGATTTAAAAAAATGTTATTGATAATGACAAATGAGAGAATTAAATTGACAATTTTAAAATGTGCTTAAAATATTTAAATTAATATGATCCCTCATTCATTTAAATATACATGATTCATCATTCCAATACAAATTAGCTAGTCCTGTTGCTGGCATGGGCCCCCACACAAAAATATCTCCACCGCTATGCTCAACTGTTCCACCTAATTCTTAGGATTAAGTTTCCACGTCTTTCCTTCTCCAAACAATTACACAAACATTTGAATAAAAAAGAAGCCACAGTTATTTTAATCTGCAAGTAAAACTTGGTTCCAGTATGTTAAAGAAAACAATGAAAGGAAAATTGAAATTGAAAAGAATTTGTTAATCTAAATCTTTATAGTACTCAAGCGTGAATTTTTCGCAAATGTTTTAACAATAAATCTCATATTACATCGAGTAAACTTTGCCAGACAACATTTTCTTATTTTTTCCCCTCCCTCCGATTCATTTTTCTTCTTCAAAACGTTTGTACTGCATTTAAACTGAATTGCCGAAAGAGATAAAATTTTCAATATAAAAATTTGCTGAATCGTTTACATCTTCTATGGTAAAAATACTCTTTGTTGTTTCTTTACGATTACAGGCCAATTTAAAATAATATATAAAAATTAGAACATTAAACAAACAAAAATTAGATCCAGACGATTTCTAATACGTCAGCAAAATGTAAAAAGAAAAAAAAATGACAGACGATAATTTAAGTTATAAATTTAACCTAAATATTTTTATTGTGTGATTACTTTTCTGGCGAATTTTATCTCTGAATTTTTACAATTTCATTATTATTAAATATAAAATGCAATGAACAAAATAAAATTCGATTTTTTTTTTTTCATAATCACATGGAGATGATAAGAAAAAATACCGGATGTCAGATTTGAATTCAATTCCAGACTGCAGCAATTTTTCTTCACATTTTTTAAATGTGCATGAACACTTTTGGAAACCACCGTATGCTGTATTTATATACGTACATTTTTAAAACATGTGATTCATTTACCGCTGTTATGATGAAAAATATTTTTTTATTGTTGTTGCTATTTTCTAATGGTTTCAAGCAACTTTAAAATAATATTAAGAATATAAAGAAATAAGCGAACAAAGGCTACAGCTAAAACAATTTCTAAAATGTCACTAAAATACAAAAATAAAAAAAATGACAGACGATAATTTCAGTTATGAATTTACCTGAAAATCTTTTGATACACGAATTCTTTTTGTGGCGAATTTTCTCTCTGCCTTTTTTGAATTCTCATTTTTATTAAAAATGAAATAAAATAAATTGTATTTTTTTGTCATAACCATATGGGGCTGATATAAAAAATATTGAATTCAATTTCAAAAGTATTTCTTATTTGAATTCAATACCTGACTAAGTTCTTTTAATTCACATTTTAAAAGTGCACGAACACTTTTGGGAGCTATTATATGCTGTATTTTCATACATTATTTTTTTACACTAACGTCGATTCACTAAATGTTTATTATATGTTTAAATCTAATAAAATTGTATTTTGTTTTGTCTTATATTGATAATATTTTGTTAATTATTTATACTAATAATTTCAGTACTCAGTAGGTTTTAATATTATCACACGCCACTACTTACATGTTATGTTGTTAAGCATTGTGTTAAGCATCTTAATGCGTTCAAGTGAATCGAATATACATTTGTAAACTCTTCCGCCTGATTTAGTCCGACTTTTTATATAAATCTTAATTTGTGGAATCAAGATAATATGCCATATTTCATCTATCACATACACACAAACAAACAGTATACCTATTGACAGATTGAGCCGAAAATTGGACGCACTTTATCTGACTACAGTTTTTGGGACAAAATTATTATTTTAAAATAAACTTATCTAAACTGTTTTTTTTTATATGCTAGCATTTTCATTTGTATACGGACGAACACTTAGAACAAATTTCACTTGGGGCGACCTTCTCCTGGATTTGACAGAAATTAACAACTTTGGTGTAATAAATGCAATTCAATTTGCCTTGATATTAAATCATCGTGTTCAAAGACAGATGAACAGACGTGATTTCAAAAATATTTCCTTCTAATTTTAGGTCTGAAATATGAATTCATCAGCAGCTTGTATTCGACATTTTTTTTAGGATTTTAATGCCTTTAGGATTCAATGCCTGTATATGATGAAATAAATAGACAAATAAGCTCTAAATAAAAGCAAATTGAAACTTTTTAAACATGAGAATGTTTTTAGTTTGGCATATTTCCTGGAATAGTTTTACACTTGAAGTTCAAAATTTTACAGAACACTTGATGGGCCTAGAACCATCAAATTAGATACATAATTGTGTATCTATTCTTTATATAAATACAAAGGGCTTGCTTTTGAAAATATCCTATCAGAAAAAAAAGACTTTTATCTCGCTTGAAAATTCAAAACATTAACTTTTCAACGATACCAAATTTTATTTCAGTACAATCCTTCTCTTATTTTAATAAATTTGTTCAATTAATTTTATATACAGTTTTGTAACGATATTTTTATTGAAGTCAAAAATACAAAATAATTTCTTTTTCATCAAATTTTTCAGTTGCAAACTTTTGCAGCTTTAAAGCTGCGATTAAAAAAAACACACTTTCTTTTGACATTTACTGCAAAGTAGGATTCTTAGTTTCGCTTTTATTTCGAAGTATACGTCCATTTAAAAATATCGACGCAGTGATTTCCTTTTCAACATTCTTTTTTATAAAAATCTTTTGTAATCCTAGCCGCTTTTGGCGAATAGATTGTGTTCGCTCAAATTATTGAGTTTTTAGGTTACTAAATGATGAAAATAGAATGATGAATTAAATTATATGTATACAGTGGCTCAAAAAATTGAGAGTGCACATTACTTTTACTTGATGAATGCGACTTTCAATATAAATAACACATTACCGGGAAGTTCAAGCATGTTTTTATTTTTACACATAACAAATGGTTTAATTTAGAGTAAAAATAAAGAAAAATCAACGAAAAACTTCTAAATTGAAAAGTTTCAGAAGCATTTTAAATAAACATACGCAGAATTTTGCCTCAAAAAATTGAGAATACACCAAAGAAATCTTTGCATTATCACTCGTAGAAACAAAGTGTCATGATTAAATTGCATGTCTTTTGGCTCTTATAATGGCCTCTAAGCTTCATGGTACCGATTTGACTAATTTTTGGTGATATCTGAAGATATTTTACCCCATTCTTCTTGCAACACTTGTTTTAAATGGGTTTTGTTTCTAATTTTGTGTTTTTGAACCACTTTTTCGAGTATGGCCCACGAATATTCAATGGCATTGATGTTGGGGTACTGTGGTGGTATGTGTAACTGTTGTTTACAATGAAAAAGACACCATATTTTGACGTCACGTGCATTCTGTTTGGGATCTTTGTCCTGCTGAAAAATTTAATATCCATCTAAACCCAAATTTTTAACACTTTCCTTTAGATTGCTGCGACCATATGGTTAATCCAACTTGTTGCAGAAACTTTTCAAATCATAGGCAGAAATGTAAGTGCTGAAACTGTGCTAAATGTCATTAGACAAGCTGAATATAAAAGTCGCTTTATTAGAGAGAAACCTTTCATCAGCTTGGAAATTCAGAAAATGCACTTAAAGTTCAACTTGAAGTGCAAAAACTCATCAATTAAAGACCAATAACCTTTTGAAGAAAGCTATATTTATTAATGAAAGAAAACTCAACATTTTTAGCAGTGATAACCATCTTACTGTATGGAGAAAGCCTAATACTGCTTTGGATCCAAAAAATTTACGTCCTACAATTAAACATGATAGTGACTCTGTCATGAGTTGAGGTTACATGGCTTCATCCGGGATAGGAAACTTAATTTTTATAGATGGCATTATAAACGATAGGGTTTACTTGGATATACTTCGCAGCAATCTAAAGGAAAGTGCTAAAAATTGGATTTAGATGGAGATTTCATTTTCCAGTAGTACAATGACCCCAAATAGAATACACGTAACTTCAAAATATGATGTCTTTTTCATTGTAAATAGCATTTACACACATCACCACAGTACCCCGACATCAATATCATTGAATATCTGTGGCTCACACTCGAAGCAGTGGTCCAAAGACACAAAATTAGAAACAAAACCCATTTAAAACAAATGGTGAAAGAAGAATGGGGTAAAATATCTTCAGATATCAACAAAAATTGGTCGAATCGGTACCACGACGCTTAGAGGCCATTATAAGAGCCCAAAGGCATGCAACTAAATACTGACGCATTCTTTCTATGTGAGATATTACAAGAATTTCATTGGTGTATTCGCAATTTTTAAGGCAAAATTCTGCGCATGTTTATTTAAAATAATTCTGAAACTTTTCAATTTAGGAGTTTTCCGTTGATTTTTCTTTATTCTTATTCTAAATTAAATCATTTATTATGCGTAAACATGTTTGCACTTCCCGGTAATATGTTATTTGTATTGAAAGTCGGATTTATCAAGTAAAAGTAAGGTGTACTCTCAATTTTTTGAGCCATTGTATATATTTCATCTTGTTATTTGATGCGACTGAAAAACGTAATTTCAATTGTTTCAGTTTATTACAACTTAACCAGCGGGAGTGATCTCACTTAAAATTTTCTCGCATACTTTCTAATAAACTTGCTATGCCAGAGAGTACCTTACATGACACTGGTGTATAAGTTACGAAATATTGCCTTTTGGCGTGAATTTGGCATTTTTACTGAACCTATATCATCCTAGACGAGTCTTTTGGCGATTAATTCCTGGCATGTGCTTAACAGTATACGAAAATCAAATTTGTATTTTAAAGTTTTTCTCAACCGATTGAAACAAATATTTGATACAAAACTGCAATTCTAGCCACAAAATCCCTTATTAAATCTAATATATTTAAATCATTGCGTCTTTGAGTTTTCAAGTTCACATGTTTCTGAAAGCACAGACCGATAGACAATCTATTCTTTGTTGGATTGATCTCTAAAATTTGTTAGATGATAAATCTGTGTACCGAATTCAATCTAGTTAACTCTCTTCGTTTTATAATTATCGTGTTGACTTATATTGGAAGAAGTGGGTAGACGAACTTCTAAATAGATTATAATCAAAATATAGTAGAACTCTACACATTTGGTGTGAAGAAATTCAACTATATAAACAAATTCAAATTTCAGTCGTCTAGCTCGAAGAATTTTGAGTTACCTTTGTCACAGACAGACATCTTTCGAAAATGTGTTTTTCGAACTCAATGTGTCAAACAAAAACTTTGTTATTTCATTTTCAGAGATGGGAAAAAAAATCACAAGATCAGGTAATTGATAAAATAACGAAAACTGTTTGAACCTTAGGGAAATAATACTATCTATTGTTGGAAAATAGCCAAAAAAAATAAATAAATGCCAAACTCAGTAAAAATTTCAAAAAAATCGCACCGAGGCTCACATTTCCAACCTCCAAGGTAAACATATGTCAAATTTGATATCTGCAGGTCAAATGGTTTGGCTTGTAGAGTACCAACACTCATTCATCTTCGTAAGTAGTATAGATGAATATTTCATAAGTCTGCAGAAATAACCGTGTCTGTCCGATTACATGTGAATACAATAACACAAAATCATAGCAAACTAACCCTGTTAACACAAAATGTCGAACAACATTGTAGCGATATCTTTCCGATATTGGGCGGCATTCAGAACATCGAACAACATCATGGGAAAATAGTACAATTACAATATTAATATAAAATAGTACAATAGTACAAAAATAGTACAATACAATCAATATCTAACAGGGAGAAAAATATAATTTGATACATCTCTTTGACAAATTGGGGATTTAAATCAAATTTTTACGTCTTTCCCATTATAAAAGATCTAAAATGCACATTCTATTCTCTTCACTGCACTGAACTAAAAAGCAAAGCACAAAACAAGCCTTAAACAGCGTTCACACGAAGCTGATTATTGCGAGGAATAAAAGCTCATGCCTACCTCAGAGAGTTCACGTGACCTCAATGGGACAGTAGCAGATAGCTTTCTCACTGGAACAACTATTGCGCGCAATAATTGCCCCGCGTGAACACTACTCTATTTTGTAAGGATACAATAGAATAGAGAATATTCCTTCTGCTTTATACTCAAAATCAATTCCGGTTTGGAAAAGTTATGTATTTTTAATTGAAAGGATTAAAAATGTAAGATTACAATGGATCAGAAATAAGGATTCAACTATTATGTTTAATTTTAAATAATAAATAATACTTGTATAACGAAGAAAGGTTTTTTTCTTTTTTTGTGCTTAATGAAAGCTCTTACATTCATTTTAAAATTTCTTTAGTAAATTTTATGGGTTTTTAGTTTTTTATGATAAATGGTTTGAAGCAAAAACGAGTAAACTATCTTTAGGTAAAAAAAATAACATTAGGAATGTGTAATCCATGGTTAAAAAATATTATTGAAATTTTTTAAAATATATTTGGTTAAACAACTGTTATTTTAATGGCGCGTTTAATTTCAAAAACTTCATTTAAGCATTCTTCACCATTTTGAAAGAAAATTTTAAATTAAAAAATTGCTACTTCATTTTATTTTCAAAGTTTTGTCATAGTTTTTTATATAGTCGACAGATGATGCCGAAAAGAAAAAGCAATCAGTGCGAGTGGTCTCCTAAAAACTTTCTTGCATACTCTCTAATAAATTTGTCGTAACAGAGAACGCGTTGAATGGCACTGGCGTAAAATAGTTATAAAATATTAACTTTTGACCTGTATTTACCATTATTACAGTATCCATCGCATCATCCTTCACGAGTTTTTTGGGATGAATCCTTGAAATAAAATTAATAGTATCCTAAAATCGAAATTGTATTTTATACGCGTTTTCCCAACTGTTTGAAACAAAAATTTGACACTGAACTTACAATTGCAATCACACAATCCCATACCAAATATGATATAGTTAAATCGATACATCTTTGAGTTATCACGTTTGCATTTTTTTAAAAGTTCAGACCGATAGGCAATTAAACCATTGTTAGTTTTTACCTCAAAGTTTGACAGGTGTCTACTTTATAGATATTAAATCTGAGTACCGAATCTTATCTTCACTTTGTAGTTATCGTATTAACTTATGTTCGAACAGACTTCTCCTGAACAGATATTGATAAAAATTCTGTAGAAATCTGCAAATTTGGTATCAAGACCGTATACCAAATTTCATTCGTCGAGTTTAAAGCATTTTTAGTTATCTTTGTCACAGACAGACGGATATTCTCCAAAAAAGGGTTTTTCGAACTCGAGGAGATCTAAAACGTGGAGATTCATCAAAATCTCGAGTCCGAATTTTTTGACTATTACTGTAATTCCCTTATACTACATATAGAAGAAAATGGAAACTACTATTGGTCACCATGCAATTTTAATTAATTTCAGCAGTTTTGTGAGTCGAAGAAAAAATGCATAATAACTTTCTTCACTCTCTTCTCCTTATTCATGGCATTTAATCTTTCTCTTTATGAAAGTGTATCTTTTCAGATAAAAACTCTAAATGCATCTTTTCCCCCTTCATTATCAAGGGTTTATTAGCTTGAAACAACATCACTTTCTACTCTATTCATAATTAAAATACAGGTTTTTTTTTTTTTTTTCGTTTTAAGAAAGAGATCTTTTGCTATTCATGTTCACTGGGTAATTTTGTTGCCTGAGTCTTTGTTGTCTAAATTTTTTTCCTTGAAAAATGAATCAATAAGTTTAGGATTCTAAGTTGAAAAATATTCTGTTTTTGAACTTAAACGAATCGGACAGATCGAATGTAATTCTAGCATCGATTGAATTTAAAGTCCAAAAGTTAAAAAAATACTTGTTAAGTTTATATGAATAATTCGATCTTTGTCAGTAGTATTCACGAGTGCTGTTTATTATTGGTTTTGATATTGCGCTCAAAATAAAAGTACATTGAATTGTTGTCATTAGTAAGAAAGAAACGACCCAGTCGTCATTTTAGCTTAGTGGTTGATTGAATGCTGTAAATTTAAATTCTTGGAGTTAACAATAGAATTTAGTGATTAGGAATGTCTTTTTCTATTTTCTCTCTCAAGTTTCTCTCTCAAAATATTACTTAAATTTTCGGTTCGTTCAAATCAAATAAGATGAAATGGAAATAGCACAGATTTTGTTGATGAAAACAGAAATCTGGCAACAGTAATATCGTTGTTGAGTTGTTTATAGTTGTTATCGAAACAATTGCGTTGTGTGATTTGCTAATAATTGGATATTCCATTGAGACAAAAATATAGCATTAATTTTGATTAAAAAAAAATTTCTTTATTAAGATGAGTTTAAGTTATGTTCAAGTAGCAGAAGACGAAGGAGAAGAACCTATAGAAGTTCCTTGTGAAGAAGATGGTACTCTGTTATTGAGTACATTAGCTGCACAGTTTCCAGGAACTTGTGGATTGAAATATAGAAATCCTGGTACAGGTACGATGCGAGGAATTAGATTGACGGATGGAAAATTAAATCCGCCATATGGAACTGGTTGGGGAAATTCTCTCTATATATGTGTTTTTCCTAAAGGTGAGGTTCTGTTTTCTGTATTTCACCCCGCCCCTTTATTTATATTGTCAACATCTGTTTCTGTTGTTAGGCTTAGTGTTATTGCCTTGGCCTCTTTTGATTTTATGTATGTCAAAGTTGTTTATCATACAACCTTATCACTTATGGCACTGTAAAATAATTTTTACATTATTTAGAACTATATTTTTATTATATACATTTGGATATGTTATAAAGTAAATATTAGGAGCAGTAATTTTAATTAAAAAGACATTTGTTGACATAAATAAATTTTGAAGTTACGAAATGTTTTTCGTTTACATGATATCCTCTGTAAATATTAACTAAAACTCCTAGCCTTTATAAATACAGAAAGCAAATTTTTAATAAACAGGAAGAATTTGATTATAAAAGGTTTTGGAAATTAAATGGAATTCCAATTTTATACATTAATATTTTATAAAATATTCATGTTTTATAGTAATAGATGTAAAGTATAATTGCTTTAAATAATCAATTATTTCAAAACTTTAATTTGTTTCCAAATGAATTGTCAGTTTAATACTTTAAAATTTAAATCCCTTTGTAGAAGAGAGAATTTTAAGATGTTAACTACTTTCCTTAACCCAACAATGTGGGTGAATTCCATCAATATTGTAACATTTATCATATACATGCCTTAATTATTGGTATAAAGGAAAGGAAATTCAAATTTTGAAATTATATATTGTTTTGAGAAAAATTCGATATAAAAATTTTAACTCTATTCCAAATATTGAATAGCTTTAAAATATTGGCCTTGTATTGATATTTTGTTAACATCGCTGAACAAAAGATCTTAAAATTTTCCTTGAAATGGAGATTTAGATTCGATGGGTACTGCTATACCTTTTTTAAAGTTCAGTTAAACCATTTGTGAAATAATGTATTCTTATCTTATTATTAGTAGGATAATATTTATGGTCCCCAAGTTTTATCACCAAATAAGCACAAAACATTGCTAGATTGTTGTTTTATGTATAATTGTGCTTGGCAGAATTTGAAAATTGTCAAATAAACCATTGACCTTAAATATCTACTAATTGTTTCTGAATTTAGAAACAGTCAAGCATCGGGTTTTAGATGGTTAATTTAATTGCTTTTCAAACATTGCATTTATTTGTAAAAAATATGCTCAACTTGTTTAATGCAGGCAGAGATAGCAGGCAATATAACTGCTGCCACAAGGTGTCATTATTTTTAGCAGAACTACTATCTAAAATTTCACTACAGTGATTTTTGCACCATCAAGTTGATAAAATATTGCATATTTCATTGCATAAAATTGTCTTGATTTTTTTTATTTTATTTATTTATTATTATTCTGATGGCATTTTAAGTTTTTAAAGAAAGAAAATATTATATCTTATAGTCAAAAGAAATTGGGTATCTACCACAATATGTTAAGTATAAAGTATATGTTGTGAAAAATACTTTTATTCAGTCAATTTATAAGTAGGTACAATTCAGTTTTAAGGGCGACCGAAAAGCACCAAGAAAAAATTGCGCCAAATTATAAAAATATACTCAAGTACAATTTTGTTTATTATGAAAAATTTTGAACATACTAATCGCATGCTATATAGTTTAACAATTAAAAATCACCAAATTGGTGGAAATTTTTCTGCTGCTTTTTGGTCACTGTTACAACTGAAAAATACCTATACAAATATAGAGCATCTGAATGCTCCATAACAATATTTATGTGAATAAGTAGGCATGAATACAAATGGACATTCCATGATTTTCTATATATTTTATGAATAAATTTTATTTATGTTTTAGAAATATTCCTGTTAATCTTTTAATCAATTTTCTTGAAAATTAAAATCTTTTTATTGAATGGATAGTTAATATCAATTTTTCAATTTTTTTCAGCTAAACCTAAAAGTTTGCTTAATCTTTTTTTACTTCGCATATTTAATATACAAATATTTTCAATTTTCAGTAATGTGGAAGAAAACTTATATTTGCAATCGCAATAATTCAAATTTTAAGTAATTCTTATACGGATGGTTCACTTTATCTCGTATCTTGAAATTTGCTTATATAACTTGAAAGCTACCAATGACTTTTTATAATTTTTGTAAATAGTATATGAAAGAAAAGTTTATAAATTTCCGCTCTTCTTTCCAAACAATCCAGATAATTTGAGTCTTGCTGTATTTCATATATGATTATTTGATTATATTTTATTCTATAACTAAATTTTAAATGGGTACTTGTATCACTGCAAAGACATCAGGGGGGGGGGGATAATTGTGTGTGTATAGAATGTGCTTTAAAATGAGGTGTTTTAGTGTTTAACCAATACCACTAACATGTAGAATTAACTGCATATCAGTTTGTCTCAGTAAGAATGTCAAAATGGCTAAATTTAAAACTTTTTTGTGCATTTTTTATGAAAATTATTTATTATATTTGTTTTAAACTGAAATAAAATTTTCATTTCTTGATGAAAATTTAAGAAGTACATGCAGTTTATTTTTCTTTGAAGCAATGTTTCTGATTGTTCTATAGTGTTCTAAAATGCATTAAAATAGATTTGAATTCGAAAACTGTAACATATTCTCTTTTCAGTGACTGAAAACAAACGGAAATCATGTGATCAGCTGGAAAACAGTTCTGCTAAGACAAAAAGAATGGAGACAAAGCATAAATGTTCTGATCTCATCGTTTTGGGATTACCATGGAAAACTACAGAGCAAGAACTTCGACAGTATTTTGAATCTTTTGGAGAAGTTCTTATGGCACAAGTGAGACATAGCACAAACTTTAAACTATACAAATACTATTTGAAAATTCATGTTTTAGTAGTCCTCTGTTATTTTTAAGCCCTGGAACACATAATAGACTTTATTCTTAGAGGATCTTTATTTTTTTCAATGCGTACAAATAGTATTACCACTTTTTTAAAAGCAGATATATTTTAATATATTTTTATTTATTTTTTTAATTTCTGTATATCCTTTTGTATACATTATTGCTGACAATACATAACAAGCAATAATGCAAAGTGGGCCATCTCTACGAGTAGTTAAGTACAATGTAATTCTGATTGTGAGTTATGCAACATTTAATGCATTATTGTCTTTAAAATCCTGTTTTTGGTGTTGGTAAGTTGTAGTTTTTCTAAGTAACAAAAGTTTTAAACTTTACATCATGTTGCTTAATATTTAAATCTGAATTTTTGAAATGCTTGGTTTTTGTGTGTGTGTGTGTGTTAATATTTCATTTATTATCATTTTTACATTTTAAGTTGTTAAAACTACGGTTTAACTATGGTTTTTAAAATATTGTTGATGTGTCGTTACCATCTTAATTCAACATTAGGTGTTGTATATATATTTATATTTTGCTTTGAAAATATTTTATACTTTTCTATTACTTCTTTATTAGGTAAAAAAAGATCCTAAGACAGGACAGTCAAAAGGTTTTGGCTTTATTCGATTCAGCAATTACGAGTCCCAGGCTCGTGCATTATCTAAACGTCATCTCATTGATGGAAGGTGGTGTGATGTGAGAATTCCAAATTCAAAGGTTGATTTTATTCATTTTACATTTGCATCTTCATATATCTTATTTATTAGATATTGTATGTCTACTTTAAGTGGTTTTGCTATAAAAAAAAAGGTGAGAAATTTATCAGAACCTGTATAGAGATTAAAAAACTATGTTCAAATTATGAGAATAAAAGGAATTTTAAAATGCATGGCTCATAATTTCTACATTATTTTAAATTCTTCCAAGAATGTTCTTTGTAATTACTTAAAAACAGTCGATTCCATTCAAGAAAAAATATGAATTATTTAATCATCTCTTATTTCAATCTTTTAAATTTTACATCCTGCAATCTTAGCATAATGTGAACACCGTTGCTTGGAGTGTCCTTTCTGTTTAGTTCTTAGTGAGAATTCAACAAGTATTTGTGATTGATAAAGTATTGTGCTCAATTTTTTGTTATTTTGATACAAAAAAAAATTTTGGCTTAAACTACTAATCTGTTGTTACTTCCTATGTCTTTAGTAATCAAATGTACAGAAATGTAGTAGACACAATTCACTGTTAGTCTTTGGAGTCTTGCAATTTTATAGAATATTTAACACATTCTAATTATAATATGTTGATTATCTGATTGGAATATATTTTATGTATAGTAACCCTTATTAATTATCTATAATAAAATAGTCTCATATATAGAGAGCAGTTTTTATTTATTTTCATACATACAAGATATGCAAAATATAATACCTAAAAATGCAATCTCAAGATTTTGTATCTCCATACACGAGCCAAAAAAACCATTTTTGAAGTTGTCTGTAAATTTGTGACCACATTAACACTTTAAGTTTTTTAATTAATGTTATTTTGAACAAAGTGTTTGATTTAATGTTCTTTATTAGAATTTAAAATGGAGTTTTTACACCAAAAATACAATTTTTTAAATGAAATCTTGTATAAAATCTCCCCAAAATGTCTGCCTATGCAAAAAAAAAAAAATAATAATAATTCAAGAAAGCAGATACTTAGATGGATGAAATTGAGTTTATAGATTTGTATCAAATTTTAAACCATATCTGTCAAAGAGTTGTCTTTTTGTATAATTGTATGTATTTGATTGGAATAACTTGGAAGTTCGGTGATATAGAGGAATGAATTTTGATACCTGTTCTTGCTACCAAAATTGTAGATTTATATTGAATTGCATTTAGATGGTGGAAAAGATTTGTTCAAAATCCATACTTTGCTGTCTTCTCTATAATATAAAGCACAAAATGCATGTTAGTATTGCAAAAACTAGGAGCACCCCCCCCCCCCAGATATCTGCTTATACTTAATGTATGAAATCCCTGCTGTTATACTTAAGGTATATTAATGATGAAAATACAAATTTATTGTGATCTTCTCTTCCAAAAAAAAATAGATTTAAAAAAGTAAATATTATTCAGAATCATGGAAGTACTTGAGATGACTGTTTTTCTGTAATTTTTCAAAATGTTTGCTTTTTTTTTAATTGTTATTATATTTATTGCTTTGTATGACATCACATAATTAAAAGTTATCTTTTATTTTCAAATGCTTTCTTCTCAATTCTTATTTCTTTGCTTAAAATATCTAATTATTGTTTTGTTTCTTACAGGATGGCCAAGTTGCAGAACTAAATCGAAAAGTTTTCATTGGGCGTTGCACTGAAGACATAACAGCTGATGATCTCGAAGACTACTTCTCAAAATTTGGTGAGGTAACAGATGTTTTTATCCCCAAACCATTCAGAGCATTTGCATTTGTGACTTTCTTACATCCCGAAGTTGCTCAAAGTCTGTGTGGTGAGGATCACATTGTAAAAGGTGCAAGTTTACTCGTTAGTAGCGCTGTTCCAAAAAACGCAAATGCTAATTACCACAATCGAAAGTCAGATAGCCGTGCACTGAGCGTGCCATTCCCTCACAATGCTGCTGGATTTGGTCCAGGACACCATAGTGGAAATGCTAATATTTGGAATCAGCCTCCATACAATATGCCTGTGAGAGGCGGAGATAATATACAAAATTTGGCCCAACTAAGCACCACTTTAGGGTTAGGTAACCCAAATCCTAACCAGGGAGGGGGAAAGGGTATGAATACAACGCCACCAACACTTAGTATGGGTGCTCTGAATTTGGGGGCAGCACTGCCACTGAGTTCTGCTGTTGTGGCTGCTGCTTTAGGTCAAGCTAGTCTTGGTATTCTGGGTGGCATTACGAACCAAGGAAATTCTGAGGACTGCCCAAATCCTAATGTTAATACTTCAAACCCAGGGAATTCAAATATGGGTGGTAATGGTTGTCCAACTTGGATGAACCAGCCTTCTGGAAGTAATGAAGGTCCCATACAATGGACCCCGAGAGATGCTAAAGGCTATGGTATGCAAGTTTTAAATTAAGAGGCACAGCATTTTTATCTTCACACCATGAATCATCATCTCATTATTTGTTGAGTTTGAAACCTGTTAATTGTCATATATTTTTTTGCTCATCATTGAGGAGACTCATTCTCTTTCAATCTTTTATCTAAATATTTTTCTTCTAATTACTCAGCACATATTCTCATCACATTTCTTCTCACTTTCACGTTGATAGACCTAGTCCTTGGTTCTGCTTTTTCATAGGGAAACAGGTTTCATATCTCAACGTTGTTTGTTTGGCATTTTTGGTTTTTTTTTAAAACATCCAAATATATATTATTTTGTTATGAAATTGTTTATAAGAGAGTCAGTTTATTTAAGCATGTGAAGAGTGTGCTAAGAGGAATAACTTTTTAAAAGATTTTTTATTTATTTGTGGAAAAGAGAATTCACAATTCATGTGTCTCGTGAATGAATGTTATCATTCCTCTGTGTCTAAGTGGGATAGCATGTGTTATATGGAAAAGTGCCTTGCCTGGAGGTTTTATGTATTTTGCTCCTGCTGAGCGCGATTTTAATAAATGAAAAAATAATAAAAAGTCTAGTTTGAGATTTGAAACATCAAGAAAAGCAGTTTAAAAAAAGTTGTAAAAATTATTTTACCATAACGTAATACAAAGTTACACTTTTATCTTTGTGATGTTCAGTGATGTATGTGTAAAAAGTTTATGCAGTGTCTTGAATACATGAGTCTTTAATGGAAGTTTGATGTGTTAAGGAATTATTGAACTATAAAGTGATCTTTGTAAACATGTATATATGCATAAATATATTTGAATAGTTCTGATTTAAATTAGATACGTAAAATTAAGTTGAAAACAATGGGGATATAACTGCCGTTAGTTGTAAGAGTTGATATTTTCGAATGGGAAAGTTATTATTTCTGTAATGAATTTTTGGGATCTGAATAATAACTTTTGTATATGTAAAGTTTAATTCGGATATTTCTTTGAGACTAGTTATTTTATATTTCATGTGCAGAAAACTACTGCTTATAGTGATTAAATTTAGAAGTGATAGAATTTCCTCTTATTATTACTGAAAACTGTTCTTAAATCTATAATGCATTGCAGTGTAATAGAAATTTACTGTAAAAAAGCTTTATTTTAATTTACAAAATGAATTAATTATTTTTGTATTCTGCTACATTTTTTGTGTGAACAATTTTTTGTTACTTCAAGTTAAGAGGTTGAATGTATTTTTTTCATTCATTTAAGTTTGATAGATTATTATTTTATTCTTCCAGTAATAATAAGATGGTTATTAGAAATAATTAAATCATTTTATTTGCAAAGTCTTTTTTTTTTTTTTTTTGTGCCACTGCAGATGCAAAATCTTTGATTTTCTTGCAAGGTTTAAAAGTTGCTTATTGTCTTTGAATTCTCTTAATTGGTGTAGGTTGATTCATGGTATAGATGTGCATCCGTTATTAGTTGGGCTGGTTTTATTGTTTTAGTTTATGATTGTAGATGAGATTGAAAATTATCAATACTCTATGCTCTTATTTCTGCATAATATTACTGTTACTTTACTTAGTATAGTTTAAATGGATTTATTAATGAATAAATAAATATTATTCCATAGAAATGAAAATTATTTTTTATGAAACTCTTAAGTTTATAGTTTAAAAAAAAAAAGAATAATGAAGGAACAAAGTTATTTTATAAATACATCTTTAGTTGGATGATAAAAAGTAACCTAAAAATATTGAAAATTTTCAGTTGGAGACAACATTAAATGTATGTAATTCTTTAGAAAAATAATTTTTATATAAATTTAAATAATTATGTAATAGTATGGAAGCTTTTTATGTAACTTTAATATTATACATACTTTATCTGGTTCTTAGTTTAGTCTGTTCCGATCTTATTTCTCGTTCTATGCTTGCTTTTGAATTTCACTAATATAGTTTTGATTTAAATAAGTATCAAATTTTCTTTTATTTGTCATCTACTTTTGTCATAAAACGTAGGCACACTGGATGTTATTTACATACAGATCAGATTATTTAATGGGATGAATTGCTATCCAAAAGTTTTTATTATCATTTATTAGATGTTTTATCTGTTGGAAGACTGAAATTAATCTTTGTTTTCTTTATTATTTGCTGCAATAATTTTATGCATGTATTTTTGTAAAATTATGTTTGTTAAAACCTACATAAAATGCCTTTGTTTTTCAACTCTGTATGTGTGCCGGTCTTAAGTTATTTTATATGAGATGTAATTCCATTCATAAATTCTTTTCTTTCTTTTTTTTTTAAGTATTAATATTTAAAGAGATGTGGCAAGCTTAGTTATCAGAATACATTACATTACTTCATGTACTTCAATGTTTAATCTCTATGCATGTTCACTCTATTTAATACTGTTTAACTTGTGTGTGAGTTCTGAATATTAATGTATGGAAGCTGTGGTGATGTTTGATGTAGAAAATATTAAAGATAACAGGTGTTAAAAAACACCCATGAGTATGTAAATGGATATGATTGGTATTTGACTATTTGCTGTGAGTTGTTCTGAGTCTTTGGTTTGTAATTATGCAAGATTGTCTGTTTCAATAAAGTTTCTTTGCTGAACGGTGTATGTCTGTTTTCTGAAGTGCTTGATTGTTGTGTAAAACTGAGGACAACATTTGCAATTATAATTTCTGACTGCGTGAATGTATACACTTTCTGATTCTGTTAAGCTTCCCTAGACTCTTAAAACTAATAATTACATATCTGTGATATCTTTTCCCCATGAGCTTTTTTTAGTTTATTTATTTAGAAAATGTATCCCGTATATTTAATGTTGGCATGCTTTGATTTCATGATAAATTGAATGCAAATAATTATATATTGTAGAAATAAAATTTCATATATTTTTATCAAATTCACTTTGGCAATGAAAATTTTATAAAACAATGCTGGCTATTTGATCTTGTAAAAAGATCATTTCTTCATAATGTTTAGGACTGATTTGTCTTTATTTATTTATATATATATTTAAAATTTGCTCTTAATTATCTATCAATGATAGTATATACACATTTAAAATATGTTCATTGGAACAAGTATTAATGCAATAATTAAAACAATAAAAAATATTGTAATGCACTTTCAAAAAATTATTGGAGAAAAATTATGCAGAAATGAAATTGATATCACTGCAAAGCTTATTTTAAAGTTACACAAAAATAGTTTTTGTGCAATCATATTCTCTAGAGCTATTGAAAAAAAATGTTCACATTTTGATTATTAAAATAAAAACTTTCAGAGTGAATTTTTACTAATTGGAAAGTATTCATATTCTAATGATAGCTCTACATATAATATTCTGACCTATAGAGTAATTTTAACAATTTTGTTATTGTGCATGTCATAATTTACAAATAATGCACCAAACTGTAAACTTTTTGAAAATATTTGCTACGGAACTTTTATACAAAAAAAAATCCCTAATTATTTGGAAAGTTGAAAATTAATCGGTTTTTAACATTTTCTTTAGAATATGATTTAACATTATTTTTTATTTATAGATAAATGAAAAAGATTATTTTTGATATATGCTTCATCTACATGCTTTTTTAAATGAAGTTTAGTTGCAAAAACACTTAATAAATACAATATTATTACACTTTTTGTTTCAAAATTTTCCAAGTGCATTTTTGTTCTCACTTAGATTGTACTAATGTGATAGTAGGATATTATATTAATTTCAAAATATAAATTTTTTAAAGGCACCTCTTTGTTATATTATGTTTAAGATGTTAAATGCTCTGAATCGATTACTAGTTAAAATCATAATCCAACCACATAAAAAAACATTAATTGTTGACAGTAATAAATTAATAATAAGATATTAAATTGATGTCCCTTTTTTTCAATATTTTAGAATGTTTTAATGCACAATAATTTGTATAATTAATATTAATCCATTAATATTCATGATGCTTGAAGACAAATTTCGCTAACATGTTAAACCAAATGTATTTCCGTTGTTTTTAATTAGTTTCAACTGGGATATCACCAATTATTCAAATTTTAAAGCCAAACTGTAATCACTTTTGATTTAAAAAAATAATGCAAGAGAGTGAAAGTTGTATCTATTTTTTAATATCTTTCTATAGTTAAACACCTTAAAATTTTTGTCAGCAAAAACATCACTCATTTTACAGGAATAAAATTTTATTTTACATTTTTTTAACATTATTTAGTTACATGTTAACTTAAATTAATTTGTGCATTCATGAGTTAGTCATAATTTAGATTCGGATACACGTTTTCTAAACTTCTCTTTTATTGAATTATATCAAAAAAATATTTCTTATCAGTATTTGCCAAAAAGTATTAAGTAAATTGATCAATAAATTTTACAGGCTAAAAAAAGTATTCTTCATATTTATTTATTTTTTATTTGAAAAATTTTTCTTGTATGTATCTTTGTAAATATCACTGGCATGGATCAGAATTATGGTATATTATTGACCACTCACGAGTTAACTTGCGAGTATACTTGCTAACTTGCTTAATCAAATTGCTGGATAACAATGTTTTAAGCATGCTTATGTTTCATATTATTTGAAGTCCATTTTTTAAAATTGATGCATATATATATCAAAAATATAAGTTTCAGCTCTTTTAAAAAATACACTTTTGAATTTATTTTTAATTTAAGTAATATATTTCAGTTTCTTTATTTGTTTTCTACTGAATTCAAAATAGTGATTGAAGCTGTTTATTGAAATCTAGTATATATCATCTACCAGTGAATTCAGTTTCGTTTCTTGAATTTGAGACTACTAAAAGTGGAAATTTATAATTTTAATTTTTTTAATCATTTTTGTAAGTACATGTAGTGAAGTTATCCTGATTTTAAAATAAGGATTTTGCATTAAAATTGAGATTAACTCAGCCTACTTAAATAAACAGTATGAGGAATAAAGCACATTTTTTTTTTTTTTTTTTTTTTTTTTAATGTTAGTGTTTGCATGTTCATCTGATATATATGCACACCCAAAAAGGTCATTTGCATATTATTAGCTCAAACTTTTAAGTGATGTTTGTAAAATTTTCATTTTTAATTGCAAAAAACTATTCTACATGATATCCAGTTTATATTACATATCTTAAGAATTTAGATTTCACCTATAAAATTTAATTATTGTAAAATATTTTGTTCAGGTTTTTTTATGAAAAGTCATTTTTAATTAGTATTGCTTTTGAAACTAACCATGAGTATAACTGGAGGTTTTTATTATCATTTTCTTTTACATTACTTTAAATTTTTTTCATTGTTTTATAAAAGCAAGATGCTGTTTATATTAGTGAAATTATATATTAGTATTTGCTAAAATGTGTATATTAGTGAAAACTAAATAAAAATTTTGCAAAGGAAGCAAATAAAATATATTTTTGTATATAATCTTTAATAGAGAATATAGCGTTTTATGTGTATTCTGTAAATGATGTAAAAACACTGATAAAAATGTTATTATTTTTTATTGAAAAGAATGCACTTCCAGAACATTCAATACTTTTTGAAATATATTCCAATGGAATAAAAACAATTAAGACAACCATGTATAGTCAAAGTTTTATTTCATAAAACAAGTGTTTAGTCTACATATTCAAAATTATTTAAGTAATAAATAGCATTATCTCTTTAAAATTGACATTTTTTTTATTGGATAATATGAATTGTCAAAAGGCTGACAGGAAACTATTTTTTAAGCCAATATTTTTTTTTCACGATTTAAGTAAATTATTTCATGTTAAAAAGTAATTGTATAATAGACCATGTAATTTTTGAAAAAAAACTGAGTACCTTAATGCCTTTCATGATTTTTTTCAGTTATTATTTTACATCTATTGTTATTTAGATGACCACTTAAAGAACGAAATTATTTTTGTATTACATACAATACAAATGTAGAACTTGCTAATATTTTATATAAAAGAAGTATCAGAAATATTATAAGGCATTTAATATTGATTTTTTGGCATTTAGCATAACATTCATAGTTTAAATTGTAATTTATATCCATGAAAGACTTTGTAAATTTATAATTGTGTCATCAAAATTCTCAAGCATCTTAAATAAAATATACATATTTCCAAATAGTCTGCAATATGGCCAAAAGAAAATTCAACCAAAATATTATTTTCTTTATTTCTTTTTCAATTATAGTAATCAGTGTCCAATTTTGAGTTCAAAGAACTCTGCTTGCACATTAGCTCTTCTGCACCAAGGTATTTTAATTAATCATCTTCCAGCATGATTTTGAAATTTCAAAAATGAAAATTAAGATTTTTACTTTTCTTCACCAAATAAATTGAGCATAATATTGCCAAGAAAAATCCAGAATGACCTATAATAGAAAATATTTGCATTTAATTATTGTAATAAAAATGCAAGTGGAAACTGCTTAATGTTCACTTCAAATATGTTACCATGATTTTTTTTTACCTTTCCTTATAAATTCAACCCTGTTATCATTCAAATTAAATTTTGATGTAATTAAAACTTTTTCTTTAAAGTAATTTGTGATAACTTTTATTTTATAATCATAAAGTTTGAGCTTATGAATATTTTTATAAATGTTATTGATATTAGTATTTAACATATGTAGTCCATTACTTGTGCATGAGATGTTTGAGTCTGAAATTTTCATTGCTGCATTTAGAATTGAAGTGGCATCAAGTTATTTTTTGTGGTATTTATTTTTTACTGAATTTGTTTTAAGTTATTGCTTGATTTTTTTTTAAATGTAATTCGTGATTTTTCCCATTTGAGTCTTCTTTTGCAATTTAAAAATGTTAGCTCATTTTTTTAAATGGTCCAGTTTACACAGCATTTTGAAATGCTTTTGTATGATTTAGTGTATTTTTTTTATCAGTTTCTGTGATGCATTTATTATTAAATTTGTTGCTATCCCTTTGTATATAAAAGTTTTGTACATTCGGATTCCACATTTTCATTTTTAATTCTTACTAATTTTGTATCCTGTTCTGATATTTGGCATTTTGATTGCTTTTCTTTCAGCAATTATTTCTAACCATTTTGGTATGTTGTTTATTATTGCTTATACATGCTTTTTTTTTCCCCCTTCATATTTAAAAATTTACAGAAGTATGCTTTTTAGCTAAGGCCATGAATGGTTTTGTATATACGAAAGTTAGTTGAGAAGCACACTAAGTTAATGTAATTTGATTATGTTTCAGATTTTTGAAAAGCATCTTAAATGAAAATTAATGCTCTATTAATTTGTGGATTTTATCTAACTATATATTATTAGTTTTGATATACTACATTTATAAAAAAGCATAATTAAGCAAAGTATTTTCAAAAACATTTTTTGATGAATATTCTTATAACTTTTACATATTTTGTATTGTAAATATTAATATTATATTAATTTTTTTGTTTTTTTATTGGAGTGCAATAAATATAATTTTTAAACCTTTAGTGCCTAGTAAAAATTTCCAACATTTTTTTAATAATTTTTTGTATATATGATTCGAATATATAAATATTTATAACATTTTAACCTTTACTTACCAAATAGATAATTCAATGGAAAATATTACAATGCTGTTTGAAAATGTTCCTTTTGGATATCATCCTCTTATGTAATTATATTTCATTTCTGATCTTAGGATGTACTTATAAGTATTTACAATCAGTGGGAAAGAAAAGGAAACCTGTATAAATTAGAAAGTGGATTAGATATTCAGTAGTTTCTTCCAGGACATTTAAACTATCCAGATTAAGATGAATGAATGGCTGCCACAACATTTTTCCCATTTGTTACAAAATTACCTTAGTTAATTTCAAAGTGTCAGACTTCAAGGATATATTGATGATTTGCTGCAGAAAGGTTGACGGAGAAAGTAAGTATTTGTAAAGTTAGAAAGGTATAGTAAACTTTTTCATCATTAGATGCTTTCTGTTTTAAGATTTTGATATAAAATTGATAAATTATAAAAAATTAATTAATAATTATTATGGATGGAGAATTAGAATAATTTTCTGAATAAATTTTATAATTTATAACATAAATTTTGATTTGATTTTATACTTTTCATGAATAAGGAAAGGAAATTAAAATAACATTCACTTTTATCCTATTCCTAAAGTTTTTTTTTATTTATGAATTAAAAAATCATAATAATGACTGGATTTTTAGTAGAGGTTTTTTTTTTTTTTTTTTTTTAGTAGGAAACCTTTTTGAATTAGTTATTGAATGACTTTAAGTTTTATTTGGAAAAAAAAATTAGCCTATCAATATATGATTTTTAAAGACTTAAGGTAACATTAGGTTAGTGTATTTTTGATTTTAAATCTGCCCCCCACCCTTTTTTTTATTTTATTTCATTAAAGAGAATCTTTTGTAATGTCTTTTTTAAGTCAATAAATATTTGGACTCGTGTTTTTGTGTTTTCTTAATTGCATTTTGTGCTGAGGTGTATGAATTCCCACCCTTAATATGTTATAAAAAAAATTCCAAGATAAAGATTTTTAAAAATAAAAATTCAGTGTGTCAAAAATATTCTATGAATACTAAATAAAACTTGACATCAAGTGTCTAGTGTATTTTAAAACTTTCCAGTTGTTTGAATTTCACCTGAACTGACACTGTTTTATTAAGATTTAAAAAAATACAAAGTAAGGTTTTTGCTCTAAAAGAAATTTTAAAAGTATTAACAATGAACACAGTAAAAAAATAAGATTATGCTTGAATATTATACTTTAAAAATAGAAGTAACTGGACTAAATTCATCAATGCGATCAATCTCTATAGATCTATAATAAATATTATTTATAGCGTAAATGTTGCAGTATCATTAAATGAATTACATACAAAAAACATTTCTCAATTAAATACAGTGTAAATAAATTTTGAGTAATAGTAACATAGGAAAAAAGGACACTTGTTTTCTTTATTTTAAGTATTGCATACAAACTTGGAATATTTTTTACATGTATAAATATTTAAAAGCTATTCATTATGAGTATACTTGATTCTTTTTTTAGTTCTGATGGATTGTGGGACATATCAAATTCATTTCAAATTTATAAAATTCAAATTCACTTCATATTTTACCAATACATATTAATAAAATCTTTATTTGGTTTTTTTTTCTGATAAATTTAATAAAAAATTCTTTAGCATGTTTAATTATTAATAATTGTTACACTTCATTATTGTATTTAAAAAAAAAGCTACTATTCTAAAAAGATAGCTGTATTTGCATATGGTTCTATAAAATTTTGTGATTGAAGGATTTAAGGTAATGTTTTTTAGATAATCATCATCAGTAAAAAAATCTTGCTTCACATATTAAAGGAGAGAAAAAATTTATAATTACTATTAGCAAAATAATATGTTGTTATACTGTTGCCAAACTATATAGTTATAAATTTCAGAAATTTGACATTTCATCATACATATTTATATTTGATAGAAAGATATTCCCAATCTGTGTAACACATAAACTTAAGCGTACATAGTAAACTAGCTAGAGTATACAAAAGGAAAGTTGCTGATGGCTGGAAATATAATTATCTATTTGTTTAAAATAATAAAGAAAACCAAAGAATAAATCTGCTAATTGAAACTGCTGTAACTATTTTGTTAATTTTTGATTTATTCTTTTTAAAATACATCATCTCTTGTCCAACTTCTATCTCTCAAAAGAATTTTCAAAAATATTTCTTCATTTCTCAATCTCTATGAGGAAGGGATGCATCAGATTTCTGATCAGATTCTGATATGCTTGATCGTATTTACTTAGTTATTAGAATATTTACACAACTGAATGTTTATTTCAATAATATTGTGCTGGAACTTAGATGATGGCCAGTTTAAAGGCATTGTCATAAAATGGAAAAATATATATATTCACAAAGATAATAAAATTAAGAATATTAATCGAAAATAAATCATTAATGTGCTGAAATGTGTGTCTAAACTGACCATCGAGAAGTCTCGTAAGGTGCACAGCCTAGAACTGCAAAATACCCGACTCTGCAACTATAATTGCTTCTTAAATGGTTATCAGTCCTTTCTCTCCATTTGTGGTGAAATATCGCAAAATAAAGTTTTGACACAGCCTGCAGTCTCAACTATTGAACTGATTTTGCCAATTTTATGCAGATAATTTTGCCAAAGATCATCCTCATCAAATGTTATATAGGCATTTAATATGAGAATCCATGGCGAATTATTTCAGATAGATGTCCTTAGAAAAAATGTAAAGATACCAACTTTTAATCTGATGTATGGTTACCAGATAATGTAAGCTTGATTCATCTTTATATTCTTCTTTAAATTTTATTCCTAATTGTAGCAATGATTATATGTGCATAAAAAATGCACTTAATGATGTCACACCATGCTTGAGTATAAATCCAGTAATTAAAGCAATAAAAAAATGTAACAAAATTTAGAAAAATTATATATAAGCACTAGTTCAAAAAGTTAATTTTATGGGAAAAAATTTTTTAGCTGATGTGATTATTTTTTAATTTAAATGATTTTTTAAATTTAAAATTGATGTCATGCAATGCTTCGAAATTATAAAAATGATAGCATTTCAATGAATTTTTAATTAAAATTTTGAAGAAGAAATGATTGAAATTTTGAAGAAATCACCTGTTAGCTCAGAAAAATCGAGATTCAATTTTTATTTTAGATTCAGTGGTCTGCTCCTGTATAGGCTTTTTGAATGATTTCTGTATCATGTGTATAGCAGTTTATTAATAATATGCCTTTAAATTTTAGCATGTTGTGAAATATTAGTAACTATCCCACAACTATTAATTTTTAGTAACTCCTTATTATTCTATGTTTAAACTAGATAATGTCACACCACCACCATACTTTCTTGCTGCGTTCTCACAAAAATAAAATTTTAAAAAAATTTCAGATGAATTTCTTATTTCAAATTTAACAAATTATTGGAAACATATCATATTGTTTCAATGTAAGACTACAGATGGCAGTACTATCTAATATGGTTTCGTTTATATTTAAAATGCAACAGTTTTTTTTTTTACTTTAAAAGGTATCTACCTGGTTTGGAGGCACATTTTTAAAAAATGCTTTGATTATCAATTTTAGTAGATTTTCTTGATGATCATAACTCAAAACAATGAATAACATTAATTAGAAAAATTTAAAAGTAAGTTAATTAAATTTAGGAAATTAGAGCAAAACGCAAAACACTCTACACTAAATTCAAATTTTCCAATTCAAATTATTTCTCTACACAACATAGTTATTGTACTTATAAAGGCAATGAACTAATAGCCAAGAAAAATATACAAATGAAAAAAAGTTATGGGTCTTCAAACATTTTTATGGTAAAAATATTGTAAAAATCATAAGTACTTCTGGAAATAAAGTGCTAAAAATCAAAAACTATTAATATTATACCCAAATCCTTAGTTTATTGCCTTCATAACACTTATGGTAATATATATACAAAATTTCAAGAAAATATATCCATAAGTTTTTGTGAAACTATGTAGTAAAATTTTGACAAAAAAAAAAAAAACACATTCTTTAAAAAATACATTTAAAGTTTTTATTAATATACATATAAAATAATAATTCATTTTAAACACATAAAACTCACCACTTTTATAGCAAAAGCCTTCCTTATTCTCTGTTTTATTAATTTTTTTTTTCTGTCTAATAGCCCATTTTACTTTTCTGGACAATTTTGTAACAGGCAAAGAATGTCTTTTTGCAGCAACAATTCGCTAATTGTCGAAGCTACTATATTGTGTTAGCATGTAATGACTTAGAATACCCAATTCATTAAAAATTTCTATTATTCCAGAAAAAAAAACCCATCATTGAATAACAATACAGCTATATTAGTCCCTAAACGCAAAGTTTTCAATTCGTCAAACATATTTGTGTTACGCAATTGTCCGTAATAGATTGTTCAAACCGTCATTAACATTTTGTGTTTTCCCATGAAGGCATTTTTCAGAAGATTTTGGTCACACAATTTAATATAATAATTTAGGTTTAATAATATTCATAATATTTTTGGGAGTCCTTAACTTTAGTGTTTATATTTCTGCCTTCTGAAAGTACACTTTGGTATTTGCATCAAGAATCCTTCCGTTTTGAGCGTTGTCCATGCATTGGCTATTTATTACTGAAACAAACATGAGCAAATGCAGCAAGTGTTGCACTTTGAATCTGCAATAAATTACCAACATTGGATCTTATTGCATAATAGTTTTGTAATTTATGACATTGTCTGTAAGCTTTGTCTGTAAACCCTGAGAACTTTAATAGATTTTTTTAAAGCTCTCAATAGAGTAACCACTCGCTTTTGAACATGCCCTACACATTTACATTTCACAACAGAACCTTTAGTGAATTTTAATCAGAGATTATTAATGATATTAATGCGCAAAAAACTTACTTCCGGTTTCGTTTTCGCTAATGGTGATTTAAAGAAACATCTATATCTTCTGATATAATAATCGTAGAAACAAAACAAACACTGATTTGGAAACGTAAATAATTGGTCTTTCAAAGCGAACAATAAAAAAAAAATCGTGATTTTTAGTCAAAACAACAACAATTTAAAGATCATAATTCTGCTAGTTTAATTGATCATATTATTGAGACAATCTATAATTTTATGTAAAATTCAAAATCATTTTTAAACGCATCAAAATGTTCCCATATGGGGATGCTGGCCGTTTAGCAACATGTCTCATTCCTGAGCTTGAAAAGGCCAACTTGCTTAAAAAGCATGTCAATGTGTAAAACAGGCAACATCCATTTATGTGTGAGACAAAAACACTGCTACAAGTTTCGGGAAAGTTTTCCTTTGAAATAGTATCTTCAATTTTTATAATTTGATTTTTTTTAATGTTTTAGATTTCAATGATTTAAATAAAATACATCTTTTTTCCCATATTAATGGTCTAATTTTAATCTTTAGTTTATATTTATCTGAAATTATTATTATTATTTTCTTAATTTGCATTTTCATAGATTTGGTTCATGTATGTTAAAAAATTGTTGTAAAATTTTGTATTTTAAATCATTTAAATTCCTAAAAACTATAAGAATATTTATGAATCTTAAACATTCATAATTATTGTTGTCGCCTTAAGAAATTTACTTAGTCACCTGTTCAGATTTTATTATGAATCGATTGCTCTAGACGACCGATGAAAAACATCACTCTCCGTGGAAGAAAGTTAATTTTAAAAAAATTACTATGCTTTCACTAGCAACTAAACTCATTCTTTTGATTTTTTTCACTATATTTTTAAAATACATAATATATGTATTTCAAATAATTAAAGTTCTACTTTGAAATGGTCATAAACCTTCTGGACTAAATATTACCAAACTTGGTAATAGTTTAAAGAAGGTCATGGGAATTTTTTTCCGCCCGCTCCCCGAAAAAAGTTCAAAAACTCACCACCAGGGGGAAATGGCATTGTATGCAATATTGTTAAGCAAAATAGGACATGAAAATGTGTTTAATAGTGTCTGAAACGTGTTACAAAGCATGTTCAATGTGGCGTCAATCATTTTCTGAAAGCAAATTAAATCGCATTGGTGCATTCTCAACAGAAGCTCTTGCTATCTCAAGAAGAAGGTCACTGTATCGCGGCACGTGTCGCTGTATTTTTCAGTTCCGCCAAATTGTTTAGATTATCACTATAAACAGTGCGTTTGAGATAATACACATGGAACATGATTTGTAACACGTTTCAGAAACGAATCAACACATTTTAAACCGATGTCTTCATGTCCTAATTTGCTTAACAATATTGCATATATTGCCATTTCCCCCCTGGTGTTGTTTGGAGGAGAAGAAATTCCTATGACCTCCTTTAAATTATTACCAAGTTTTATAACATTTGGTCCAGTATTTTTCTTTTTATGATCATTTCAAAGTGGAACTTTAATTATAACCACTCTGTATATTAGCCCTCGCCGGAAAGGGTTACACATCATAATATGTACTCACTTCGAGTGCAGAATTATATCCATGCCCCCTTATAACGCAAAATGCTCTAGAGTATAATTATATCGTAATAATATGCCACAAGGCAAATATGTAACATGCCATAATTTGTTCGGAACATCGATATTAGCAAGTATTTGTAACTTTCTACTTTTATTGACTTTCATTTTTAAAAAATCTGTCATCAAAATTCTTTGAAAAACTCAACAAAAATGGTAATACAGAAATTAAAGAAATTGAAACTTATAATCAAATCACCCTAAAGGCGTTAGGTGACAAAGATGATTTGCTGCTAACCCTTTGACAACTTCATACTTCTGATAATTTTATTGCCATTTTATCAAATCAACAACAATTTTCGGAGAATCATTTTACACATCGTAATAATATCTTATATTAATTTAATTATTTTAGATGATTGTAGTGGATACCAGTGGCTAAGAAATAGACGAATTTCAACTAGAATAGAAACTCTCAACAATTTAGTTAAAATCAATTTGAAATTGCAGTGAAAATGAGTGGTTTAAAGCAATTTGAATTTTTCATAAACGGTTTCAGGGGATCACGTTACATCATGGGAATCCACGAAACCAAAAATAAACACATAGATTTAAATGAAACGCATCGAAATTGATCGTACTACTCATAAAGGATGAAAATAAAAGTTCAATAAATCATCCTAAGCCAGGAGTTCCTTAATGATTTTAATATGTTCATCCGTTTACTCAGTGAAACGCGCATTTAGCTCCATTTATTATTTTCATCTCACGGCAAAATAAAATATCAATACAAAATATAAAGTCATATATTTTATCCAATAATAATAAAATTTGATGCTGGAATGTTAAGAAGCCAGGCTAAGAAATTAAAATAAACTGTCATCTCTTAGTGATTTAATCTCTGCTAATAATAAAGAAGAATGTGTGTGTTTGTGATCTACAGGCAAATAGTTTGACTAGATCTATCAAATTTGGAAAATTGGATTTCAGAGCATTCTTTTAATTGCAAAAGTAGCGTTATTTTCGGCGTTTTGCACGATGACTCCAAAAAATATTGAGCTAAGCTGATGTTTACACAGTTTTAAAGTTTAAAATGTTTTCTTTTTTAATGGTACCAACTTATTTAGCATTTAATTTTTTTTTCTTAAATTGTGACAATTTTTTTTTAATTTTTGTATATTTTTTCAATTATAAGTTTCGCTGTTATGTTAAAATTCAAGTCTCTCAATGTTTTGTCAAATGCTTGATTTTCTTGCCACTATTGCAAGCTAAGATGATTTTGCTTATTATTTTTCGATGTAACGATTTATATTGTTACGAGCCTGTAAAGTTGCTTCCCTGCACGGTTAATTCTATCACCAGAAAGACCGATTTACAATCATCTGTATCGGGTGCTGCTCGAGTGCCGAGCCATTAATCCCAGAACTTGGCGACAAAATAGATAATGCAGGCAATTTCGAGAATTTTGACGATCCATCCAATAAAAGCTGAGATACGCCTGATTTGCCCAGAAGGTTCTTGACCCGCCTCCCGAGAGCTACAAAAGAACGGCAATCTCAAGTTGCAATGAATCGGAGTCGTAGACAAGAAACGAATCTTCAAGAGGATAGCGGAGTGCCAGCATTGTGTGGAGCCTAATATATTGCTGAACTGAGCTGTGTGCCGAGTACTGGCGTTTTTTGTAGAAGCAGCGTCGAGTCCTGTGAGGAGTAGCCAATCGTGTCGTATTGAATCGGTAGTTGGATACAGCTAAAGTGAGGAGACCGTGGAGAATTTCAGCCGTATGGAGAGACCTCAGAGCGAAACTTCGAGGATCCCCTCTCCTGCTGAATTCTGTCTGGCCGCTTTGTGTGCTGTGGCTGTTATTATTACTGATTACGACTTGTGGGCTATTGAAGTGTGTTTCCCGTCTTCGTCTAAGCTGTATATGTTTGCCGTCTGTGTGCTTGTGTTCTTTGTATTAATAAACGTCGTCGTTGTTTTCTAGTAAAGGGCTGTTTATTTCTGCATCGACCATCAAATCTTAAAAGAACCCCAAACGGAAGTAGTTGATCCGTAACTATTTAGTGTCAGAAGTGAAATGAAAGCCGGGCAGAGTGAATTAAAGAAAGAAATCTCGTCGTGGAAAAAAGCTTTAGAAGAAAAAACACTCTAGTATGGGAAATAGAATTAATCAGGTGGAAGAAGACGTCCAAAATAGCATAGGAAACGGCGAGAGCTAAGTGAAAGAAGAAAAGGCCGAGGATCGAATGGAGACCAGTGTCACTGAAAAGGAACTTACCTATTCGGAGGATGGACCGAAAGTTCAATAAGGAGTGGCACGAACTTGGAGATTGTCAAATAATTGCAGAGCTAAAACAGTTTTCTCCGAATCAGTTCCCTGAAGTGGAATCGAAGATGCCGACGCTTGGGGATGGAGATGAACTCTCTTTGGACGGGTCTGTTAGATAAAATGCCAATAAATAAAGGAGTTAATGCCATCCTGTTTGCAATGGAATCATCCCAGATCTTAAAGGGACTAGGGACAACCTCTCAGCAAGCCTCTTGGTATCTCCTTGCATAGTGCTACGGATGAAGACTACGAGGCTGGAATCGCTTATCCTTGTAGTCTGGACCTCTATTTCCTTCAGTGGAGGCGGCTGTAGCAGGGGTGCAAGGGGGCAATTGTCCCCTCTCTTTAACCGCTAACCCCCCCCCCCCCC
>JAPMOR010043372.1:302313-315532 GCA_026543865.1 Argiope aurantia
TATTATTTTCTCCGCACACCACATTCATTTTGTTAACTATCTCTATTATATAACTCCTCAAAAAAACAACGCCATGCTAGACACACACATTTATTACAACAGAACAGAGAAAAATATACATCAACGCATTGCGTCACGTGATTACATCGAGTCACATGATTACATTGAGTCACGTAATCAGACGGGATGGAGAAATCGCGCGAACATTCTCCCCCTCCCCCGTTGATACATTTTAAACATTCAACTAAACACATATTACAAGTAACATATAGTAAGAACTCAATATGGTTATTTTAACAACAATCAATAATAATTCAATGTATTCACATATTATGAACAAATATATTTACAAAAAACTCATTTTTGAATGGGCAATACACATATTTTAGTCACAGACCTTTTAAACTTATCAAATTGGGTTTTTACCTGAACCACTCGGATTTTTTTTATCTTCCCCATAATAAATTTCTTTAATTCTACCCAGAGCCCATTTGTGAGTAGGCAAATTGTCTTCTACTAGCAACACGAGATCTCCCACATGGACATTTTCGTTCTCGAATACCCATTTATTTCCTTGTTGCAATTCGTTCAGGTAACTTCGGTGCCATTTTTTAAGTTTACGTTCCTTAAAACTGGTTAAATCAGGTTCGATAATCGAATTCATTGGTCTATTGATCAGGAAATGATCAGGTGTCAAAACTCCAAAACCATCTGCATTGGCTGATAATGGGAAGAGTGGGCGCGAATTCAAGATTGACTCTATTTGGTTAGTTAATGTTAGAAATTCCTCAAAAGTTACATTAGCTCCCCTCGAAACTTTACTGAAATGAAATTTGAACGAGTTGACAGCAGCCTCCCAAAGGTCACCAAAATGAGGTGCCCTGGGAGGGCTCAATTTCCAGTTTATTCCTTCAGTAGACAAATAATTAGCCAGAATTTCATCGGGATTTTCCACTAACTCAAAAAACTTTTTAATTATGTTATTGGCACCCTTAAAGTTTGTTTCATTGTCGGAGTATAACTTTGCACACTTGCCTCTTCGCGCAATGAATCTTTTTAAAGAGGCTATAAAACACTCAGATGTCAAGTCTGACAAAATTTCAAAATGAGTCGCCTTTGTTACGAAACACACATACATACACTTTATGTAATTCACTCTTTCGCTGATTATTATATTTAATCATGAATTGACCACAAAGGTTCACACCAGTACAATTAAAAGGAAAATCTGCTAAAACTCTGTCTTTAGGTAGATTGCCCATTAATTGATTAAACAACATGGGTTTTGATTTGAAACACGGAATAAACTGATGAATTATCTTGCGACAAATTGTACGACCACTTAGGGGTCAAAACTTTTCTCGAACAATACATAATAAATTCGAAGCACCAACATGCAAATGCTTCTTGTGATAATACTATAAAATAATCATAGTAAATTTATAACCTTTTGGCAAGATTGCCGGGTGTTTTGATATAAAACTTAAATTTGAATTTTCTAGCCGGCCTCTAACCCTCAAAATACCATTATCATCCTGAATCGGGTTTAGGCTTTTTAACTTATTGTTTGGAAAAATTAATCCTTTGAGCTGCAGGTTTTGAATATCTGCATCAAATTCTTGCTGCTGCACCGCTTTAACCAAGAAATTCTCAGCTTTTTTCAACTCACTGCTGCCGAGAGGACCTGTAGTACGCCCAAGTGGATTTCGGGCGTTGTCACTAAACCTAAAAATGTAACTAAGAACACGCAAAATAGACATATCATTAGTACAAAGCTTAATTAATTCATACATTAAATGTCCTTCAGTAATATTAAAATTTTTAAAGTTTTTACAATTGTTCTTAATTTTAGCATTAAACTCTTCATTAGTTTCTGATACAAGAACTGGATGATTAGGATAGTCATTGTCAGCAAGAAATTCAGGTCCATTCCACCATAAGTCTGAGGTTACAAGTTTCTCGGGGTCTATACCTCGAGATAAGATGTCAGCTGGATTTTGCTCTGAGAATCATGATGCCACTGTTCAGTACTAGTATTTTCTTGAATCGTCGCTACTCTGCTTTGGGCGAACTGTTTTAAATCTATTGGTTGTTTCTGGAGCCACGCAAGCACAATAGTAGAATCCGACCAATAGTACACACTAGTCACTGTCGTTTTGATTGCTGCCATCACTTTTTTCATAAGTTTTGACAACAAAACAGCGGCGTTCAATTCTAGCGTAATATTTACATACGAGCGTAATATTTACTAAACGATGGTTTCATCAACGTTATCGGCAGACATCACGACATGCGTAGAACAGTTGAAAATTGAACAGAAGCGCTTTGTTTGGTACATGACACGTGACCATGAATTGACCCCATTGTTTAAGAGTTCGCAATGTGTTGAGTAAGGCAAGAAAAGGAGCGCAAGACGTCCCATAAGTTACAGTTTTCAACTTATACGTGGTAGGCTCATCGCCAAAATTTGTTTTCCATAGAATTCTCAGAAGATCGCATTGATATGATTCGATGTTGCCGATACATCTTTTCTATATCGGCGGTAAAGGCAATTTGTGTCGCCGAAAACCAGTAATGGTCGTGAATACGTCCTCAACAACTTCTCCTTTCACCAGAATGTCATTTAAGCTAATAACGTTAGTTGTAGGAAACGATACATTAAAAACTACACGAAGTTTAGTGGTCGACTTTTCTGGACGAAAGATTCCATGGTATATAATAAGAGCAGTATAATAAGGGTATGTATATAATAAGAGGTAGATGGTTCAGTTTTTTCATCAACCTTCTTCATGTGACCTAACTCCTTGTATTCTCTCATAAAATCTAAATATAACGACAAGTAATCTGAATCCTTCGACAGGCGATTCCACAACGAATTAAGTCTTTTTACCGCAATGTTCTTTGAATGTCCCAAGCAAGAGGGGTTCTCTTTCAAAGGCATTGTAAGCACATACCGACCCTCCTCATTCCTCCTATGGTTTTTAGTAGAAGTAATGAGAAGTAATGAGTTATGGAATTTCGGATAAAGAGATTAAGGTGAGATATTCACAATTTGTGTGATTTAATTGTAGATTAATTTTCTTTTATGTGAAATTGGAGTTAATTTTGAATTTGAGATCTTTTATTGAGATTGATTGAGATTTTGTTATGTAAGAAATAGTAAAGATATTTCCGGATATCACCGTAATAAATTCTCACACATCTCAATCCTTTTGATTCCAGCGAAAACCAAACTAGCTATTCAAAAAAAAATCCAAAGGTCGCAAATATTTCTCCTGGGTCGTCATACGGACCAAAATGTTAACTCCTCACACAACACATCGACGGACCATATTATTTTTCCCTCACACCACATTCATTTTGTTAACTATCTCTATTATATAACTCCTTAAAAAACAATGCCATGCTAGACACACACATTTATTACAACACAACGCAGAGCAGAGAAAAATATACATCAACGCATTGCGTCACGTGATTATATCGAGTCACATGATTACATTGAGTCACGTGATCAGACGGGATGGAGAAAAGCGCACGAACAGAAGAATTTATAGTTTTGAATTTCAATCACTTTGGATACAATGAGTAAATGTGTATACAACACGTTTTATATACACATTAAAACAACGTGTAAATAAAGTAAGATTGCACTTTCAAAAATGAATTAAAAATAAACAAAGATTTTCTTCTGCGTTTTTTTTAATGTACCTTAAATAAAAATTAAAGTTTCTTTTTAAAGAAGTGTAAACAAGGTTGCCCTACATCAATGTTTTGCCACATTCTCTTGAGGACTGCGGTGGCCTCGTGGTAAGGTCTCGGCTTCGGAACCGCAGGGTTTGAGGTTCGAGACCTGATTTCACCGGAGAACTGTCGTGTAAGCGGGTCTGATGCACGTTAAATTCGTCGGGGCCAAACTTTTTCCCGCTGATGTGGTGTGGAAGTTTGGGGGCAGGGCTTCCAGCTCAGGTGTCATCCTTGTCATCTGTCAGAGATTCAAAATTGCGATTAAATTCAAAATACATCCCATAATAGCCTTAGCATTGCTTTAAAACGGGACGTTAATATAACTAAACTAAAACCACATTCCCGTTTCAAAATGGCTTCACCGCAAGAACGAATGCAAGTTGTAGCATGTTTATCACAATATCGAGATAGAATTGTTCAAATATGATAGATCAATATTTCTAAACTAAAAGTTCAGAAAGTTTCAAAATCGTATTAAAATTGGCTGCACGACAGTGGCAATAACAACATATCCAGTTGTGGCAACGGCAACGTCGTGATGTTTCGGAGTTCCGCGATGTGACAAAGTGGTCACGAGCACCTCCACATCATAATTTGGAATATTTACTTTAATTTGTAAGTTTAGGGAAAAGTTAAAATTTAATTGAACTAGTTTGGACGAGCGCAATAAAGCTCTAACGTCATGAAATTTGGTATTTAATTTATAATTAATAATTATTATTATAATTTATGATAGAATTAATTAATGACAATAATAAAATATTATTTATGGGATAAACTATAGGGAAATTTAATGGAATTACGTTGCACGATGCCTTAGCTATGGGGACTGTTTTTAAAAATTTATTTTTCTGAAGAAAAAATTTCTAGAAATTTCACGCGTGTAGCTCATCGTAGCTATCTTAGGCCAAAACAGTAATAATTTTGAGAATTTTAAGCCTCCAGATTGGCAACTGAGTTATGAGGTCCTCAGCTTTTTTACGGCTGGGAAATTTATATAGATATTATCTATTGCAGCTCTAGGTCTTTTCCTAGAGCTGGGTAATGCAGGATCATATGCAGGTAAATTCAGTAACTCGTTGCGAATCTGGGGTAATTTTTCAAAGAACTTAATTGACGTTCTTTTAATATATTCCGAAACAGGTTCAATTTTGAGGTCGTTATGCAATACTTTCCTCCTGATATACCAGGGGGCGTCAACAATTCTCATCAGGTGCTTGTTTTGAAAAACTTGCAATTTCTTAATGTTAGTGGCGGAAGTGGCCCCCCAAATTTGGGAGCCATACATTAGAATTGGTCTTAAAATAGCTTTGTAGAGCAGAAGCTTGAGCCTAATCGATAGCTTGCTCCTAGGAGAAATTAAGCTGTTGAGTTTAATACTCGTTCTTGTAGCTTTGGTGAGGGCTGCTTTAATATGACTATTAAAGCTTAATTTTGCGTCTAGAATTAACCCTAAGTATTTATACTCATTTACAAAGGGGACGGGTTGGCCAAAAATTTGGATTGGAGCTAAGTCAGGCATTGTCAGTTTATTAGTAAACATGAGGCACGCACATTTACTTGGGTTGACTTTTATTTTCCAGCCGATGAGCCAGCACTGTAAAATGGTCATGTACTGTTGAATGTTTGATATGACTATGTTTGGATCCCTATGCTGTGTTAGGATGGCGGTATCGTCTGCAAAAATTGCTAAATGACAATTACTAGCTCTAGGTAGATCGTTAACATAAATGTTAAAAAGAGTTGGAGAGAGTAAACTTCCTTGAGCACAACCGCTCAGTATTGGTCTGGGGGAAGACATTACATCATTAACTCGCACCCTAAAATTACGAGAAAGTAGGTACGAGCGTAAAATTTTGACAAATTGTGCCGAAAATCCAAGTCGCATGCACTTGAATAAAAGCCCTTCGTGCCAAATTTTATCAAAGGCTTTGGCTACGTCCAGAAAAAGTGCACCTGTGGTTTGAGACTTCACAAAGCCACTGTGAATCAATTCTGTAACACGAACAAGCTGGTGATTCGTCGACAGGTTTTTACGAAATCCGAATTGTTCGGAAATTAAAATATTATTGTCGCTGAGAAATTGATTCAGGCGTTTGAGAAGCACAGATTCGTACACTTTGCTCAGGCTACTAAGTAGCGAGATGGGACGGAAATTTTGAGGTAAAGTCAAATCAGAGTTTGGTTTTGGAATAGGGACAACCACAGCTGTTTTCCAGCAATCGGGGAAATAACAAAATTCCATTAATTTATTTATAATGAAAGTTAAGTATAAAATAAATCTAGGGGGTAGGTTTTTAATCATGCGATTAGTTATTAAATCCAGACCTGGCGATTTGTTCGGCCTAATGTTCTTCATGAAGTCCATTATCTCACTGGGCCTAACGGGTTCAAGGTTGTTTACATGTGCACGTGTAAGGAAACTCTCCAGCTGATCTGTGACGAATTTCGTCAGTGGGGGGTTCGCCAGCCACGTGTCTGAGTGGGGGGCGAACTGGTTCTGAAGGCTATCAGCCAAAACTTCCGCCTTTTCGATGGGAGCGAGGGCGAGTTCCCCCGTTTCCCCCCTTAGTGGGGGGATCGGAGAGAATGGTTTTCTGAGAAGAGACGAGCGGCGCCAGAGGCCACGTGTATCTATGTTCACTAATTGCTCTTCTCGCCGGCGCTCGAAGTGACCTAGTTTTAACCCTTTTATCTCATCCTGGGTTCTGCGAAGTTCCGCTCTCACTTGAGGATCGCGAGAGCGCTGCCAAATTCTTCGCAGGAAATTTCGCAGTTTAATTTTGGATTGGATTTCTAAAGGAAGCTTCTCTGGAGGTTTATTAAATTTTGGTTTTGAGGCTTCTGCGAGCGCCTCCGTTAGAATTTTTCCTAGACTTCCAACTGCAAATTCAGCGTCATCATTGCTATTAATTTTGAAGGGGGGAAGGGGTTTTGAATTTAAAATATGCCGAAAGTTCTCCCAGTTGGTGGAGAATTGTGCTGGTGAATTTAGAGAAAAAGTTCCAGTATTAAAAGTCAAAACTACTGGAAGGTGATCTGAATCTAAAGAATTTAGCACTCTAATTTGAGAGTGGAAAGGAATTCGCTTTAATATTGCGAAGTCTATGACGGAATCATAATTACTAACTTGATTAATGTGGGTTGGAGAGTGGGGCGCCAAAACATTGATTCCGTCCTGCGTTGCAAGATAGTTAAACAATTGTGCTCCATATCTCGTGGTTCTGTGATTATTCCAGGCGATATGACCTGCGTTCATATCGCCCGCAATGATGACGTTCGGGCCTAAATTTAAAAGTTTTTTCATATCCTCCAGAGGAAATTTGCACGAACTCCCAGATCGTACGTATGCTGACACAATTTTGAGAGGGGGGATATTTCCTAATTTAACCTCAATAATTGTCGCGTCCATCCTCTCTAAAATGGGAGTGGGGATGACGTGATGTTCAATTATTGATTTCACATAAATGCAAGTACCTCCGTAAATGCGCTGACGATTAAAACTATCTCCGGATCTACAATTTTTGTAAATCCGGTAATTAGCGATTAGGGGTGTGTACTCCGGGGGGAGTAGGGTCTCTTGTACCAATAACACATCAAGATTTTGCTCTGATACAAAGTCTCTCACCTCAGCGATCCTGGGCCGCAGACTATTTGCGTTCCAGGTGCAAACTTTAAGATTATGCAAGTTTATTATATTGTTACGATTGAATGTTAATGTTGGGGGCCGCAACTAAGACTGACGTATTCGCTGAACAAAAAATACGCCATATCAGCACCGTGGGATGCAGCACGAATTGCTGGTAAAGCTTTTTTATAAGCTTGGAGTAGAAGAGGTGCATCACACCAATCTTCTCTCATTAGTAATGCTAATCCTGAAAAGATGTCGGTGAAAATTTTGGTATTAATTGCATCCACTGGGACCGACTGATTTTGGATAGTGGGTTTAGCAGCTGATGAGATTTTTTCACTCTCCACTGGGGTCTCTAATGAAGGGAATTCTGACTCTGAATTAGTCAGAATTTTTGAAAACGACACATTCTCTTCCACTTTTCTGAAATTTTTGAGAGGTCGTTGCGTCTTGGGTAAATCCCATATGGATTTTTTGGAGGGGTGGGATTTTTGGAAGTTAGTAGTGGTGTTGTTTCTACCACTTGGTCTAGGGAAACGGGGGCATTGGCGCCAGTTCGCCGCATGATCTCCTGCACAGTTAGCACAAGTTAGTTTATCCTCATAAGCTAATGGACAATCTTTAGCTCTATGAGGTCCTGCACATTTTACACATTTAATTGGTAGCTTGCATGCTTCAGAGCTGTGGAAGAAGCCCTGACACCGCCAGCATTGAGAAGGCCCCTTCCTTCCTCTGTAACGCTCTACTGAAATTTTGGTGCCAAACATTTCAGTCAGAGTGTAGACCGTTTCTGACAGAGGGCCGTTTGCAATTTGTGCATAGAACAACGGCATCGGTGACTTGGTCTGGAATTTAGACAGTTGAGTGATACTAACAACTGTGAACCCTTCCTTTTGAAGTTCCTCTTTAATTTCCTCAATAGGAGTGCAGGAGGGAAGTCCTCGAAGTACAACCTTTATGGGCCTATCGGTTTTGAGCATAAAGGTTTTGAACTCAGCACCCTGAGCTTCGAGGAGATGGGAAAGGCTTCGGTGCTCTTCCTCAGTCTCTACAGTAATTTTTAGAAATTTATTGCTCATAACTGAGCGTAGGGAAGGAGCCTGTAATTTCAAGATATTTAACATAGTCCTAAAATCAGCTCGGGGGGTGACAAAGAAGGGCGGCACTCTTCTTTGTTTTGGCTGTGCAGGAGGCATTTCAGCATCGACCTCTGAGTCTAACACAACCTCTTCGACTCCTTCAGGAACTTTTTTGGTTTTAATTGCAGTACTATTTTGATCATTGTTTATTTTTAAGTTTTTAACTTTTCTGATGAGGTGGGCCGCCGGGGCGATGAACCCATCCTCATCTGCTACTCGTTTTTTACTTTCTTTAATTGGGCTGCCTTTCGGCGAAGCCTGCTTTTTCTTTATACCACTAACATCTATTTTTCGTTTAGGAGTGGTTTTTAAGTTTGATTTAATGATAGTTTTATCATTTTGGGAGGTTGTGTTAGGGGTGTTTTTAATCTTAACCCTTTCACATATTGCATTTAATTTCCGAATATTCTCGGGTAATTTGAAAAGGGGGATCCCTAACTTTAACAATAGATTATTGAGACAGCCGCTTACCTGCGCTATCTCCTTCTTCATTTGATTGAAGGTGCTCTCGTCCTTCGCAGAATTCAGCGCCTGCGCCCAGTTTCCTAACGTCTCCTTCATTGAGATGGCTTGGGTCACTTCCAATGCATGTTCCGCCAGGTATTCTTCTGTAATTGTGATTGATGAGGGGGAAATTGGCCTCTGTTCCTTCGGGTCATCCATTGTATTCTCCCTCCTGGGTTCTTTATTAAGTACCATCACTTCATCATCGGGAGAGCTTTGATCCCCCTTTCCGCAAAGGTCCTGAAAAGGACCAGTCCGGGGGGTCATTGCTCTAGGCATTGTTTCCTTTGTTGGTGTTATCACCCGCAAAAGCAGCTCCCGCTCCGCCGGGGACGGAGCTCGCTCAATACACGACTTCTCCATTTGGAGTCCAAATCGAGAAATGTCCAGTTGTGGTGTTCTTATCGTTGCAGACAGAGAATTTGACACTTTCTAGAAATCGCCCAGACCATGTCAACTTAAATGAGTACAATCACAGCGCATCTTATAAAAGCATCAGGCTGATGTGAACTGCGCTGTGATTGGACTCTTAAAGGTTGACATGAGCTTGCCGATGCCTCGATTTGGTGCTTTTGTTTACATTACACTTCGGGATCGACATGCTAAGCTTTGCTCTGAGTATAATATATTCTGGTTATCATATAAAAATATTCTGTGTGTACTTTGCTAAATTAACAAAACAATTTTATACACACTGAACACAAAATAGGTAGACCGAATTAAAAGAAAGGTAGAAATTTTGTATGAGTGAAATAATAATGTAAGAAGCAATGAAAAACTAATCAACTTTTTGTATGATTCTTTATTATGAAGTATAAGCAAAATGACATAGAAAAATCTTTTTAAATGGGAGTTAATATTTTTATTGTGCATTTTACATTTTAAAATTAACTGAATTATCTGAACATGTATTTTCTCTCCTATATTTAGATAATGTTGGAGAATTATTGGAGCAAGTGTCATCAGTTGTCAGGAAATTTTTTATATCTCATTCTGAAAGGATATTCTCTAAATATTTTGCAATGATGCTCAGATGATTGTATATATCATTTTCTTTCATTTATTAAATAATTATGAATTTCAATAGTAAATAAAATACAAAAAATGATATGTTTGAAGAAAACTTTAGTTTTCAGTTGTATATTAACCACATGCCAACAATTGCCAAGGGTCATTGCTCATAAATTCTTTCATAATTAAATCTTAACTATATTCATCAACAGCATGCATTTCATATCCAAATACTTAATTTATATATGTAGTTTATTCAATAATTTATAAATAAATTAATATTTTTTATATATTATGCAGTTTTACACTATAGTTATATTTTATTTCATCATAACATTATTTTTGATTTATTTTTAAAAAATGCATCTTTTATTTTTTATGAATAATAAATATAAAAGTTATTTAAAGGCTGTTTATAACATATATAGTTATTTGTCTTATAATAAAAATGTGAATACTGATCTTGAAAATTTTAATATTAAAATTTGAAATGGTTCTCAGGAAGAAACATTGACAATAAATGTATGTCAATGACTATTTTAACATATTTATCACATATATTTGGTAAAGAAGATTCAGATTTATATATAATTTTACAGTTATTTTTTGTATATAATTTTACATGGTTAGTATGATTTTTAATAGCCAATCTAATCTTGCAAAATTTTCTATAATGATTATTATATCGTACGGGTTCAAAGAAACTTGCTAGAAATTCACAGTATGCATTATGGGAAACATCTAGTTCATTCCTACTTATTTTACACAAGTTCAAAAAAGAGATTTTAGAATCAGTCAAATCAATAACTGAATTTGCTAATTGAGTTATCTCTGAGTCTTTAAAATGGTTCTGACTTAAATTTTATATGAATCTCTTCTGTTTTTAGATTAATTTTAACAATAATTATATCCTATTTTTCAATGAATTCTAATTTTATTTTTGCATAGCATTGTGAGAAATAAAAAGCAATATTTATAATTTAGTTTTCCATTTTATTTTTAGCTATTTTATTTATGACAATTTTTAGGATGCATTATTTCCTCTTTCTTCATCGAGTATAATGCATTGTAATCAGGTCATTTTATAATAATTTTAATCAAAAATTTTCTTTTATTGTTAAGTTGTGATGTTATGTTTGCATTTACTTTAACAGCATTTATGTACTTTTCATTGCCCTGTAGCTTTATTTATACATAATATTCAATCTAAAGATCAATATTTAGTTTTGTTTACCTCCAATCATTCATAACAAATTTATTTGTTATTATGCAAATTTCTTTCTAATTCAACAAAATATAATATATAATGGTTACCTGATTGACAATGATTTTATTAAAAAGTCATCTTCGGTCTTTAGATTTTGAGCCACTTATTTATTTTTCATTTGGTTTCTATAATATAATTTTGTCTGTTTTATCAGTGATTTTATCTCTGTTTTCTAAATATCTCATGTTCAAAAGTTGATACAATATTGCAGTATTAATGTTTGATAATATTCAACTTGAAAGTATTGGATAAGAAAGTGGAAGATTTGCTAAGGAAGAAAATTCAGCTGGCAGCCATGGCAAACTAGATGATCTGTTCATTTGTGATAGCAATTATTTGCATGCATCACAGCTATGATAGATCTTCTTGAATGGATATGCCAATAAATTATTCATAAGTATCTTAGTGCAATATTGATTTTCATTTTATATTATCTGTGATCCCCCTTCCCCCAAAATTTTTTTAAATAGTAGTATAATTATTAATACTTTTATGTGTATATTCAGTTTTGATATATTTACAATAGAAAATTGAAATGCTGTTATTTTATTCTTTAAAACTAATTCAAAAAAAATGTCAAGTATGTAAATATTTTGAGCTACACCTGCAAATTTTTTAACTTTTTTTTTTAATTTTCTATTTTTAAATTTAGATTATTTAATTTGTATTATATGGATTTTAAATGTATTTTTATTTCATATATAAATTGATATTTTCAAAAAATAGAATAAATGCCTTAATTCTGAGTTGATTATAAATGCATTTTAACATTGAGTATTAAGAAAACGAATTTGAATATGAAATAATTATTCATATTTATTAGTTAATGAATATTAATTATTCTAGATAATTATTAATAATAAAATTAATATGATTTTGTAAAATTACTAATCAATATTTCGCTTTAATATTTAACTTAGCAAAAATTATCAGAAGCACACAATTGAAATGCCTACCATAAGAAGTTCATTTAATTCTATTTTTTAAAGTTATTAAATATGTATTTTAATATGAAACTATTTTTAATGCATTCTGGAAATTGGGACTCGAAAAATCTGTACTACTGTTTTTTTTTTTTTTTTATTATTATTACTAAATAGAATTTACAATGAGAAGGTATAGCTTTCGAAAGATAAAAATATAAATACTGCTTACTGATACACGTTTTCCCCTTTGCTTTCCATGTAGAAGAACTTAAATGATTATCCTACTTTATATAGTATAAAAGTAATCCTGAAATCCTAACTCAATTTCATGGTCATCTACTCCAATTTAATTTCTTTCCCTTTCAATATGGGTTTCCTGTTACTCTCTTTATTAATTTTCTTATCTTTTATTTTCTACGGATTAGGTACCACAGTGTAAAATTATTACTAAAATTTCATCTTTTTCAGCTGATTATCTTTTTCTGTAGTTGAAAGGCTAAATTATTATTTTGAACAACTGGTCTCCGAAGGCGGTTCGTTTCTTTTAAGCTAAAAGAATATCTATCAGTTTTTTGTTTATGTAATGAAAAGGATTAATTTTGAATAATATTTACCTCAAACGTCGAATTCTGATGCAATAGTGTGATTCTTCTTTTCTGCTTGAATCAAAGATGCCAATAATGAGGGGATTCCCCCCCCCCACACACACACACATTTCCATCGAAAATGTCATTGCTGAAGACGAGTATCTCGATTTGAAAAATATCAGATCACTTAAATTGATGAGAATAATATTAATATTTTTTTTCTAAATTAATAGAAACATTCAAAATTCAATAGATTATAAATGGTGATTGAATATTTAAGTAAAGATTCTTTGATTGTTTTTTTATTCAGTTTTCTTCCGGATTGAAATCTAACGGAGATCCATACCGAATCTGTAATGCAAGTTGAAAGAGACCGTTTTTTTTTTTTTTTTTTTTTTTTTTTTTTT
>JAPMOR010043372.1:320110-389072 GCA_026543865.1 Argiope aurantia
AAATTTTTTTTTTTTTTTTTTTTTTTTTTTTTTTTTTTGCTATACATTATTTTTTAGAGAAAGTGAAAATTCTACACAATTTATAGGTATCTATAACAGTTGGAAAAAATTATCAACTATAATTCAAGATCATGAGCGTTCTATTTATCATTTAATTCATTTATTGCTTGGAACAGTTTATTTCAAAAGAAAATTTAATAGGCGAATAGATAATTTAGTTAACACATTAATGCAAATGGAGAAAGATAGACATCTGACAAATTATATATGGATTTTCCATTCAAAACTCAGTCATCCACAAGGATTGAAGTAAATCACAAAAAAGGAATCAGAATTAATACAGAAGACATCTATCAAGATTCAGAAAATACTTGGAATATGTCAGCAAATGAAGATAAAAACAAAGAATATAAAGTGGTAAAAATTCATGAAAATTGCCCAATACCAGAGCATTGTTTGGAGAAATCTACGAATATGGCATGCGACTCATTATGTGGCCATATTTATAAATGTTCTTGCCCAGATGATAATTTGTGCAAATATATCCAGAAAATTCATTCTACCTTTTTTTACAAATAAATCGATTTTAAAATCAAATGTTTTTTCGATAGAAAAAAAAATGAAGATAATATGACCATTTCTGCAAAAGAAATAAATATAAAATCCACAGAAAGACAAATCATTCAACGTCAAAATCTTTTTTCTGAATTAACCAAATTAATAGAAAATCCAGATGTTCAAGAACTAATGCTTAAAAATGTTATATCTACATAGAAATTTTTAGCAGAAAAATAAAAAGCAGCCTCAAAAATACACTTCAATGCCTTATTATTCAGTGAATTCGATTAAGAAAATGACGACCCAGATGAAATTTTACAGAACTTCTCAAAAGAGAAATAAAAAAAAGTTTAAGAAAAGTAAAAAAAATCTAACTGAAACTTCTAAAAAAAAAGGAAAAATACCGACGATTTGATCATTAGCGATAAGAAAAAACGAATATCGGATGAAGGTAGTAGGGGAAATAAAAGAGAAAGTCTAATTCTGTAGAAAATTTTCCTATTAGTAGTAAGAATCAATCAATTTTGGAAGAAAATAGTGATACTTATTCTAACACTTTAACGGGTGATGTTTCAATAAAAAAAAAGGGTGATACTTCAAGCAAAAAATCTAATAATGTTTTTTTTTAACTAAACAAAATTATGAAGAACCCATGTGAAGCAATTATTAAAATAAATAATGTAAACATTTCCATTTATATGCTGAAATCGCTTGACTTAAGTGTAACAGCAGAAGAAGAAAAATATTTCAATCTCTTTCTCCATCTTTTAAGATAGGATGGTTATATGATGAAATCATTGATGCCCCCCCCCCCTTTTTTTTCCTTCAAATTAACTAAAGATTCAAAATCATGTAAAGCAATACGACTCAATTCATTCAACTTTACTCTTCCATAAAAAAGATATCTTGAACTTTCCAGTGAACAGAAAATGAACTTTTCATTAATTCCGGCGAATTTAAATAATCATTGGATTCTTTTAATAACTAATATAAAAGAAAAACTACTTGAATTATATGATCCATTAGGTCCAAATGTAAATGAAGATGCCTGCATATTAATTCGTGAATGGAGTGCATTAATAAAAAAACTATTGAACACAAAGGATCACTGGAAATTGATTACTCCACGTCATATGATTCAAAAACATAGCTACAACTGCGGAGTCTTCATTTTTTAAAAAATTTTTTGCATATCAAAAATACCATAATTTACAAGTCGATGAAAACTTTGATGCTACTAACTTCAGAGAACTCATCTTTGAAACTATTACAGAAAATTTTGAGTGCTAACATAATTTGAATTTATGTTTATGTGATAATATTTGCATATCTGTGCAAATGATGGGGACCAGGCCTGATTAGATTTCTAATTGGGGACACCTCTGTGATGAATTTTCAAATTTGATTTTGACAATTCATCAGAAAAAAAAAAGCGAACCAGAGCTTTCCACCTCCTGGGTCTGGTATGGAAGAGGAAGCAACTCATTTTATCTATCAAATAAACCTGTATCTCTTTCTCTCTATTTATATGTAATCACAAGTAGGAACGTTATGTGTTATTACTCCATAGGCCAGACCATTTCACCAAGAGCTACTTAACTTGGACAAGTATTTTAAAGAAACCCTAGGAGCGTTTTCTCATCCTTAGAAATTTTAATTTAAACAAAATTTTTGCGTTTTTCTGAAATAATTTACGAAAATACTACAGGACAAAAAGAATTTTTATATCATAATACAATTCCTTAAAATTATCTTTTCAATAATAATTTATGTTCTTAAATCATTTTCATTATTGTTATTAATATTTTATCGCAGTTTTTTTCTCTCTATTGTTAATGATCAAAATAGAAAGATTTGGCATGTATGGTATACTACATAATAATATTGGTATATTATTTGGCTAAGGTATACATGGGCATATTATATAAAATATCTTATCGAAATTTCTAGCAATCATTCATTTTAGCGAACCAATTGTAGTAATCACGAAAGTATTCTTTCTCTATCTCTATACATATTAGATAAAACTAATTAATATTAATCATATTTAAAGGGAAAAAAAATCGAAAAGTTTCAAAATTAGTCTACACTGATGGTTAGTATATTTCATTTCTTTATAATTCAACTTTATTATTACTTATTGTGAAAATGAGTCATTCTAATATTTAGATGATAATAGTTAATATTTGTATGATTTGGAAAACTGAAAATAATAAAAATAATTATATTTTCACTGATTGTTTATATGATTCAAAAGGTGTGGATTTCATTCACAAGATTCATTAATTTGAATAAGCAAAAGAGAAGAAAATGTTGATTGCTTTTGACTAGTATTTCAAAAAAGTGTTGATAAACTTTTTTTTTTAATATTTTATTACTTTTTATGACATTGCCATGAAAGGAAGGTCCTAAGATATTCCAGCTATCATTGTTGAGAGTTATATAGATGTGTATAAGGGCTATTGTTAAAAAATAATAACCATAAAAATGGAAGCATCAACTTATTTTCTTTGATCAAACTGCAAATTAATATTGTGGTAATAGGTAGGATCGACTATAAGAAGTTTGGTCCCTTTAGAAACAATATTAGTAAGTTGTTCTGGTTTTTTTACACTTGCATCACAGGAGTTTTTTTTCTCTCATACTTCTTTCTAAATTCATTAATCTAGAGTGAGTAATAATAAAAAAAATGCATAAATAAATGAGCGAAATTTAGAAAAAAAATTGTGGTATATTTCGTTGACATATATATATATGTATTTTTATTAAATGAATCTAGAATAATAAGCTTTTCTTTCTTTTAATACTTATTCTTGCCATTTTGAGCTTTGAATCATTCTACAAATGTTTCCAAACCAAATTCAAATTCTGTCACAAAGGTATGATTTTCATCTTCCAGATTTTATTTAAATAAATGTCAGAGAAGAATTTATACATAGAGAACATATAAAGTAATCATATATAAATGAAAACATAGACAGCCAACTGCCTAAGATGCAAACTGAATATATTGAAAATAGTTATGATTCTTTATGATTCTTATTAGTTATGTTTTAAGAAATAATTAATACAGAAAAATAAATAGCAGAAATACACAGTAAACAAGAAATGGACCTCGGAATGATATGTGTAAATTTCATGCCGTAAATGTTTAATAATGTAAAATTACTTAGTTAAGGAACTCATTAAGACAGTTTCACAAAATATTTACTTTATAGCAACTCTTAATTCCAGCTAGTAGAAATAAAATTTATCTAATTTTATTATTTCATCGAAGCTTGTTTTTTATTGAGCTATTTTTGTTTTTTATACATTCTTTTGTATGATTTTGTATGGTATTTCTAAAGAAAGAAAAAGCGCCCTAATCCACTAAATCATTAGGCATGCTTTTTTCATTATTTACACTTCTCTGCAAATAGCTAATTTATATTAATTTTTATATTTTTCTAAAAAAGTGTCTACATAAAATTTCCTTACATTTCAAAACTCACTATTCCAAAATAATGCTTTATGTATTTTAAAATTCACTGGTTAAAATTAAATCAAATAAAATTAATACACATTATGATGGTTTCAAATCCCATTCCTTTCTCTTCTTCCTTTTCAAATGTCTACAAATGTACACAAATTCTTTTTAAAAATTATTATTAAAATATATGATGAAAAAAGTTAATTTTTAACATGCATATTGTTTAGATGATCTTGAGATTTATAATTATTATCAAACATGAAAAAGGAATTTCAGTGAAACAATATAAGTGTGAGAAATTCCTTGTAAAATGAAAACTTAAATCTACTTCGTGGGGGGAGGCAACTTTTTAAGGTGTACAATAATTTAAGAAGTGTAATTTTTTAAATCAAATTTCAAGCAATGGAGTCATGTTTGAAAATAATTGACGAATAAAATGTTTATTTAATTCCTTTGTAATATAACATTTTTTATTCATTTCAGTTAGTTACAGAAACACTTAAAAATAACACTGAACAACTTGCAATTTAATTAATAAAACTATATTATTAATAGACAATAGTTTTATAATACTACTTAATATAAGACTTAAGGAATATCACCAAATCTTTTGAGAAATGACAATGTTATCAAAATCACAACCTCATCTTTTATATAAGGAAAAGTTATTATATATTTATAATTTTATTAAAAATTATTTTAATGCATGAGCTATTGACTAAAGAAAGAACTTCATTTCTATTTGAAGGACCAATAATTTTGTTTAAAACAATACCAATGTAAAATGGTAAAGAATTTTTATCAGTAATTCACTTGAAAACATGTGTTTAAAATTTGCCAGAACTTTATCTGGATATTTGAAAAGGCCACTTTAATTCATAAGTATAACTTATAATACAAATCTTTTTGCACATACACATATTTATTATTTATAAAATAAATATAAGTATAGACGTTCTATTCAATATGAAATATTTGTTTCAAGGCAACATAGATCATTAGCCAATTTAATCACAAATAAAAAATGACTTGAAATGAATTCTATAATATTTTAAAATTAACAGTCAATAAAAGAATGAATAGGAAACCTATCTAAAATACTAAGAATTATTATAGTACAAACTCTTCATTTGAAGTGTTAAAACATTAATCTTATACATTAATTTTCTTAATCTACTTAAAGGAATTAATATAAGAAACAAAAAGAAAGTGGAAAATTTATTTCTATTCTGATTTAATATCACAAGTCCTATTCTACACAAATCATAAATACTGTCATGTTATTTTCAAATATCTCTAAATGCAGCAATTTTCTTTTATGTATAGTATGCAATTTCTTTTTTGATATTTGTTCAAAAAAGAAATTGCATACTATACTAATTGCATACTACACTATCTTGCTATTTAGCAAGACAGTTTTTAAAGGCGCTATATTTAATATAACCAACATATTTCAATAACAGATTAATATAAAAATTTTTAAAAATTTCAAAGTACCGAGAAAAAAGCTAAACACTCAATATCTGAATGCATTGTCAACTGAATTTCATGAAAAAAGATCCTCCATTTAAAAAATATATTTTAATAATAATTATATCTACACACTAACAGTATCATGAAGCAAACTTCAAAAGTAATAAAAAGTAAACTTTAAAAGTAATAAACAGTGTAGGATGTTTCTACAAATTTTAGTTAATTTTTTTAAAGCTTGATATGAAACAAGAATTACTATTTCTATATTCTATTGTCCAATACATATTTCATGAGAATTATGAATATTTAGAAATTACAGCAATTATTTTCTCTTTTTGTATGTTGAATTTCTTTTTCTGTTTTAAGAATTTTAAAATTAAAAATCTTTAAAGTATAATTTTATGAACTCTTAAAAAATTCAATAATTCTGTTTCTTAGCACTAATTAAAATTATTAGCTAATTATATCTAAATTAAATACTAAGAATTATATGAATATTAATTCAGATACAATAACAAAAATGCATAAAACAATGTGTTTGTCAAAAGGAGGTTAACAGAATTAAAAAGAGTGAACTGTTTGTAAAAAAATTCATAAATTTAATAACTCTTTAAGACAGGCACAAATTTAATGGAAAAATTTTAAATTATTACACAGTATTAAATATTACTTAAATAATAATTGTAATTGTTTTCTTAAAACCTTCTTGAAAGCCAGGAATACAATAGCTTTCAATGCTTATTCTGACTTTACTGCTGTTCATCTTCGCAACAATTTCTAAAAATGCCATAGACAGCATGGAAATAATTTTTAAAATGCTTGTTACAAGATTGAAAAGTATGAGGGATTTTTTTCTCATTTCACACTTATTTTCGTCCCATTTCACTTATCTGAATAAACAATAATTTAATAATACAAATCCCGCTCTTAGACTTCCATCTATAATGTAAATAAACACGTAATTTTCTAACCAATCACAATACAGTAAGCAACAAACCACATCGACGGAGAAAGAAAGCCTATGATTGGACTCAAAAAGGTTGACATACTGAGAGTCGATTTCTAGATTGTGGTTCGTTCGCAGACAGATATTCCACATTGCGCAGAAACGTCGAAATTTAAGTTGTAAGAGTCATTTGGTAACTGTCACCTGAGCATTAATTGAATCCTTTTCTTGAAAGCTGTAAACTACTGATTGTAAATAATACTCATTGATAAATATACATATTTTTTTATGAATTATCTTTTGTACCGATTGAAATGAATAATAATCTTTTTTTTTTTTTTTGAAAGACGTTATATTTGTAATTAAAGAAACTTATATCGATTAATTTGCATTCATGTTAGATTAATCGATACGGTCTTTAATTTGTTTATTTACATTCTCTAGGTATAGAGAGAATGTGTTTCTCAGAATGACTGCCACAGTTTAAATTATATTTTAAAGGCTAATCAAGTTTTTTATGTTTTTCCTTTAAAATGTCCAAAATAACAACTTTAATATGTCTTTTTCAAAGGCAGCCTTTTTCTTTGCATTGTAGACTTGCGCAGTCTTCTCATGCAGAAAGGTACTCTTTTATGTTCTCTTACCGGAGAAAAGTTTTGTAATTACTACAGAGTGTTTTTAAAGAAAAATCCTGTTTTCATGTAGTTTGCAAGGATTTTAAATCGCTTAATAATGTTGTATAAAAACACATCAAATAATAATATTGCAATAATTATTTATTTCAATATCCATTATAAAAATTATTTGTAATGCTGAATTACATAATCGATGCTGCATTTATCATGTTAAGTGTAACACTAGAGTAAGGCATTTTTAACCACACATAAGTTACAATACAAGCTTTCATATTCTGTTAAATTTGTTTCTCCTTTTTCATAATAACAATAGAAGATCATTAAACTCCCTGTTTCATTTTAAATTTGCATTTATTTTGAGCCAAAAAGATTAGCTTAAATAATAATTAGTTACTTAATGACTTTGTCATTATAATTTATTTGAATATTCATAACATTATAGCCGTTCATACATTTTATTCTACCATTGGCTTGGTAAATGCAAATGATACTTGGAACATAATATAGTGTTTTCACTTTCTGTTGTTATTGGAAATATTTTTTGAATCTTATATTTTCTTTAACAATTGTCATTGTTGTATTACTGTTTTGTTTGTGATGCTTTTTGAGATTGATGGCTAAGTATACATGACCTTGCCATCAGATCACTACACAACATAGGCTGCATTGCTCTTCTCTACTGTTGCAACATAGTTTCCCTCCTTTGTGTCACTTTTTGTTAGTAAAAATCTTACTATCTGACATGTTGTTTCTCTCAACTTAGAAAAGTAATTTGCTGTTCTGAAAATGCAATAAATTTTAAATTATTTTCAGATACTTCAGTACAGGAAGTGATGGTAGTGATGATGAGAAGGATAATCACAGCCTTAATAAAAAGGTAATTAAAAGTCTTTATACAAAAATAAATTAAAATAATGAAAATGAAATAATGTCTTGAATTGCTTTATATTTAATTTTGAAGTCACTTGATCATATTTTTTAACTCATTGACCAGAGCACTAGAATCTCTATTAACAGTGATGCTTGAATGTACATAAAATGACTTTCTGTATTTGATCTGTTATTAATGAAACTCATTAAAATTACTGTATCCTCCTACTCTTATAATAATATTCTTGTAAAGCTGTTTTCTTTACATTGTAGAGAAATATTTATGTATAGTACATTTTATTGATATATTTGTAATTCTTTTTCAGGAAACTCAAAATCCATTGAAAGATTCTAAAGCGAAGTAATTATTTTTTTTTCTATAATTTTCTTCATTTACTGTTTTTATTCAGTTATTTTATTTGTATAAAAGTTACATATATCATTATATTATTTTATTGATTTAAAATTGCACAAAGTTTTAATGATAGATTTAAATTCATTTTTACTTGGTTGTGTTTTAATCTTTCATTATAATCTTTGGTTTTGATATAATTTGTGTGTTAAAATCAACTGATAAGCTTCAGGTTGCCTGTTTAAAGATAGATGTTGTGTGTGTGTGATTGTTAATTGTAAATTTACTTTGCTTCAATTTTTGAAGTAAAATATTATAAATTATTATTCAAATCATGCAAATACCTTACTTAATGCTTGTAAATATGTCAACATATAAGAGACTTGATGTTTTAAACCACAGGTTTAAAACATCTGGTTGAGAAAAATCTTTGATTAAGAAAAGATTTGTAGCTATGTTTGACATCATTCTTTGGTGTATATGTATCTCTAAGAAAAAAAGATATCAAATTGGTACAATGGAGCCAAAAGACTGTCTTTTTTGCAACTAACTTTTATTTTCAAATTCTATATTTTTTCATTAAATTGATGATTATTTAATGATAATCTTGATATTGCTTTCCAAAAAGGTGTGCAGGGCTGTTTTAATTAAACTTTATTAATAAAGATACATCAGAGAACTTTGGAAGGTGTTCTGTTAGTCCAAGTGACACAAAAAATTGGACAGTAACTACTCTGGATGATGCATTCATCATACATTAAGTAGAAAAGAAATACAAAGTTTTACCAATACCATATAAAATTTTGATAACTGCAGATACAATATATTTTATTCTATAGTGCAAAATTATGTATAAAATACTGGAATAACACAAGAGATAAACAAAAATGGGAAGTTCTTGAAATGCTTTAAAAAAAAAGATTGAATGTTATAGTTGATTGCTTTTATAGGGATTTATTATTTTGCAAAGAATTTTTAACTTTTTGACAAATTTTGAAGCTTAGAATATTAACTATGCTGATGCATTCAGGATACAGTAGTCATGTAAAATGATGAACTTCACCATAATTCAAGTTGTTCAATATTACCTAACCTAATATTATCCTAACTAGAGGGTTTCTATTAGTAATACATTTCTTTATGAAAAGTTCTTTTGGTTTTGAAAATTCCTGTTGTATTTCAAAGAGCAAAGATTCTTCTGGAAAAATTTTGTTAAAGATTATAACTAATTTTTTTTAATTAGAAAATAGCAGTTATTTTTTGCATACATTCCCAAAATCTGTATTAATTTTATAGGATGAAATTTTACATTTTTATATCTATTAAGTACTTAGTATCAAATTGCAAAATTTGCTGCTCTATTAGTCGGAGATTACACTGTTTTCAACTCTGCAAGAAACTATCTACTAGAATGAGAATGAAAAGGAAAGCACTAGGCAACGCTCCTTCTTATTGGAATAAATTACCTTTTTTATATTGCATCATCTCTTTATTTAATCTCAATATATATTCTTTCTTATGTAATATGCTTCTACATGAATTAATAAGTTGATCTAGATGATTCTACATTTTAGATTATCATCAACTTCTAATTTTTAATGCTTCTGATAGATTTCCCTACAAAAGCAATGTCAGCAATCTCAAATTAAAATGTTTGTTGTAAAAAAAATATGCACCTACATATATTTTTATATAATTTACTCTGTATATGCTTTAATGAAGCAAAATATGATTTTTTCCCTTCTTTTTTAACAGACCTGAGAAGGAAACTTTATCAAAAGAGGAAACAAAACAAGAAGCAAAGAAGAAATTATTTTCTCTTTTATCAGAAATGACTGTAAGTAATAGCTGCATTGTAAATATATATATATATATATATATATATATACACTAATGATTTATAATGTTCTTAAAGTATTGATGAGTAATTCTGTATACCTTTTATGTTCCATTTTTATGAAAATGTGTGAGTTGTGGAATAAATAACTCAAAACTTAATTTTCCAAAAATATGTAAGGTATCTATTTTTGAATAAAAATCATAGTCAATTCGAAAAACATGTTTTTTTTTAGATGCTAATTGAAAGAAAAAAAATGCACTTTTTTTAGTACTATTTTTAGTATATTCTATGGAACCCATGTTAAAATGAAATGTAAATTTTAACATCATTAATTTTTTTAAATAAATAAATAAGATTCTTAGTAAATTTTTTCTTTTTTTTTAATTACTTTAATGCAGAAAAAGAATAACAAAAGTTCAATTTATATTGTTAATCTTAAACTTCAAAGAAAATATTCATTTGAAGTGTAAATTTTAGGACAAATAAAAAAAAAATTTACAAGAAAAAATGATACATGGAATTTTAACAATAAAATATTTAATATGCATTTTAAATAGGTTTTCTAACATGTTATATTAATTTATCCAGATTGTCCCCGATTCTAAAACAAAGGCTGGTGAAAATCTAAGATTAGCCAGACCTGCAAAACGCATTTCTAAACAAGAAAGATTCAAAGAGGAAATACAAAAGCATCGTGAGATGCAAAAGTAAGCAACTTTTAGGATTTTATTTATTTTTTTACTAATTGTCTTTGTTGATTATAATATAAGAATAACATTAATTTTGATGTCAACCAAATTTAATTTTCTTTTATTACTTTACTTTTTCATTTTTGTGTCTTTCATTTTATAAAACAGTCAAAGCTTAAGAATTAATAGCATATAAATCATTCATATTGAGACATCACATGACAAATCTAATATAAAAAAATAATATTTTTTTATATTTAAAATTTGACACACAACAAGAAAGAAAAAAATCTAACATTCATATGTATGAAAACAATATTGAGGGGGAAGAGAAGTATTCATCAATAATTGGAAAAATAATTTCTAAAATTTTAAGACAATGTAATAATTACTATTATTGCAATAATGCTTTTGAAAATTTTCTTTAAAAAAAACCTGCATGCTGATTTTCAACATAATTTTTTTTAATAAAAATTTAAAAAAAAAAGCTTTGAGATCTATATACTTATGCATCTAAGAGGACCAAGAAATGTATGTATATTTGCTTTTATTATCAGTAGAGAAATAAGTGAATGTGACTATTAAAATTAGCAGCTATCTGAATTTTGTACCCTCTGCAGGTCTCCTGAAGATAAGTTACAAGATGCAGCCAAAGTTGTAGCAACTAATGTCAAAGGGGATGTTCAACAGACCTTAGCAGAACTTAATGAGAGATTGCGGAAACTAAATTTAACCTCCGGCCCTCAGACACCATCAGAAACTGAGAATGAGGAGATGTAAATGAATTTTATCACTTTATTCTGTTTGAATCTTAAAAGAGTTTGGTTTTTATTAATGAGAAGTGCATCGAGAAATGTGTTAATTAAAACATTTTCAAGATTTTCTTTTTTTTAAATGTAAATTTTATTATTTAAGTTTTACTATCTCCTCTTTAAATATCTTAAAAGATAATTTTCATAGAATGTTCTTGCATCTGCTTCATCATATTGCACTGTGTTTATCTTCGAAGAATGTTGCTGATCTATTGTAATTATAATGCATTTGCTTTATTATCAATGCATTATACTTTATTATGTGTATCTTGTTTATATGTGCAAAAACAATATTTTGCATTAATGTCATCTTGAGGAAAATGCAATTATGATCAAAAGCACCAAATCAGTTTATTTTAAACTTGAAATGTAGTTTCCTAAAGAATTAAATATGAAATAGTTTTTTAGTAATTTTGAACCATAATCATTTGAAAAAAACAAAAGATGAAGACTTCATTTGTGAAAATCTTGAAACAAAAAGAGAGTGAAAAGGAATTAGACAACATTTAGCAACTTGAAGAGTTCATTTCAGTTTCACTTCCTAATGTTGGAAATGAAATTAAAACTAAAGAAGGGCTTGCTTAATAGTTTAAAACAGTTAAAACAAATGTTAAAATGTTTTAACACTTTGAAATAACATGGTTAGAAAATAATTAATTGTAAGATGCCTATAAATAATTTATATATGTAATGATATTTCTTAAGTTAAATCCTAATAAATAATCATTTATTATAATATAGTCTGTATCATAATGTATCCCATATTAACATCATTCTAAAATGTTCTCTTATTTCTAGATCTAATTCTCATTTTTTTTTAAATCCTATTCAACATGCATTCTAGAAAACTGATGAACTTAAGCATTTTGTCCAGTCCGAGCAATGGGATGAAAATCCCTAATGCTTTCAACATTCTTTGAAAGATCCCTTTCCTAATCTACATGTGCCAAAGAAATCATTATCAAAATCTTGTACTAAAATTACTGTAGATACAAATTTCCATTTCTTTCAAAAGTTCCTTCTTTTTGGCCACACATCTGCAAAACACACACACAAACACACACACACACATATATCATAATTTAAAAAATTATACATAATTTAAAAAATAATACATGAAGAAGAATCAAAAAGATTGAAATTTCAATAATATTTAGTTAATAAATGTAATAAGGAAATAACTAAATAAATGTAATAAGGAAAAAAAAATTATAAATCCTAGTGGAGATAATAAACATCAACATGATGAAAATGTGAAACATAATAATCTTATCTTTGGGTTTTTAAAAATATTTATATTTATTTTGTCCTCCTTTCTTTCTTATGCATTTTCCTTTGCATTTTGGCTTTATAGGGAATGTAACTTTTTAATGTATGCTAAAGATTCTGCAAAGAATTTTAGAATTACATTTGTTCAGAGTTTATCAACCAAAGTTCTGTGAGATTTTCTATTTATTTATTTTATCATTTGGATACCCCCCACCACCAAAAAAAAATTGTGAATATATCTTTAATTGTATTATCTATTATATGAAGGCAGAATGAGTGCCATAAATAGCATTTTTGTTATTGTTTATCCTCATTTCAAGTGATTCAATGCTATAATTTTTTTTTTCAATTTGTATAATTTTCAGTGAAACTGTTTTATATCATTGATTGTTAACAGACATTAAATGTTAATTTTTAATGAACAAATTAGATGAGTTATTATCTAATAACAAAATATGATAACATTCTTTTCTATTATTAAATATCTTTATCTAAAATGATTGGACGATGTGTCATAAATAATGTTTTAATTGTAGTAAATTTAGAAATATTTAGTATAATATTTTTTATAATAGTGTTGTAACTGCAGAATTTAAATTGTAATGAAACTTATGTGAAATTAGCTTGCTGTCATTTTTTAAAACTTTTATTCTTAGAGATATAAGCAATTAATGCAGTGCTTTTATTATTTGTCTTTGACTGTTAAATTTATGTGTTTACACTATTAAGATTGCTAATTTATAATCCCTCTTTTTCCTTTTTTTTTTTTTTTCTCTGTAACTTCTTTTATGATGTAACTGAAATCTAACCACAAAGTTTTTATATCAGTTTAGACGATGAAACTAGCAAAAATTTTATGTCATCTGTTAAAGAAATTGCTGCTACTGTAGCAGATGGCTCTGCACCAAGATCGAAACTTGCTGAGAGATTGCTGAAAATTTCAACAGAAAAGAAATCTTCAGGTTTTAAAAGGCCTCTTGAGTAAGCTGTCAACCATTTAACTGTTTACCTATATGCACTTCTAATTCTTACTTGATTTTCTGTATGCTCTTTAAAGAAGTGTGCATTTGTAATTGTTTTGTTCAGTTTTTTTACTCTAGTATATTACATTGTCAAGAAATGGTATTAAAAATCATCCTATAGGTTTTGTAGATGGGGGGTTGTACTTTTATGACTCGAGCCATATCAATACATTCATTTGTATATAAGGATTATATTTGAAATATGGAGGAACCATAGCTTTAAAAAAATTTAAATTACTTTTGAAGTAATTCAAATGTGACTCAGTCATTAAGACAATACATGTAAAAAACAATTGATGATATTAGAGTCAAGTTCTTCTTTCAGTAATTTCTTTAGCTTTCCTAAAGGAAGAGAGGAGGTTAAGATCATTGTAGTAATGACCTATTTTAAAGTTACTTGAAAACCATTAAGGGTGAATATTGTAACTGTGAATTACAAATTACAGTAATATAAATTGTAAATTACAAGACATCTTTTTTATGGTACATGTTCTTCAAATTCCAACATAATGATTGATCTAGCTCATATCTAACTAATGAAAAATTGTGATCTTGAGTGAAATGAGGTTTCTATCATCCAATTTCAGAACAGAGATTTTACTGATTATTTGAGATCTGAAGATTGTTAATAATTTTAAATTTATAGCCATTTATTTTATAGATGCTTGTTAATAATTTTAGTTATACTACATCTAAGCAAATATTATTCTTTAAGCTAATTGTAAAAAAATTTTGAGAATTGCTTTTAACTGTAGTAAAAAGACATGTAAATATGTATTTTCATTTAGAGCAAGTCTGTGAAATTTTGCTGTTTTTCCTGAAATATTATGTAACCAATAAGTTAATTTTATGCAGAGAGTTTTCATACATAGATATATATTGCAGAATATAATAATTTGAATGTTGGATATATCTAAAATGAATTGAGATATGAATTTTATTATTTTCATTCAGAAAATAGAATTTTAGTTGATTTAGATTTGTAACTTAGTTTCTAAACTTTTTGGAAATTGAAAGACATACTACACACACACACACACACACAAAATCAATTATGACTGAAAATGTCAAACTGATGAGGTAGAAGGTATACAAAAATGCAGAAATGACAAGTCAATAATAGGCAAAAATTCTGTATTTGGCAATATTTTGTCTAAATTCAGACAATACATACATACATAGTACAGTTTTTACTACTATTCAAAAGTTCTTCATATTCACATTTTGAAGTGCCTGCATACATGTTAAAGAATTATTTGGGGTTCATCTTGTAAGCATGACTTGGATGATCTCTCATAAAAGGGAAGTTGAAGTACATAAACTAGCTATTAATATCCAAAGTGGTATGATTGTGAACAATATTTTCTAATTCATCTGAAAGGCATTTACTCTCATACTTTCCTAGATGGTCATGGTTCATTTTTATATCTTCTAAATTTCTATTTGAATATTCAGTTCTAATATTTGCATAAGAGGAATTTAGTCAAACATTAAGTGAATTAATTTTTTTCTAGTGACTTTGTCAAAGGTATGAAGATTGAGAAACAAGCATCAGAAGACAGAAGAAGAAAAGAATTCGAGTCAAAAGATTTTCAAAAGAGAGCACCACGTTCATCAATGTAAGTATATCTATTAAAACTTTTTTTACAGCAGTAAAAATGTATTTTACTTATCAAAATTACATCTTTTAAATTTATTTTCCAAACACCTTTTAATAACTGCTTAGTAAATAAAAAAGCAAAAGAGCCAATAGTTAATTTTTGATTAATTTACAAATTCTGATACATTTATAGTTATTCTGCAAGGTTCTTGAACAAATGAAATATTTATATAAAAATCATAATTTTTAATAGTATTTCATCATATCATGGAAGTTTATTATTTGTTAAGGAAATTGCACACAAATATTTTAAAGTTTTCAACCAAATAATTGCAACAAATTGCTTAAGTAGAATGATTTTGTTGCTTAGTATTTAAACAAACATGTTTTTAAGATTTTCCTGACTGAGCTTTTGATTATTAACTTTCAAGTGATCAAAGCATGGAATCATAGTATTTAATAAAGGATGCTTTAAAGTTCTACTTTTAGTTACAAGTTGAAAAAATACACCAAGTCTTTCCATTTGTGCCAGATATTAATGTTTTCTAAACAGAGAATGTAAATTAATAATTGTTAGTTTTTCATAATTGCAGTGTTTAAATTAATTTTACATTTTTATAAACAATGTTCATTTTTAAAACTTCCATGCATTTTGTAGCAGCTGTTTATTATTAAATTTAATTAAAAAATCACTGCAATGTATAAAATTAAAATATTTGGCAATTAATTTTTTTTTTCTTAAAGAATTTTTTTTCTAAAAACTGTTGTGGGAATTGAATATGTAATAAAATATTGGTTTTATATCAGTATAAATCAACTGATTGAATTAAAGCATTGTATTTCTGTTTTCAAAGGGTCCCAAAAGCTAGAATAAATATATTGGATGCAGCTCCTCTTAATATCTTCCAGATATCTAAGGAACCTATTAAAGGTAAATATTTTTTTAATAATAATAAAGATATATGTATCCCAATACTTGATTATATTAGAATGACTGAAAAATTTCTTTATCTAGAAACATATATTAAAATTAATATTATTAAAGGAATAAGGATGTATATATGGCCATTTTTATCATAAAATGGGTGAAAAAAATTTTCAATTTTATTTATAAAATTATTGGACATTTTATCAAAAGTATGTAAAAATAAATTTAAAATATTGAGGTTTCAAAATTTACTTTTAAAAATGGAATTGAAAGGAACAAGTATGACATTTTATTATTTTGCTGTTAAATATATTGATTTTTGCAAGTTTCACAAAAATGCAGATATAAAAAAAATATCATTGAATAAATGTAAAATTTTACAATATTTATAATCATTTTGCTTTTATTCTATTTTTATTTCTGGGTTGTAACATATTTTAAAAATGAAATGTATGTATATTCAAATAATATGATGTTCATTATTGTATTGCATTTACTGAGATTATTGAACCTTTACTCATATATTATGCTAATTTTAGAATAATTTTTTATATGAATGGTTTTTTAAAGCATATCAGTTTTTGATTATGCATTTGCATACTATTACATAACAACTCTTTTTTGATTTGCTATAAAAAATAGAAATATGCAATCTTATAATGTAAATGCATATTAATTTTAATTCAGATTCAGCTTTTATATAAATTCTAAAATGTCTTAGTGGTTTTAGTTGTTGAGATACCAAAAATGACATCATTATTTATTGTATTTGAAGATACCAAAAAATGACATTATTATTTATTATTTTCAACCAATCGTGTATGCTTTATAAAAAGGTTGAATAATAAACTTTTTCTAAGCATTATATTTAATTTTATTTCTGATTCACAATATATTTTTAACAATATTAATACTAATTTCTTTATCAATATACTTCAGTGCTGCAAATTTATTTTATGCTATCACATATAACTATCAAATATAATAATAAATCATATTTCTAGTGAATGAACCATTTTTCAGATGCAGAAAAAACTGTCTGGCAAACATTAGAGGAAAAGAATCTTAGACTTTTAACTCAGTTTGCTCCAGCAAATGGCTTTGAAGAGATGATTATGTGGACAGAACAAGGAAAGCACTGGAAATTTCCAATTGATAATCAAACAGGTATGTTCCCGTTACGAGTTTTATGTGAATTATAATCTATCATTAGTAATAAGTTTTTATTATGTTGGCATTGTTAAAAACACAATGATCCAAACAATTTAAAAGAAATGCGAACTCAATTTTCAGAATGTTATTTTTTAAGATACCAATTTTTTTTTTTTGAATAATTAACCAAAAAAATGTTAGTATTGAGATTGAATTTATGCAATTTTAACTTTTTTTTCAGTCACTGTATTTTTCATAGTCTCAAAAAATTGAAATACCTATTGGAATTTTAAAAACAATTGTCTTTAAATGGGAACGATAATTTTTATTGTAGTCTTATTTTCTGCTATCAGTTTTCTTATTTCTGTTAAAAACATGCTGCCATCCAAGTAAATAAAAATATATGGATAATTTAGTATCTATCAAATGAATGTTTTTGTTAATCCTTTACATCTAATAAGGGGGGATGTAATTTAGGTTCAATGCATTTACTAATCTTTAATAAAAATAAATGTGGGTTTGCCTATTAATGTTCTATGAGGCAGATTATTCTCAACCTATTTGCCAGTTTTAATATAAATATTTTTGACTGATTAAAATGCATCCTAAAGTAGTAGCATATAAATTTCGAACATTCTTTTGCTTTACAGAATTAGCTGGTGAAGAAAATGTAGGCTTTCATGAGCATGTGTTTCTTGAACAGCATCTCCATGGATTTCCAACAAAAGGTCCGGTTCGACATTTTATGGAACTAGTGGTTGTTGGATTATCTAAAAATCCTTATATTTCAGTTGAAAGAAAAATAGAAAACATAGACTGGTTTAGAGAATATTTTAAAGAAAAAGAAGATATTTTGAAAGCAACTGGTGCTCTAGGTTAATTTTATAAACAATAAAGTATTTCATCTTGAAGCTGTAGTAATTTCATGATTATCGAATTCCTTTATTTATTCCAACCTATTTATCAGCATATATATGTATATGTATAAACATTTTACTGTCAAAAGGTTAAGGAAGATTATATTTTATTTTTATAGGATTTATTTTCTTTTCACATGTGTACTCCTGAATTATACCATAAATAATCCAGAGAAGTTTAACTGGAATATAATGCAGGTCTAATTCCTTTATTCTTAAGCTTCAATTACATTATGTATTATTCAAGAATTTTCTTTAATTCTCTTTTTGTGTTCTAATACTTTTCATCAATTCTCAAATGTCTTTTAAAAGTGCTGCATCATATAGAGTTTGGTTGTACTTGATTAGAAGATATTATAGAATATAACAAATACAAACAGCTTCATTCTAAATTTTATTGGTATTTCTATCTTACTAAAAATAATTTCATTTTGTATTTTCTGTTCTATCTTTTTCTAAATTGGATATACTTTTCATAGATATCTTGCCTGATCCTCTTTTTGCTGGTTTTGCCTGAAAAATAATAATTAAAGCATTCTTAATATACAAATAAGAAAATATTTTTAATAAAGATATGAATTGAGATTATACAAACCTGAGATTCATGAGGCTTCCATCCAATCAAATAAATTATTTCAAATGTTGCAGGTATGGTTTTATCCTCATTTCCATACATTTCTGAAAAGACCCTCAAATTGAATCTTGGATTACAATGTATATAGTTGTTATAACTTTTAATAAATCAAACTTGGATTACATAATCAATGGAGTAATATATATTATTTTTTCATTAATAATAAAATCCCTATTTTTTTAGAATTATAATAATATTTTGGTAATAATCAAAATATTCACATCTTCAATTTACAAAACAGAATATCCTTTTAATTTGTGCTGAATTATTTAAGTCTTCACACTATTCTTATAAATAAATTATTGCAGTTACAAACCTTTAAATAATGTTTTATTGATAGAAGCAATTTTTACAAATAAATTACTTCATTATATTCCAAACAAATATTATTTCATCATAGATTATAATCTATATTTATTTTTAGTTTACAATTTTCTAATTATATAAAAATACTACAAGAAACATTTAAATAGCTGAATATAATAATACTCCCTTCATCCAGAACTACAGTGTATATTTTAAAATTTTTATATGAATGCCTCATATACATTTTGAAGAAATTGCAATTTTCAGTTAAGTAGGTTAAATTTATTGACAATATATATTCATAAAAATGTTTTAATTAAAATGATAATCAGCCCTCTCTAGGACATGTTATATTTGCTGATTTGCTTCAAATTCAGTTGCAACTTTATTAATAGGACCATGCTCCAACTTTTGATTTTTTTTAACTGTAATAATCTTTGCAATACATAGTTGAGCTCATTCTCAATTAATTGAATTGATTTGGTATTTATTTTTTGCAATCCAATAATATTTTCATTAAAATCCTCCATTTTCTTATAATAGTAGATGTTACTTTATAAAAAATATAATATTATATTTATTGCAATAAAGGCTTTTCACTTTTTCAAAAAGGAATATATGCCTATTAAGATCTGTTACTCTTCAAAAGATCTCACAGCTGCATTGCTAGATTATCAGGTTGCTTGCCTATTTCAATAATTTTCAGCAAGCATTATAATGTATACCATATTTTCAAATAATCTCTCGCAAAGGTTTATTCTCTGTATATTGCTGTGTTAATGCTTTGCATAATGTTTCTACAAAATTTTAGAATCTATTAAAGTAACAGATGTTTCATCAACAAGAAATAAGTTGACTTAAAAAGCTAACCTGTATAAATGGCTGAAGCTGCTAGTAGGGAGTCTTTCTGAATTCGAATTTTACGATTCCATGCAACATTAGTTTCTCCCATACCTGAAACATCCAATAAAATAAATGTTGCACAATTTCTCATATTATCAGATTCTTAAAACACATATTAACAGTGTTTACCTCTTAAATCTTCTAGAAGCTCAAACATAGTTGGATAATTCACTTTGATTTCGTCAGTGTCCGTTTTGAAAAAGAGAAAGCAAAGTAATTTCATCAAAATATCAGTTATTAAAATTACCATATATGTGTTTACTTAGTTAATCACTTTGAAATTCATTCATCATAGTTTGTTAAATAATTTAATGATTTTAGAATTAAGAATGGCCAATGACATTAAGGTTTCTAACATTTATTTTAATATCTTAAAAGTATATTTCTATATTTGTACAAATATAGAAATTGTATTTTATAAAAATATAGTATTGTATTTTAATAAAAATTAATTTTATTTCTAGATCTAAACATATTTAAAATATGCCATGCAATTAAAGATACTTAAGAAAACACAGGATTCTCAATTCATTTATATATGCTAACAAATCCATATTGCATATTTACTTTTATTGGCTTTTATATTCATAAAATAATTTTATTTAAAAGAGAGCTTACTATTGTCAACATTGTGTAACCAGCTCTTGTAAGCAAATCTCCAATGTCTCGTATTCTTGCAAATGGTGAAATATGAGGTGAAAATCCCTAAAATATTTTAATATACTTTCAAATCTATTTCAAAAAATTCCTATAAGTCTAAAAAAATGCACAATAAAAATTCAATCCATTCAAATAAAAATTTAATCCATACAATAAAAATTCAATCCATTCAAAGGAAAAATGACAATTTTTAATCTAAAAAAAGAAATAAAGCTTTCTTTTTAATATTTAATATGTAATAAAAGCATAGTAATTTAAGAAATAAAATAATAATAATCATAATTTTAAATGTTTGGTAATTTAACTGTAATGAATTCTATAAAATAAATATATAATTTTAATAAACAAGCAATTTTTACCATTTTGTGTATAATTTATAATAAAACACCAAAATAAGAAATAAGTTGCATTTAATATATTTACTTTTTAAGAAAAATGAGGAATTATTGATTTGCACAGCACTTAGATTCTAGAAAATTAAAGATAGTATGTGAACCATTTTTTTAAAGACTCAGAGTACGGACATATTTAATTGAATAAAACAATTTAGAAATAAAAAAAGTTTTTTACAGTTTTTGATTTTGAATTAATTAACATAAGTGCTAATTACAGATAATGTTATGCTAATAGAAAATTTGAGAAACTACAGGAAAATTGAAATTAGCCTACTCCGTATATGGTTTTAATAGGAGTTCTAAATAAAGACATTTATCTTTCTGTTCCTTCTTAGAAAACAAGCAAAAAGAATCAATTTAGTATTTTTAGTTTGAAGTCAAATTAAGATTTATGCAAAAGAAAGAAGCAAAAAATTAATGTGTGATAATGAAATTGACATGAAAAGCATAATATTATTATAATAAATTTCTATGTGAAACTAGTGTAAATTTGTTTTGAATAGTAGATTAACCTAAAATATACAACAACTTGTCAATTTTATATAATTATAATCTTGCTTCATCAATAAATAACTATGGTAATCAGAAATAGAAATTATGATAAATTTCAAATAATTATATCTCAGAATAAGTAATAAAGGAATTAAAACCTTTGAAAGAAAAGAATTCTTTGTAATAATGTATTATTTTATGTTCTATTTTTAATATTAAAATCCAAAACTATTTAAAAAGTAGAAAGATATTAAATACATCAATTATCATTATAAATACCAGTTTATATATGAATTCAAATATTAATAGGCATGCTTAGAGAGAAGGACTTAATAATTCTGTTTTAAATAACTATTTCATAAAAAATACATATCGTGAACTTTATAATCATTCAGTATTTGGCATTAAAAATTTACCGTGGTATTTTATAATAAGCAAAAATATATTTCACCCCTTCTCTTTCTGTCTCAGCTAACTGGAAGGATGATCTCAGTTCAAAAAGTGAGTCTCCGCCAAACATTGATGCAATGAGAACACCATCTGGTTTTAAGGCACGATGGATCTGAAATGGGAAGAAAGCATAATTATGCTGTAAAATAAGATAATATAACAATAGAAACTCATATTTTATTTTAAAAAACTTGAATTATACTTATATTATTGCTTAAAAAATCACAAACCTGTTCAAATACACTGGGCAGGTCATTAATCCAATGAAAACTAAATGAAGAAAAAAAGTTTAGTTAAAATTTAATGATTTTAAAATGCTTGATTTATTTTCTTTTATTTAAGAAATGAAATAAAACTAACAACATATGTAATGTATAAAACTCAATAATAATAATTTTAAAAAATAATCAGCTTCTTGAAGTTTGGAAGAAAGAAAGGATATTTTTACTTCACATTAAATAAAACTATGACTTTTTAATCAAAGATAAGTTGATTATTTTTTTAAATATATATATATATATAAAAGCTTATTATTATAACATCTTAACAATTTTTGTATTTTCTCATTTCTATTAAATTTATTTTTTTAATTATTAAATTAGTACAATATTTTATAATTAAAATTCACAATTTCTATATTATAATCACACAAGTTTCAAGTATGTACATGAGACTGTCTTTTAGGAAATGTTATCTTGTGATGATGACAACAAACATAATTTTGACTGCATTTGATTTAGCATGGGAGATGTTATTAAGGAGCTGAATATCCCATAATGCTCTTTTATTTAACGTGACTGTTTTTTTTATAAAACAATATTTATTTTGTTACATACAATAATTAATAGACAATGTCTTATGTGAGAGTAATCAAGTTAATGTCTCGGAAAACTTCAATCTGCATGACTTAACTACTTTCATCTAAGAATTGCAAGCAACTTATAAACTTTAATTTATACACACACGGGGAAAAAAATATCAATCTTTAGCTTCCAATTTGCTAAGATATTATCTAATTATACAGCTTCAGAATGTAAAATCAAATTTTATGGGTTAAAATGAAAGATTCATAGTGTAGAGTTTCTGAATTACTGAAAAGCATATAAACAAAACACTCCAATTATATATTTTATGAAAATCTTAAAATATTTTTTTAAATATCTAAAATTACTGCAATAAAATAGGTATACATTTTGTTATTCCCTCTGTTTTAAATATTAATTTCTAGACAAAAGACTAGTAACTAGTCCAAACTAGAAAGATATTCTTATAATCTATTGTAACTTCACAAAAGTAATAAATTAATAGCAATTAATATTTTTATAGATGCACTAACTCTCACTTTAGGCTACTGATGAAAAGATCAATGGAATTGTCAGCAAATGGTAAATATTCTTCATCCACAACCATTTTAAAAGTAGGAATATCTTCTGAAATTTTAGTTTTTTCCTAAAAAAAAAAGGAAAAAAGATGTCAGTAAAAAATAGATTAAAAATTTGAAAATGATAATATGTATATAAATGAAAAAGAGAATTTATTAATTGAAAGTAAGAAATATTAAATAATGCTGCGGTGTAATTATTGATAATTTGGATAAAATCTAATTTGTTTCGTGTATGAAAAAGTATTGTTTTGATTTTTGAAATATATATATATATGATTTCTGTTACATAGAAAAAAATGTCTGACATTAAAAATAAGGAAAGTTACATAAAATATTAAATTGGCTTTTTCTGTCATATAATTTTAATGAACATTTTTATAACTTTGCAAATGTATAATGTGCTGTTCTATCTAGTGCTCTAGAAGCTTTGTTTTAAACAGCAAACTTTAAAACCAGTCAATTAATATAAACAGCAACAACACATAAATATACTCTATCATAAAAATCTTCTGAAGCAAAAAGTATTTATTTCTTAATTGATGATATACCTTGGTCTGAAAATTATCTTTTTATATAGTAAATGTTTCAAGAAACAAATAAAATAGCACTTTCAAATACTGTTTGAGACTGTTAAGTATTACAAAGAAACAATAACTTTTAAAATTAAAATGAAATTGTTTACATTTAAGTCAAAAATGGAAAAATCTCAATAAATAGTATAAAATAACATATTCTGATTTCAAGAACACTAATAAAGTTGTAAGTTACAAAATAACTGAAAACAGCTACTTAAAATTCTTCTTATCAGTTTCTCATACAAATATATATAAAAAAGCAATGAAAATTCACAAATTTAGATTTTTTTTAAACAATAAGACTTTAATAACTTTTGTAAGATAAAAATATAATACATGTACATGAGAAAGTAGGATAAATTCAATTCAGCTAGTTTTAAATTTTTTAATTTCAATTAATTTTTTAAAATTTCTTTTTGCAAATGTCTCTAAAATTGCTGAATTAGTAAGCTGATATTAGTCATGCATTCATCCAAAGCAGATTTCCTGTTCTTGTTTTCATCTTTACTAGGATTAAATTGCAATGGTTTTATTATTATTATTGCTGTATGCACACACACACATATATATATTTAAAAATCCTATAAAGCAATAACAAAAAAGTGCAAAAGAAAATACTTACTAGCATTTTAGAAGAAATATCACACTGATAAATCATTTCTATATTTTCCTAAATGAAAAGGAAGTAATATGAAAATTAAAATAAATTAGTAATTAGTTTTAACTTGTCTTTTAATAAAAAAAATGAATGCATATTTAAAATATAAATATTTACAGCTGTTAAATGTTTAGTGATGTGCCCTTTACCACATCCAAGCTCAACAGCCGTAGAAAATTTCCTATAATTAAATAAAAATGTTGATTTAATCTTAATTTGCAAAAAAAAAAAAAAAAAAATTATTGAATCAACTAAATAGTTTTAATATTTTGATATAAAAAAAAACAACATACCTAGTTATATCATATACTCTATCAGCAACTCTGTCTCCTATCTAATAAGAGAACAATAAAATTATACAGTTTTAATCTTAAAACAAATGATGCAAAGTTGCAGATGAAGAATTTTATTATTATTTATTCTACATACATCAAATGTAATAAAAATTAATTTTAGCAACTATTAAACAATCTTAAAATATTCTAAGTTATAAAAGCAGAAAATAAATTTTCCTAATTTTATTCTGATTAAAAAAGTTATCATTTAGTGAAACATTTAAAATGTATTGTGCATTTTTTACATTCATTGGAACTAATAAAAATTATATCTTTACTAATGATAAATAAAATTAAATACATCTTTACATTTTTCTGTTATTATGAAACATATTTAACCATTTTGAGACAATTGATGCTCAACAGATCAGACCATTTTTCTAAAATAACCAACTTTGGCACAAATTAACTTTAGAAGTTTATGCATTTTTGAGCAATTAATTTTGAGCAATTAATAATCTTACATTTTTTTAATAACTCAAGAAGATAAATTATGGGGGTTGGATTACATATAGATCTGCTAATTGCAAAAGGAATGTAGGCACTTTTCTATTTCTTGGGTGCTAGTGATATATTGCTGAATACAGCCATATATCACGCATTCATTTTTCTGTAATTGTAATTTCTGAAGTGTTAGAAAAAATTAATTTTAAATGAAATAAGTTATTCTTTTTGTGAAAATAAATTGCTTCAGTTTTTGAGTTTTTTTTCCTCCACTTTCGCACTTGCTTTTGTACAAAGAATTGCCAAGTAACTATACAGTTGGAATTTTCCTATAAACATGGGGACCTGTAGTTTGAAATTTGCCAAATAACAATCTTTCTTTTGTATCATCATTTTGAACAAAAAATAAAATGGCACAGAAAATAAGTCTAGCACATATACAATAGATTGCATACAAAACAGTAAATGAATGGACAAAATGTACTACTTTCAGAGAGAATTACAGAAGTTAAAACTATCATCATTGGTCTGATGTTTTACTTTATAGAGATTTGATTGCAAGCTCCCAAAATATTCAACTTGTTTTATCTTAAACTTCTGTGCAACATAATTTAATGTCACAGAATATTTTTTTAAAATTTTGGCTTATATATATAATTATGAACTTCGGATAAATTTTTAAAAAATGCGCTTTTAGCATATAATAGAATGCATTTTCAGTTTTATTTGGAAATATGTGGCAATTATAAATAAACCAAAATTTGAAATATTTTTTAAAAATCTTATTAGATAAAAAAAATTGGCTCAGCTCCCGTATACGGCCTCCGCCAAATTGGCGAGAAATTTGGCGGATAAACGATAATTTCTGGTTGCTGTCATCGGCATATGTATTCTTCTTTATGGTAACCTTAAACCTTAGAACATATTCAGTATTTTTATGTGTTTTTATAAGGAGCAACTCACATATACAGCTATTAACTTTTATAAACTATGCTTTTAAAATGGAAAAAATATCAATGTTTATATATCATGAGAACATATCCAGCATAAAATTAAGAAATCATATTTAAAAATTTATTTAAAATAAAAAGGGGGCATCGCCACCCCCTGACCTATAGTCTATTGCATTTTGTCAGTCTTGGAAATAAGCCTAATGTGGCTTCAAAACTTCCGGTTAAGAATCATAACATCCTAAACACGCATTACTGGCGACTTCTTGGCGAAAAAAATGGCGCCACTAGGCCGTATACGGGAGCTGCTCCAAAAAATTTCCTTTTTAATGACACCAAATAAGTTATCTTACATTTTTTTCCCTTAATTTTCGGCAATTTTTAGAAAAAATTATGGCTCGCTCCAAAATTATTAATATGAATAAGTATAATTTTTAACAATATAAAATGAATAAATTCAAAATGAATTATTATTATTGATTATTATTAACCATTTACATTGTTTAACTAGATGTTTAACAGATATTTTCTTTCATTCTCAAAAACTGAGGAAGAGAAATTTTGCTTATTTTTTGCATACAAAGTCAGAAAATGAAGACCAAAAACAGCAAATGACAATGTGCTGCAGTATTGCATGAAGAATTATGTTTTAATGGCACTATTTTGTCATTTAACTTAATTAAGGAATGCTCAAGTACACAACAAATGAAATAGATGTAAAATCATTTAGAAAACTCAGCTTTAATGTCTATTACATGCTTAAAAATATTTTGATGGTGAATTATTGACATTCAAATCATGCATAATAAATCTAATTGAAATTAAATGCAGTTAATATTCTCATGGAACAAACTGGTCAACAAACAGACTACTTCTAAGCATAGAGAAAGAATCATACACACATTAAGATTTTTACATTAAAATTTACTGAAAGGATGAAAATTTTGGGTTTTGCTGACTAAACTTGTGATTAACAAATAAATATCACATCATATTTATCCATCAGTACATCCAGAGTTATCACAATAGTCTCAAATTTTGGATTGGAATTGCTTCATTGGCCCTTTCTTTCTTAATGGGAAGCAATATCATCCCAGAAATTCAATTCATTTTGTAGAAACATTTGTGTATCTTCATAAATTAAATCTCTAAAGAAAAAAAATCTGAAAAGATTTTTTTCTTTCTTTCTAAAACATAGATCTATATAGATCCTCCCTATTTCTTACAACTTAGGCATGAAATTTTATTGGAAATTCTCTAATTCATGAATTGGTTAAAAAATGCTCAGCATTAGTTAAAGAAACATGTTAGGTTCTTTCTGCAACTGTACTAGTAGTTTCCGAAATTATTTAAGAAACATTATCTATTGATATTCATAAGCAGTTATAGGTATACTTTTCAAAAAGCATAGATGTAACATAGTCGGCAGATGCATGGGCAATAAACAGACAAATTTGGAATTAACTTCAATTCATTTTTCCACAAGAAGGCATAACTTGTATGTAGGGACAAAGGAAGAGCATGCCCCTTCGCACTAGAGCGAAAGTCTGAGAAATTAAAGCTTTAACAAAGAGATTATGTTAGGAATTTCTCTGACACATGTCGATTAAAGAAAGGGAATCTTGGGCATTTTTGAAAGATGTACTGTGGGTGCTATGGATTTTTTTTTCCTTTGCTTGTAACTTGAGAAGTAAAGTTCAGCAATTTGTTAGAGCAGAAGTTGAAAATAATTAAATATAAAAAAAATAGGAATTTGAATCAGGAAATAAAAAAAATTTAGAATAAAGAGGAAAATTTTATTAAAGTGGGCTAAAAAAAGAGAATAATAATTAGGATTTAAGATAGATTAAGAGGTATCATTGTTCAGATATACTACCTTAAAATTTTATAATATTTCAGCATATAAATCATGTTCAAATATATTATTAATTTATAAAAGAAAATTTACTGAATATTTATTTACAAGATTGAATATGCTTGCAGGTGGAAATACTTCTGATACAGTGGATGGTCACCAAGAAGTTATCAAAAAATAGTAAATAAATTTAGCATAATTCAAAAATCATCTTGGTAAAAATTGTTTTGCTTGTTCATACTGCAAAATGACACATCCTCAGTAGGATTTAGTATCAGTACACTATAAAGAATATGTTAATATGCATACTATATCATGAAATCCCACCAGGGAGCACCTCAAATTTGAGAATGAGAAGCTTACAGCATAGTGGTTGGTTCTCGCCTCCTTGGAGGGTATGGAAATAGTGTGGGATCAAATACCCCCTACTGATGATGGAAATGAGCTTCCCATGGGAAGGATTGTACCATGGCTGGTAATGGTCTTTAATAACTCAATTTACCACTATTGTTACAACAGTCAGGTCATTCAGATTTAATTCGTGTGTCTCAAGGCTGGTGAAAGTATTTAATGTGTGATACCACATCACATAGAATTTATCAACAAAGCCATATGACAATTAGCAATAGATTGGTTTGGTAATGGGAGAGATAAACAAATGGCCGACATACCAACATCCATAGTATTGGAAGTATCCTCTTGGGGGAATATATTTGTTATAAAAAGGACAAATATCTTCTATTTTATAAATAAAAATAACTATGAAATTAGAATGATTAAAGAAGAATGCAATAAGCTATTTCTTTATTTCTATAATTTTTTAAGAAAAGTTATTTTGTAAAGAAATTAAAATGAAAGCTTTTTCAAACAAAAATTTAAGAGGATGTCAGCAATGAAACCGTGTTTTCATATGTTGAAATAAATAGTAATTTGATATAAAAAATAGGTGGGATATGAATTATTATTTACAGAAATCATTGATTTCAACAAGCACATTTTTTTTTTAAAGGAGAATCTTACGCTTCTTTTATCAAAAATGTTCACAAAATGTGCATTCAAAGGAATTGTCACATTTAAGAAAAATTAATAAAAAAACTTAGTAAACAGACCCACCACCACCATTTTTTAACATTATTTTTCAATCATTCATATATGACAAAGTGACATAGCATATAATGGCATATATAATTTTAATTTAATAGAAAATCAATATAATTCTAAATGCAGCCTTTTAAAAATCAAAATGTAATTTTAAATGTCTCACTTCATCTTTGATATAGTCATATATATGACTACCTTGGAGAGAAGCAGACCAATTTCTGTGTAGTCGTTTAGAATTTCGGTCAAAAACATCCAAAGATACATCTGAATAATATCTCGGTTTTGAAGTAGATTCAAAAGATAATCTGTCGCAATGTCTTCTCAGAGGAGTATAAAATTGTCTTTTCGCAAATATATCAAAATAAACAGATATTATTTTATTTCTCATCGTAGGAAGATTCATTATGAAATATTAAAATAACTATTAAATTTGGTTTAAAAATTATGATTTTGCAATTTAAAATAAATTATAATTTTAAAAAATCACATTTTTTGTCAGATAGATATTTTAACCGATTTGGAAAATAAAATTTTTACAGTAAAGTATATTTAATCAAACCCGCTATATTAATGTTTACTTTTCGACAACACCAATACTGCATTTGTTTACAAAGCGCCTCTATCAGAAGCTCGGAATTAGTTTAACGCTTATTGGATACTCATATGACGTCACTAGAAGCTCGGCAATCATAGAAGGTTGGCAAGTTATCCGTACTTCCGTCCTGGCTTAAAAAAATGGGTAGCCATTGACCGATTCTCTCCTTGTCTTGTATGTATGTATCTATTGTAAAATAAGTTACACGAACAACTTATGTGACGCTCAATTCTACAAAAAACAATATTTAAAATGCCCATTTGTCCCGCGTCCATAAGCAATCTGTTGAAGAAGATCTAAAAACTTTTCGTGTATTTATTGCGAGAATAAATTTTCATAAAAAAAACACGTTGTCCAAACACCTAGTTACTAGTCATAATATTCATAATGGCAGTAATATTCATAATGACTCGCCAAGCGTTAGCGTGTGTGGGTGTGTGGTTGTTGTTGCCTTAAGTGAATCTACCGCCTTTGGTTTGCTGTGGGTAGATGGCGCCACAATAGCTGTATGAAAGTTGAAGGTTCATCATCCGAGATCACCAATGTAACCGTATGGTAATGGCAAGGATAGAACCTTGGATCTTGTGACTCGCAGCCGTGTAACATGACCACAATACAAAAGCAATTGCCTGTGTAGAGTAACTGTTAACTGGCTTATAAGCTTTCACTACATGTTCAAAATATTTTTTTTATCTTATATTGGTAAATTTTTGACATAATATCCACTTTAGTCATAATAATAAAACAGGTAGAAGGAGGCACCTAACTAGTGACATGATACATGAAAATACTCGAGGGTACATACCCAAATCCTGGATATTTTACAAAATAAAAAAAATAAAAGCAGATAAACAATGAAACATCTACAGAATTTTATAAATATCTCAAAAAATATTTTACAAAGATACTTTTAGAAATGGTCATTCGAATTTAAATTTTAAATTATATTTTAATTTAAACTTTAAGCTGTAAAAGTAAAATTAAAGTTTCTCCCTCCCCTTAAAAGTGTAAAAGAATTGCAATACGTTACCATTTGTTAAGTAAAAATATATTGAACATACACATATGTTACATCTAAAAAAACAGAATACATGTAACTCATATACATGTAACTCATTGTGCTATAATAGTATTTTGTAACAAATATAAAAATGCGAGAAAAAAATTTTTTTTTTCTTTCTAAGTACATAGCGAGTTAATTTGTTTGCCAAAAGGGCAGTAAAGTGCGAAGATAGTAAAACCTAGCATTTAGCTCCTGTGCTTTAGGCAGCAATGAACGTTAAGATTTTTAGATCCATGCTTGTGGTACAGACGCTTGTATCAGTTTACCAGGCAATGAAAATGAGTAAAAGCAGTAATGAATCTCGGGTCTTATTAGTTATATCGTGAACAGGTGTGTCTTAGTAGGAGTATTCTTCAGAACGGTGACAGAATTTACCATGTTAATCATCTTGAGTAGGCGTGGCTATACGTGAGAATTCAGAAAAGGTCACTTCTCACGTATGCAAGACTTATTTTGACAAAAAAAAACACTGAAGTACTATATGAAGACAACAATAGTTGAACCAAATGGATGATTAATATTATTGCGAATTTAATGACGACTTTTCTCTCTTTAAAAAAATAATGGGCAATTCTTTTCCAAATAAATACTATAAGATATGCTGTTTTTCTAATAATTTTTTACAAACCAAATTTGCCTCGTGTGGCCTCATTTTCGATTCGGAATGTAACAAATATTTTTTCGAAATTGCCTTAAAATTAGGACATTTAGTTTTGTGACTTTTTTGAGGAGTAACGGAGAGTGCATTCAAAAATAATTTGTTTTTATTTACTAAGCAAACATTATAATTTCTTGTGGATAATCGAGTAAAAAGTATAGTCCTGAGAGTTTTTAAAATAATCTGAGAATTGGATTTAAGAAGGCTAGAGAACTGTATAATCCCTTGTATAATAAAAAAAAAAGATTCTTTTAAATTAATGCGAAATTAAGAAAAACATTGGGAATGATTTTTCGAAAACCTAATCATTATATTCTAATATAGGTGTTATCTTTTTCTCTACTCACATATAAAATTGCAGATCTTGGTTTAGTTTAGTTATATTAACGTCCCGTTGTAAAGCAACGCTAGGGCTATTTCGGGACGGACCTCGTAATTTTGAACCGCGGTCAGATGACGAGGACGACACCTGAGCTGGCACCACCCTCTCCACACCACACCACACCAGCGGGAGTACGTTTGGCATGACGGATTTAACGTGCAACAGACCCCCTTACATGACGGTTCTTTGGTGGAATTGGGTGTCGAACCTGAAACCCTACGGCTCCCAAGCGAGACCTTACCACAAAGTCATCGCTGGCGGCAGATCTTGGATAAAATCGTGTATATTTTTCATAACATTCGCAAACAATGGCTGTGAAATATAAATCTTTAGGCCAAATTAGTTTTTTTTCTTTTACTGAATCTATCGTGTGATTCTTAGAGATGCATAATCCACGATTTTTTGAATAGCAAATAGTTTTACTATTGCTAATTTTAAATGTTTGTTCCAAATATCTGTTATTTCAATCATATTATTAATTAAAAATTATTACTTAGTATTAAATATAATTTTTTAATTGTAATTAATACTTGTGGTGGTATGTGGATTATTATGATCTGTGCAGGAAGCAACAGGACGAATGTTGTTGGAAACATTTCTTTAATAACCACATTCACACACTAAACAATTACAAACACAAAGACAAGAAATTCACGCGCGCGCTTCACAGTTCAGCATCACATCTCATTCTCATTACAATCGCAATGAATAATGGGATTACATATGGGATGGCTTAATCAGGTATCGCCATCTAGTAACCAAAAGAGAAGATAAGTGTAATGCAACTGTTACATCCTCCCCCTCTGGCTCCGACAACGTCCCGGCAAGGAGGCAGAATTTGAATTGTCTGGAAGTCTATTGGTTCCTGAGGAAAGGGACTTAAGTTTTGGTGGTCGGCCTCTTTTGCGAATCGGATGCAGTGGTGTATCCGCTTCCATGTTTCGACTGTACGAACGTAGAGCTGAGGTATGATATGTTCCTAAACAGGTGGATGGATCACTTGGGCTAGCAATTTCATAGGTAGTTGGAGACATCCTATACGGTGGTACGGCGACTGGGAGATGATCACCAGTGTTGATTCGATGCTCGATGAAAGGAGTTGGTTCTCCCCCTGGTTGGAAACATTTCTTGTACCTTTTGAGCAGGGAATTGAATTTCGTCCGTTGTTCGCCCGAGAGATGGGTACCCTCATTTTCTCGAAGCTGACAGGAATGGGATGCAACAGGTACAACCAGGAGAGACTTAATATCAGCCGGAGGTTCAATAAAGTTAAACGATTGGTAAGGAGCCTCTGAGAAATACCAAAGTCCTTTCTGAAGATCCAGGACGATACCTGCGGCTCTCAGAAAATCTGTACCCAGAAGAGTTCGGTTTTCCTTGGAATTCTTCAAGACTATCAGTTTCGTGGGGATAACTTTCCCTGCCACACCAATATCTACCGTCGTTGTGAGTATATCAGTTTTTTGTACATGCCCGTCGGCTAGGGCCATGTCAACAGTACTATTTTCGAATCTTCGTCCATTATTCTTGAGGAAATGGTAAAGTTTTTCTCCGGCAACCGAATGTGTAGCTCCAGTGTCGGCACACACTGCTGCTTGGGAACCACAAATCGTAATTTCAATAATGCTTGATGGCTGACTTTCCATTAAGATCCTATAAAAGTTCATGTGATTAAGGGTTGGAGGTTGAGTGCAGTCTCCTTGAACCATAGGATTACATTTCGCACATTTTGCCTTTACAACTCCTGGCTCTCCACAACCATAGCACGACAGAGGGGGTCTGTCTTTGTAGCTGGGATCCCGCCTACTTTGACTGGGAATCCACGGCAGACCCTGTCTATCATCTCTTTGTTCAAATCGGGTTGATTTATAATGATTTCTTTTTGGGTAAATAGCTTTTGTTTCATGTGGTTTTGAGGCAAGCTTTAGGTTTACATAGCGTAAGTTGTCATAACTTACCAGTTTCTCCACTAGATCATTTGGAGTAACCCATTCACTCCATACATCAATAAAATGGTTCTTGACTTCGAGAAGAACTCGTTTCTTCATTTGATCAAAGATCATTAGATCTTTTAATTCTTCAATCTTCGTTATGTTCAATTCTGCTAGCCATGCTTCAAAATAGCTACGCAGTTCAAAATGGAAGTCTTTCCATGTGCTTTCAGGTTTTTTCTTGTGAGTTGTAAAGAGCTGTCGCATTCTCTCAGTTCTTAATTTAAACCGTTGAAGTAACATGGATCTAATATGATCAAAGTTATGTGCTTCCTGTTTTGGTTCTCTTGTGATGAGCTGTGCCACACTATTGGGTAGTAGCCCTAGAAGATGAGCAACCCAGTTCTATTTACCTATTTTTAGAATTTTCATTTGACGTTCGAATAGATTTAAGAATAGGGTCATGTCCCCATCCTGCGGGTCAAAGCCAGGAAGTAATTTCTTCAAGTTAAATGTAGCTTGTTGATCTGCAGGCAAAAGTTCAAGAGCAGGAGTCTGCTCCAACTTCTGAGATTCCAATTGTAGGCGAAGTTTCTCCAACTCGTAAGCTCTGTCCCGTTCTATTCTTTCTTTTTCATCAGCGACACGTTCTCGTTCCTTACGTTCTAACCTTTCAGTTATAATGTTTTCTAGGGTATCTTTCACAAAGTCTAAATCTTCTTTGCAAATCGATGTTTTCAATATTAATTCGCGTAATTCAATCACTTTAAGATCACCTTCCACCTCCTCACCAAGTTCTGTGGCAAGTTTTATTAAATCTTGCTTCCTGCCTTTAGACATAAATAGCCATATTGAACGTTTATCTTTACACAAACCAAATAAAAAGTTATTTTTCCTCTAAGCACAGTCAGTTGAAAAAATGTTCAAATAAAAGTCACTGTTCCCCAAAAGTTCACTTTAAATTAAAAATACTAACAATAAAATTTTCAATTACGTTAAAAAAATAATGGATATTAACATTTTACTGATACACAATTTCTACTTCACTTTTCAATATACAAAAATGTATTTAAAAATTCACAATTAACACTTCTAAAACAAAATTATGTTTGAGATATACATTATGGAATTTCTCAAAATAATAATATATCAAATCTTATACTCAAATTTCAAAAGAATAAAAAACGTAAACATTATCATTAAAATAAAACAGAAAATGCGATTTTCAGAATAATGCCAAGTAAAATTTAAGTTAAGAAGTATTCTTATCGAATAAAAAAAAATAGGACACACATGGTATATTTCAAATACTATAAAACAATTAATAAACTTATCAATAAATCAATTTCTTTTCTTGGAACTTTTCCTATTCCGAGAGAAAAGAAAAAAAAAGAATACTTTCATCTACTTTTCCTTTTCCCTCTTTTTTTTTTCAGAAAACTTCAGTTAATAAAAGGAATAAAACAAAATTGATTAATTGTCTATTCTTAAATATAATGCAGTATAAAACACAAAAAGGATAATAGATCACCGGATATGCCATGTCAAAAAAAAAAAAAAAACAAAGCAAAGCAATAATTTTGTTTCGTCTCAAAATGAAAGGATCCAATAAAACAAAATTACGTTTTGATGGAGTACCGAAATGAAGCACATAAATAAAGCTTTCATAGGTTTCAAAAAGATCTCTCATTACAAAATGAATACTCAGAAAGTATCTGCAATAAACTCATCAAGAAAAGTGTTAACAGAATAAAAGTGATCCGAACATATGAAATACCTGGTTCTGTTACTTACAGAATAGTTTCTTAAAACAAAAGTTATTTTACAAAGTTACATTCTAATTCTAAATATTTCAAATATTCTATATATTTTCTAAATTAGAATAAAACAAGTTATTTTATAATTTTTCTGTTATTTTCAGAAATAAAACAAAACTACTTATCTAATCCTTGGATCGGCTCCACCAAAACAAAACTGATGAATTTTCCGTGCTGGAAATTTGAAAACACATACATATTTCTTTTACGTTGGGTGCCAATGTGGTGGTATGTGGATTATTATGATCTGTGCAGGAAGCAACAGGACGAATGTTGTTGGAAACATTTCTTTAATAACCACATTCACACACTAAACAATTACAAACACAAAGACAAGAAATTCACGCGCGCGCTTCACAGTTCAGCATCACATCTCATTCTCATTACAATCGCAATTCATTATGGGATTACATATGGGATGGCTTAATCAGTTATCGCCATCTAGTAACCAAAAGAGAAGATAAGTGTAATGCAACTGTTACATACTTAATTTACTAATTTAAGTAACGTGTGATTGAATTAATTTATCTATTTCAGCTTACTTCTCAAATTTGATTTTCTTCTAAACTATTTATTTAATTTCTTTATTGGAATATGCCATTTTCTGAAAAATTTGAATTAAATATATATGTCATTTCTTTAAAATGTTTTCTTTAGCTCTATATTCTACCAATAGATGGCGTCAGCAGTAAACAGAATATATGCAAAGTCATGTCACAAGCAATTAAAAATTATTTGAATGGAATAGTGCATCATCAAATGCGAATATCGGAAAGGCAAGATCACTCTCATGAAGTGGAGCGGCGACTTCTCACTTTCCAGTGAAATTTCAGTGATATGCTATTCAATGATACGATAATTTCAAGAATAACCGGTCCTTTCATTTTTCAATCCATTCACAGATTTCTCCTTTTCTGTTTTGTTCGAGAACCTCCATTGGACAGATCGAATCGATTGTTACTTTCTATCGTGGTCCCAAACCTGTAATCGAAATATCACTAGTAAGATCGTATCAAGGATTTGAATCACACCCCTTTTTGAAAACTATTGATCACTGGTATTTGTGACTTTATGATATTGGTTACGTAATAATCGCTCGTAAAGCATTCGTCATCCCTAGTGATTCTTGACAGTTTTCAAGGGGATTAATAGAAACCGAAAATCGAATTTATGTTTTAGACGAGTTTTTCTCCCAATTCATTGAAAACAAATTTTGATGTAAAATCCCAATTGTAGTCACAAATTCCTAGATCCAATAGAGTTTACATAATTGTGAAAATTCTATTTCAAAACTCTTCGAACATACAAATCAATAAACGGTCAACCCCTTGTCTGATTTGTTTCCGAATGTGATAAATATCTACAGTTCCGCCCGCATTATATATGTGTACCATATTTTATCCGTCTAGCTCTCTTCCTTTCATATTTATCATGTAAACTTATATTCGCACAGCCGGACAGACAGACTATTTCTGAATGGATTTAGCTCAAAATTTGTTAGAACACAAATTTGGTGTAAATACTATGAACCATATTTCATTCGTCCAGCTCAAAGTGTTTTTCAGTTATCGTGTTCTAGAATAAACAAACAGACAGAGAGACATTATACCAATTTTTTTTTCTGCTCAATGAGGTCTAACACGAAGAAATTCATCAAAATCTCAAGTCAAATTTTTAAAGACTGTAATACTTTCTCTATATAAAGTATATGCAAAAATAATTAAAAAAAGAGACTTTATTGTTTTTTTAATGTAGCCTATTTCCTTATTGATAGTGTTTAAAACCTGAATTTATAGGATTTTGTATATGTTTGTGTTGTATACGGTATATGGTGAGCTACATGTACGAAATATGGTACATGGTTTTTATACTAAATTTGTAGATTTCTATCAAATTTTCAACAAAATCCATTTTAGGAACAATTTAATACAGGTGAACACAGTAAGTACAAAACGTAAAGAGTTATATAATAAGATTTTATACAAAGCATCTAAAATATAATTCCATATCATATTTTAAATAATATCTAAAAGCGATAACTTAAATCGCAATAATTTAAATAAATAAATTTTGATAGGTGATTTTGTTACTAAAATTGCAATCCCATTTTTCTGTTATATTTGGAATTCTGTTTCAATCGGTAGCAGGAAATGTTTCTAAAATACATATGCAGTTTACATTTCTGTATTACAAAGCACAATACTCTCATTTACGAGGCTCTTAAAATAAAAATTTGGACACTCGTAGTGTTTCGGATCTTTATTAAAGTCCCTTATTACGGTAGGAGGAGGAAGAATGACATCATTATTAGAGAGTATACGAATCCATTTCAAGGAGATTACTTCTGTTAACGTTAAGTTTAGCTAAGATTTTTTTAAAGTTAAGATTGCGACTTTAAAAAATATTTCCATTAGTATGAATATTAGAGTGAAAATCGATAAAATTCTTCGAATTTCAATAAAATATCCCCATTGATATGAAGTGAAAGTTTGAAGAAATTGCATTATTGCTTGAAAACCAGCGATAAGACTTTAAATTAATATTTTAACCCTTTCTAAGGCAATGGGAAGTAAGCTTCCCACCAAATTTATCAATCTTTGTATGAAATTATGTAAGTTGGCATATGTTCTGACAAATTTTTTTAGTAAGTCAGAAACTTAGATGCTTCAGTTCTTTATATCAGACAAAATGATGTGTCTTGATTAGTTACTTAATTATTAATTAACCAAATTAATTAATTAATCAAATTAAATTTATCTAATAAGCTGAATGAATCCCTTTTCTTATTCTAATTTCAAGCCTAAAAATATTTTAACACAATATGACTAGAAAAAAATGGCCCTTGAAAGGGTTAAATTGATCTTCATGTAAATACTTAACTCTTCAAAAAAAAAAAGTTTCACTTTCCATTTGACTGGTTATGACGATAAAATTTGCAAAGTTATGAATTTTCTTAATTTTTTTCATCTTTAACTTTTAAAAATTCCAATCAGTAAATCGCAAATTTTATTTAATAAGCAATAAAATAGAAATTCAGCTCTTCCGTAATTTTTTTTATTTCATAAATATTAGAGATACAAGGATAAAATAAGATGCGAGACAATGCAGTCAACAGAGTTGTCAAAAGCAATGGTTAAAAAATTTTGAGAAGATTTGAACTTCTGGTTCAAAAAATTATTGCATAGCAATGTATTTTTTTCCCTCCTTTTTTTTTTTTTTTTTTTTCATCTTTCCACAAATATCCCTTTACTTTTTGACTTTCTCTCGTACATTACTATTAAAAATAGATTTTAACTTTGTAATCATATTTGTGTAGAATGTACAGATGTCAATAAAAATAATGAGACACCTCTATAACTTTGTTTCTTAATATGGCATCTTCACAAAATTGGTATCTGTACAAATTACTCAAGAAGGCAGGTTTATATAAGTCGAAAATGTAATTAAATAAGTTAATTAACACAGTTAATTAATAAGTAACACGAAATTCTTCCATTACGGAAATTGAAATTAAGTGATGAAACAATTCATCATCCAAATTAAATTTTTTTCTTTATTTCACTAGAATTAAATTTTTATTTTCTAGTATATGAAGTATACAGGCTAAATCACTGAAATCTTCTTATAAATTGAATCCGTGAATTTACTAAAACTTTATGTTTTAAGCCTTCTTGAAGAAGGGGAGAAAATCCCACTTATTTGAAATTTTGTCCATTTGTCTGTGAAAATGGAAGCACCAAAAATGAAAAGTTAGAGCAATAAAATTTTATGTGAGGGTTTTTTTCCCCTCTACAAAAAGTATAGTATTGTATCAAGATTAGACTAAATCAACAAATATTATGCTTGCCTGTCCGACCGCGCCTATGAGAACCAAGTAGCTGAAAACGAAAACAGATGAATGAAGTTTGGTATAAGGTTTTATCATAAAGATCTGTATCAAAATTTGGAAAGCTTTATTATTGAACTTAGATTCAATAATTTAATTTCTTTGAGCTACACCATCTTAATTTACATATTTCAGGGAAAATATAAAACCGTATTTAAAACACATGTATGAGAATAATTCCAACCAACAGAATAATCTATACTTATAATAAAGCTCAATGTGCGTTGACGCTCTACAAGATAGACCGTTCGACCTACAGTTACCAAATTTGGCACGTGTATTCCTTAGAGATCGGGAATGTACACCTCTGGGCGCTTTTTTTAAGTTTTAATTAGAATTTTAATTAATTAAAAATTAAGCAAAATGTCGGCGTTTTTCCGCCGTTTAAAATTTAAGAATTTATTTTTTAATGATACTAATGTTTTAACTTATACATTAAATTTCTATTTGTGATGAATTTTGAAAGAAATATTTTAGCCATAATTTTAACAATTTTTTTCATGCAAAATAAAAATAAAATTTAACTTGCACGTGAACGGGGAGGGGGGGGGGGTAGCTTTTAAATTACATAAATATTTAATTGAAAATTTTAACTAGCATTAAGATTGGCGAGCCAGTTGCTCGCTAAAGACGGTTAGTCTTAAATAAATATAAGATAGCGTTCTTTTTAATTCCTCATTAAAAAAAGATTTTTCAATATTAAAAACAAAGATTTGTAACTATATTTAATTGCCGCTTAGATTTGTAACTTAGTTTTTACCGCTCTTATTTGAAATCTTTATGGCCAATGAAATATAAAGTGCTTAAACTATAAGTTTGGTACTTAAATTTTACTTAAAATTCCGTAAATATGCACTGTTTACACGTCCAGTCAATTTAGAAAGAAAGACAAAATACGATTCGTAAACAATCGCAATCCAGCAACATAAGTATTCAAATAACAAATTATTTTTAATATTCTACATCTTTATATCAACTAATTAAATCTATTCATTTTTTATAAAAAAGGGAATCCCATTTTATAAAAAAATCATCTGATCTGCAAATTATCGGATGGCGATTTTACATCAAGATGAGTAGATTGATAGAAAAAGAATTAGAAATAACATTCAATCCTTAAACCAGTACGTGTGCCGAGGCGTTTTCAATCGTCAATTGAAGATGTTACAGTTTCTTTTTAAATATTTCTAAAACTATTTCGAATATGCAAATAATTTTTAGGTTTCCGATATTTTAGTATCTCAGTTATGATATTATGTAAAAATCGTACTATTTCACAATCCACTTTTTTACTTTAGTCGTATTTAAATTTTTAAAAAATATTAATTTTTTAAATTTAAAAATTTATTTTAACTATTCGTGTAGTACAGTTATTTCTTTAAATGAATAAAAAAAACTGAAAAAATATAGTTGCAAAAATATTGCCTTAAGTTGTCGTGGTTCATTTAATATTGAAATCGTCATATTTCAAAACTTTAGAATTCCTGAAATTTTCATCAGAAATTTACAACATTTTTTAAGGCTATTTTCATGACGCGCAATTGAGTTAGTAAAAAAAAAAAAAAAAAAAAATTGGTTGGCTTAGTGGAAAAATTTCGAGATATTAATTAATTAACTTTATTAATTAGCCCAATTAATCAATGTGACAATCTAAACAAACCTGTTATCTTGAGCCCTTTCCACTGACGCCAGTATTATGAAGAAGCGGTAGTAAATAGCAAATTTACAGAGATATCCCATTACCCACTCGTTTTTTTTTTGACGTTGATTTCATTTTAAAACAATGAGTAAAATTATCAGAAAATGTGAGAAAAATTTATCATTAATAATATCTCCGAGCAAAATAAGTGTTTTTGACATTTGCTATCTTCTCGAAATAAATGGAAAGTATTAAGACTGATGCTTTTTATTTTATATATATATATGCCAAAAATAATAATGACGTTGATGATGTTATTTGCTATTTTTTAAAATAAATATAGTTTATATTTTTTATTTCATTAATAAGTTGCTGAAAATTTTATAAGTGTAAATTTTATACAGCCTTCGCTTTTATAAATCATATTCTGTAAAATATTCTCGACACCCGAGATCTTAAATCAAAAATCGCATCATTCTTCTGTGATCACATCTGACTAAATTATGAAGTTTTGAATATCTTTATTTTAGGAAAACGAGCACTTTCGTTATCTTAGGTCAATCAGTTTTGGAGAAATCCCAGACGCTGATCGGTATATCTTCTTCAAGACAATCAATACAGTAGCTTAAAATCGCGTTTTTATGAATTATTTGTGTTTAGATTTTCATAACTGAAATAGCTTTTGGCGTAAAAGAGTGGAACTAGTGCCTGAAGTTAGTAACTGAGTGCCTCAAGAACATTTTATTAAATGAAATTCATAGGATTGAGGGTTTACATCAAAATTTAAAAATATATCAGAACATTTAATGAATCAAACTACATAAAATATAATTATTTACTCATCTACACCAGTTTACTTATTAGATGTGTTTGCCTATTACTAATGGTTCAAAAATTGGCATTTTGGTCTCAATTTTGCCTTAGATAACACAGAATTATCGAATAAGCAAAAGATATTTTAAGTCATAAAAATCCTTTTCTTGTATTTGTTTTTCTGAAAAATATCATGTTTCATATTTATTTTATTTCATAGACATATCAAGAATTAACCTTCTAGATTAAAATACGCTACTATCGGCTGCTCCAATAAATTGTAATTCCTGGACAACAAACTGAGCAAGAGAACCAGAGATTTCTCTCACGAGTTTGATCAACAATGGCAGTACCCCCTTGCAGTGTTCAGGATTACAAACTGTAATCATGGAACCAAATTGTTCCTGTTAAGGTTTCCTCTTTGCGATTGAGACGAGAAGTGGTAAAATATGATTTGCGTAATATTTAGCATTTTAATAATAATTATTCTATATTTGCTTTATTTCTGTCCTTTTTTCTCTGCGTACTGTTCTGTCTGTTTTTTTCAGTAGAAGTGACAAGGATGCGACTTGAAGAAAATTTCGAACAAGCTATTTATAGAATACGTTTTTCATAAACCATAAAGAATGTGCAAATTTCGTTTATTATATGGAATGTTAATGGCATTTTAATTTTTGCTGATTATTAATACTAATGTAATATTTTTTAGAAAATTTTCATCATGTGGATAAATATTTCTATCATTGATATTTTCATAGATTTTAATATTTGAGAGTTTTTTTGGTTTGTATATTTTCAATTTGTTTGGTTTGACATGTAAAAATAAAAAATAATCATTTAATTTTACTAAATTCTGTCAATGTTGAAATAGAATGTTGTCATTATTAATTCATAAGGTTGGTATTCTTGGTATCTGTTCTCTGTATTATTCATGCAAAAATTTAATTCTGTTCGATGAAACTTTGCAATGGTAAGGTTATTGCAATTAAATAATAAATATAATAAGTCATTTTTTTTTCTTTTGTCATTCTATATAAATGCAGACAGAGAAAGAGAGAATATAAACATTTAGTCTCAGTGGTCCATTTATTAATGTTCTCAAAATAAATAAATAAAAAATTCAAGTTTATATAATTTATGTATAATTTTTAAAGATATCGCAGAATTATCCATTATAAACATAAAAGATGGATTTATTCATTTTTTTAAAATTTCCAAAAGTGTAGGATTCTGGAAAGTAGAAAGTTATAAGAATATGGAAATATGGTAAAAAAATATGGTATTTGATATTTTTAATATATGGGATGCAATTTTTGTGATTGTAACAGATGCTTCTTTCTAACTATAGTCTTATTATGGATTATCCTACAATAGCCCCTAAAGCAGCAGATTTTATATATTTGTTAAACAAATGATATTTTTGGCAGTTTTGCATTGGTTTCCTTAAATAAGCTTAAGTGGAAAATTTTTATTGCATTTTTAAAAAAAAAATAGAATAGCATGGAAAATGTTATTGTTTTGAATATTTAATAAATAACACGTTTCCGCTCTTCATTGCTTCAGCAGAGCTGTGAAAAACAATGTGAATATTACCCCCCCCCCTCCCTTACTTGAAAAGAATATTCAAGAAAAGCCGAATATACCAAATGGTAATCAAAATGAATAAATCCCAGTTTTTCAAACAATTTAATGGAAATTAAAAATAATTTTCATTTAATCAACAAATTATTTCATAAAATCAAAACTTCTCATTTTAATTTAACCTATACATTTATTACTCACAATAATTATAAAAATATTGAAAGTTAAGATGAATGGAGATATTTCGAACATTTTTTATTTCGTTAATCTATTAAATATTTAGAGGTTTAGTCAAAGCGCATTCAAAATTCTAAATTTTTGTCTGCAACTGAATTCCGCTTCCCATGTTGCAGAAATTACACAGAAGTTCATACAAGATGATTGATTGGCTAACTTTTGCTTACAGAGAGAGAAATGCAGCGGCTGAAGTGAGGAGGAAGGGAGGGGAGTGTATATACTTTAAATTAGAAACTGAGCATATTTAATTGAGAATCTCAGTAAGAGCGAAGAATAATTAGAGTTGCAAGACAAAATTACCGTTTTTATTAAACATCTCATTTCTTTAATGAAAAAAAAGCAATAGTAGAACACATCGTATAAACATTTTTTTTCTTCTGATAAATAGACAAAATTAGCTTTTATTTTAAATTCACTTCTTTTGCTCAGATCTTATCAAACAAACAAATATAGCGCCACCTATATAGAGTCATGTAATCTAATTAAATAGATGGAGCTTATAGAGTTTAGAAGATTTTAAGGAATCGTAAATCATTTGTAATTATTTTTCGAATATTTAAAGGATATCAGAATTCCTATCGAAAACTTCAGAGATATTATAGATTTCAAGAATGCCTTGCGACGCCATTGAAATAATTTTTCTAAATTCTACACTCTGGAAGACAACGCTTGCTTCAAGGAATATTATTTGAGCATTCTCCTCTGTAACAGTTTCTTTTTCTCTATTGCAAACATTTTGATGTCTCAGATGTATTTGAAATGTGTGGAAATTTGAAAACAGAAGCCTATTTCCTGAAACGGTGCTTACCACTGAGGCGGGTAAATGCAAAAATACATTTCAATAATCCAGAATTATAGAATATAAATTTCATGGAAAAAAAATTTTAAAAAGTTGTACCCTTTCTAACCATTAATGTTATAAAATTTATGTATTTATAATAATATTTAAGAAAGTATAAGTTGTCCGATAATAATTGTTCAGTAAATATCTTAAGCAGCGGTTAAAATAGCCGGTTAAATTGAAAAATCAGAAATAATTGTTATGCTGACTCCCTTACGTATAAATAGATCTGTACGAAATCAGTTCTTTATGTAAATGATAGCTAGCACATATCATAGTTACTTGCTGTAATTTTTAGGGTTTTCAGAACAGGCTTGCGTCAATAAGACTATTTTTACCTTCAAAAACTGAGTTTCCAAGTTTAATCGAATGAAATAAGGGGGTCATTTCATTGATTAAGGAAATATATAATTTGCATAGTTTAAAAAGATCGAAAAGTTTATAAATTGTCAACAATGAGTCTAACACAAAATCCTATGATAAGAAGATAAAGTTTTAAGTCTTCTCGAAATACGTTTTCTTCAAATTTCGGTACACACTGAACACATTCTATTCATTACAGTCGCAAGGGTTAAACCGATGACAATATATTATGCAAATTTTTAGAGTGATTTTTCTAAAAATTATTGTTTTTGAGGTACTAATATGTGTTTATGACTCTGAAATTGTTGCATCACAACAAATATTAGAATTCCCTTTATATTTTTTATATATTATATGATGCATGGATTCAAATTTACGATCGACTGTGTAATTTACTTGCGAATAAATCCTCTTTATTCAAAAGTGAGACTTTCAGAACTTCCCTTGCTGAAAACGTTTAATCGTATTATCTGCTTTTGAATACAAATTGCTGGTGGCTAGTTACTTACGGATGTATTTAAATATGAAATTGGCCTCTGAAAGTTCTAATCAAATTTCTAGTGCTCATTTGCTACAATAGATTTAACATCAAAGAATTTGAAAGAGTTTTCTGCATTTATTAAAAATCAATTGTCAATATGCAGAATTTATAGGCTTTTAATTACTTTATTGAAAAAGTTCTTAATTAATGACAATTTTATAGACTTGCCTACAATCTAACAAACTTATTTCAATCGGCACTGAATTTCATAGTAGTTAATTGAAAAAGTATTTCTAATCAACAAATAGTACCTACTTTTTCAAAATATTTCAAATAAGTGTGTTGCTAGGATTTCATATGTAAAAATTGGGAAATAATTTATAAGCCTAATTTTAATTCAGTAACTATTGTGCATTCGTATATGTTTTTATAATCACAATTCCAGAAAGAGAATCACAAGTTTCAATTAGGAGTTTGGTAAACGATCGCCATCTGCACAACAATTAGACCAAAATAATCTATTAGCAGTTTTTTAAAACATTATTTTAAATTCACTATCAATTAGAAAAAGGAAACAATTTTCATATTCTTACTAGTTCTAGAAATTGCTTGGTAACATACGCTCCGAAAAGATGAACATATCAACTTTAAACCTGGTCTTTAGGGATGCAAAAATATTTGATTCAAATAAATGTGTGAATTGTTTGCAAAGAAATTTAACTTCTTTTTAGTATTTAAATAAGTATGAAAGGGGTGAATGAATTTACCTAGATGGTAAATAATATGCAAAGCATTATTATTCACTTTCAGATTTAACAATGATAAGTCTTTTCAATTTAAAATGTTTACTGTAAGGTTAAAAAAAAAAAAAAAAAACCTTCACACTTATTTACGGGCGCGATATTTGTTGAATGATATATAAACTCTTGCGTTATCAGAGAGAATATTCAGAGTTTTTATCTCGAATTTAATACACGAACGACACACTTTAGCAGATTCCGAACTCTGGAATTTCATCAACGAATGCAGTGCTCTCATTCTTCTCATACATGTCGGAATGGGCACATTTTCTACTTATAACTATGGAAGAGATAGGGCATTTTCCACAATGTAGACATAAATAATGTAGAATCGTGACTGTTGATGATGTCCAGTCGTTATCGGTTGCGCTGGCAGTACAAACTCAGTTGTAAAACTTTATCTTATATCTTTAAACGAGCAATTTTTTTGCATATATTTCTTATAAATATTGTATTTATTTCGTATATTTTAGAAACAGCTCTAACGATTTTTAAATTAGTTAGCAAATCATGCCAACAAGTGAACATACAAACCAATTCGTTCGAATTATTTGAAAAATAGAGACTTCAATGCAATTTGAAGCATATTGTTAGTAAATAGTTATCATTACAGGTGAATGATAATTATTGAAATATAATAATAGATGATATTCCTGTTCTTCAGTATGGAAATATAAACGTTATGTCATTTTATTTTAATCTATTAATTACGTATAGCAATTGGGCTTAAAGATAATCCAAGACATAAACCTCAGTTAAGAATAAAGTATTTTGTTCAATTACATTTAATATTCTTTTAGTTTGCTAAAGGAATTTACTTCATGGACATTCTAAAAAGAATTTAGTTTGAGATTATTCTTTTTTGTGGTCTTTTCAAAAGTTACAAAAAGAATTACTAGCAACTGTTCTTTGATTCCAGGGAACAGTTGTGAATAATCCAGTGAAATATGATTACACTGCTTTTTAGAACCAATTCGATATTCAGATCAATGAATTTTTATAACTAATTAAATGGTCTATTTATTAAAATAAAATATTGAACAAAGAAGCTTAGTTTTGTTACTTGCACAAAGAGGTAAAATTGCTCTCTTGTGAATAAGGAACTCTTCAATAGCTTTTTTTTATGTTTGCATTTGTTTGTAATTATAAGAAAACTCATAATTACATTATTGAAAATAAAAAGATAATATTCTTACATTATATTGTGGCGAATTGTGTGAGCGGGGTTAGAAACTGGGACCTTGTGGTTCGTAACCCAGTAACATGACCACGATACAAAAGCAATTACTCTGGTGGCGTAGCTGTTAACTGGCTTATAAGCTATTTACCACAGACTCACTCTCCAGTGAGTGGGAGGTAAGAAGAACGATATGGCTGTTGAGCGGTGAGCTGTTAGCTATTGATTCTATTGCGCCTGTACCCATTTGAGTAGCACCAAGCGTTATGACGAGCGTGTGTATGTGAGTAGTTGCTGATGCTGCGTCAAGGGAGTCTGATGACTTTGGTTTCAGGTAGATGGCGCCACAACAGCTGAACGAAGGTTCATCGTCTGAGGTTACCAATGTTGCGAATTTGCGATGAGCGAGGACAGAACCTGGGACCTTGTGGTTTGCAGTTGAGTAACATGACCACGATACAAAAGCAATTTCTCGGGTAGCGTAGTTGTTAACTGGCTTATAAGCTATTCACCACAATATCATGAAGCGAGTATATTAATAAAATTGACGAAGGAGCTTATATACCTTGCTGCTTTTGCTAGGTTCAAAATCCTGTCTGTGAGGGACGGCAATCCACCGTTTCTTTCAGATTCACATCCTTAGGGAAATCAAAAACTGAAATCTTCAGCCACAACTAAACGGCATTTTATAATCCCTTCTCCCCCAAAACAAATAATGGCGAATAAAATAAAGGGGAAAACGAAATTTCTTAGATTTCCCATACAAGCGAGGCGGGAAAAAACGATTCAGTATCATGGGAAATATAACTACAAGATGTAACATCAGAGCTTTCAACTGCTGCCTTATTTCCAGAAGGTGATGGCCAAGAAAGAGAAGAAAAACGCATGGCGTTGTGGAGTTGACGTGATTGGTGGGTAGAAAGAGTTAGAGACAGGAAGAGTTAATTATAAAAATATAGGGGGGAATAGTATTTGATAGAATCTGGACCTTAAAAAATAAAGGTTTGAACCAAAAACTGACTAATTTTATTCAATAAACTGCTATAAAACTAATTAAGTTTAAATTAAAGCAAAGAAAGCATTCCCCCCCCCTTTTTATCATGATTTTAACACCAGTAAAATAACATCACTTCTTGATATACTTCTGAAACTATCGACATAAAATATTAATTAATTTTTTGCAGTTTTGCAGCTTTATTTTATAGTTTTAAAATTGATTTTAAATATATACAAATCCTTTTGTTAGGAATATAATTCGATTTTAGATTTTGGAGATTTTTCCTTCGTCTAACTTTAACCATAGTTTAAACACGTTGTTCAATCTTTCTCATTCACTACACTTCCCTTTTACCCTTACACTCAAATTGATTGTTTATTTACGTATAAAATGGGGAAGAAAATTCGCGTAAGCAAAAATAGGAAGAAAAATTGGAATAAAGTTTGTGACATAAAAGATGTTGAAGAATATCTCGAAGAAAAAAGATTAGAGGAAAGAATTGGGTATATATTTATTTTTTTCATTTCGACAATGGATGTTACAGATGTAAATTGTTTTTCTTATCATATGTTTTGTGTCACTGTTTGAAAAAAAAAAGTTTTATTTCAGTTATGTTTATTGATTTATTTAAAAGTGTGCTTCCTTTTCAGTGGTTCTGTTTTTGAAAAAACTGATGATCAATTGTTTGTCATCCAAACGGATACTAAAGATGACGGTAAAAATCTTTCTAATCATTCATTTTTTTTTTTTTTTTGTAAAATGTTTCAGACAGAATCTTTCAAACAATGAATCATTTGGTACGAATTTTTTTTTTCTTTTTGCCTTAAATGGAAAAGAATGATTGAAAATAAATTATACAAGTTTAAATTTTTTTTAAGCAAACAAATTATTCCATAATTAAATTGCTACCATTCTCATCCAGATTCAATGTATCATTGAGAAAATTTTGATCAAAAGCAAAATTTTCTTCAAAAGGTTTATTTTCCTAGTTTGATTTTACATTAAATTTACAGAAGCTATCACAATTTTTTTTTTTTGAAATATGCATTATAATATCAGGTTTTAAAAATTAAGAGTCTTCTTTTCCATATAATACCTTTTAAAGAAGCTGATTTTGTACTTTAATTAAGAATGAATAAGATAATTTGAATCATTTATGATATAATTAGTAATTTTGTTCTTCAGGTTGCATACTTAAAAAATTTTGGGACAGTTCTAGAGACGGGTACCATTTTGCGCCAAATTTTTTTCTCGCCAAGCCCCGCGGACGCTGTAATCTTTAGAATTGTATATCTCAATGTTATGACTATTTGCCAGAAATTTTTTTTGAAGATAACAGAGTTCATGGGGCTATGGCAGGAGAAAAATTTGGCATGAATAATAAAAAAAAAAAAAAGAATTATAAATAATTAAACAATGTGATTGATTTAATAGGTTAAGTTTATACCTATATTTTATCTTTTGAATATAAACTTATTTATGCAGAATATATATTGACACAACATTAATGTTTTTTCAAATAATATCTGCTTATGATGAATAATATAGTTGCTGAAATCAGTTTACAACATCCAGAATTGAAGAACTAAAGTAAAATAATTGAAGGATTAAATAAATTATACTACTTATGGTTTGTAAATTTTAAATATTCATTCTATTCAATTTTTTTGCTTTGTCCAAATGTCAACAATTTTGTAATGTTGGTTATTTTTTAACCCTTGATTTTTTAACCCTTAACCTTTGCCCACATTTAACTATAAATATCCACAAATAATTGCTGTCTAATTAAAATGATAGAATGGAAATCTTTTCTTACATATCAAAAAATAATGTTGCATTTGACTTTTGCCTGTCTGCCTATCCTCCACCCCCCAATATTTAAAAAATATTATAATGTTTGCTTTCAAAAAATTTTGTTGCAATCTAATTTTGATATGTTGAAATATGCAATACTTGATATTTAAAAAAAAAAGTTTAATTTGAGTTTTAAAGAAAAATCCATTCTGTCGTGATTCTTCTCTCATTCTTTCTCTATTATGTCAAATAATTGAAACATGGATTTGTAAACTTAATAAAGAGTAATTCTTTATTAAATTTTGAGAATTTTACTTTGAGAATTTTGGTTAAAAAGTTACATTATTCATGAAAATTGATTTTCAGTATTGTTAATACATTTTTACCATTTGTGCATAAAAATAGAATTTTATTATTTATTTACTGTCAAAAATGTTAGCTATATTTATATAGTATATTTAGATACACAATTATTATGTAAGGAAAGAATAAAAAAAAATGTGTGCCTAAAAGGCCTAAGGCAAAAAAAATTGTTTATTTTTATTATTAAATAGACCTTTTCAAAAGCATTATATTTGAAGATTTATCTATTTTTGCTTATATAATATGTCCATTAAACTTTTTTCTTTCTATTTTGCTTCATAATTAATAATCTAATATCTTCATCTATGACTTGATTTAAAGGCTGTATTGTCATGAGCTAACTATCATTTTGCTGCAATAAAAACAAATTAATTATAATCTTCCATTAATTTTCTTAAACAATAGGAAATGTGCAAAATCAACTATATCAAAATCAATTCAAATCTGATTGGTTGATAATTAGATCACCGACAACCCCCCCCCCTTCTCTTACGACTCTTAACAGGGTTGCCATACATTGGAGTCGTAGATGGGTTGCCATATTGGCAACTTTAGCTTTAAAATTTGGCGCCAAACTTGGCGGTACCCGTCTCTAGGATTTAGCCAAAATTTTAAAAGTTACATTTCAGATTCGTGTAATTCATTTTTTTATTATGTGATACAATGTATTTTTCCCCCCTAGTTCCTTATTTTGAATGTTGTGAATAAATGTAACTTAAATACAAAAAATGATGCTTGATGTGTGTGATTGACAAAATGTGTATGAATCGAAAATTAATTTTGTAGGTAAATACACTTAAAATTTGATTTATTTTAAAACTTTTGAAATATACTGAAAATATTTAATTCCTTGTTTATTAAAAATAATAATAGTAAGTATTAAGTCAGAAAAATTGCAGTAATAATTTTTCAAATAAATTTATATAATTTTCACTTATGAAATTCCATCTAAATTAAATATTTAAAATAGGTGGGCATTTGCTTAGACTTTAGAAGATATTTAACTCTTAATTGTTATCTATAGGACAAAAAGGCACTTCAAATTAATATCCTGTACAGAATAGTCATGTTGGCAGGCACTTTCATTAAAATTTTGTAATTCAATTAATATTAAAATTTACTATTCTTGTTTACAGACTTTTCATTGATTAAATTTTCTAATAAAATTTACAAAATGCGGCACCAATGAGTTTGGAATTTTTGAAATAATGTAGAAAAAAATCTCTCAGTAATGTGCAATATTTCTAGCTATTCTTTTATTGAATAGTTGATAATTTTATTTCATCCTCTTCTGGTGAAACTACTTTGTTTAATTTAATATAAAATAAGTAATAAAAAGATAGAAAGTGGAATATTCTTCCCTTGATATTTTCATCAGAATTATACCAAAATCTTACTTTATTTTTGTATGCTATAAAGATATATTTTTCTATTTTTAATAATAATTTAATGAAACTATGCAGAGTATTCCTGAAAGTGAAATTATCATTGAAAACTGTACTTGCTATGTTGGATTTCAACTGTGTATATGTTAATGATTTTTTAGCCAAAATTCATTAAGTAAGCATCTTGTAAAGGAATGTTGTTCTACAAATTCTTCTTGTATTTCCGCATGTACATTGTTGACATTTTCTCAAAGTTTAAAAGGAAGTATTTATAAAACTTCAAATCATTTAAAAATCAAATCTTTAGTACCGAGTTGCCATGCCACATATGGGAAATGTTTTCATATGTTTACTGAAAGTGAAATAGCTAATATATATATATATTAGGCCATACAGAAATGTCGCACCTTATTTTTTACTAATTAGGTCCATTAGCACCATGCAACTGATGGCTGAAAAATATGCAGATGCTCAAATATTTGAATTGGCAAAAATGAATAAATAAATAAAACTTTTATTTTAAGTAATCATGAAGCAATTTGTTTCATGATAACAAAAATGTTTTGTTTTATTTCACTTTCTTTCTATTCCTTAATTTTATGACTTACAATTAAAGAGCATGAGAAGTAATATATTCTCCCCTCCTCTCTTAATGCATAAATTTTATCTTGTTAAATTCTAGATAATAAAGATTTTTTTAAAATTTTCTGCATCTAAGCATAAGCCTTCTTTTAATATGCTATTTTGAATAATATTAAACTATTGCTTCCTTTCATTGCTTTTCCTGCTCTTTTAAATCATTTTCCATTATAACTAACACATGAGTGCTGCTCATGCATTTCCTCAAATCTTGAATATATGTACAGGGAATTTTTTTTCCCAGATTTGAGTGGCAACCTTGTAATATTTACATTTCCATCAACAGCAAAAAGTAATAATATGTCAGTTGAAGATCTTTAAATTGTAAAAATTTTAAAATGCCACTGGGTTCTTTAAATTTTAATTTGTTATACTCAAATATTTTCTCTCTATTATGAACTCTGTCTGTGTAATATGAAAGGTAATAAATATTCGACCAGTGAATTCAAAGGAAGTAACTCTTTCAAAAAAATTATCATATTTTATGTTTTATTTCTGTCTGTCAAAATATAACATTGTTTCTGGTATAACCAAAGAGGTAGAGAATGCTATTGATTTGCAGCTGTTAGTGTTACTCATTTTTCTCTGTCTGTAAATATGACGATCCTTAATATCATATCCTTTTTTTAAGTGCATAATGTGATAAATGATATTTAAAAAATGGACTAAGCTTCACAGGTGTGCAAGGAAGCTTGAAAACATGGAATGAAACATAAGAATGTTTTGTAATTCAGATGATACTTAATTTTAACTTTCATAATTTGTTTCAAGATAACTTATCTTCATATGACATATTTTGAAGGCATAAAAATCTTCTTGATTTTTTTTATTTATTTATTTATTTGCTTTCAAAATTTATTCCATAGTCCTAAATGCTTTAAAGTTTCAGAAGCCATGCTTTTGAGAAATTGATATTCTTCTGTAATATGAGTTCTAAATAACAGTTAGGTATTGAACAAATCTTAAACACTCTGAACAATAGAATAGTTCTTTTTATGTGTCCATAGATAAAGTGTTTTGAAATACGATTAATATGAAAAGAATTCTGGGTCATTCATTTTTAAACCTAAATTTTCTAACTTGAAAAACTGGTAGATCAAAATAATTAGATGCTCTGAGGGTTAATGTATTGCATATTTATGTATCCAACAATTTTGAGTAAAAAATTGAAAAGCACAGTAATATCTTAAGCAACCAAATCATTTATTGAGATGTAATAATATTTAAGAAAAATTTGTTAAACCTTGAACAATGCTCTCAAACTTAGATGAGCCTTTATTTATAACAGTATATTAAAGACTATTGTTTGCCAACACATTCTAAAAAATTCCATGCATTTGCACATGTATTAGGATGGGTTTCATTTGGCAAATTAGGGTTGAGAGGAAAGATGAAAGGAGGAGATGTTTACATTTAACAATAAAGTAAATTACATGCAACATTTTGGTTTATTCACAGACATATTAGGCATAAACATTGCAGATAATTCACAATACTGTCAGAAAATGATACTAATTTACAATAAAATAATTTGGAACAATTTTTATTTACAATAAGTGGCATAAACATTAAATTATGTAAACAGTAAATGAAAGATTTTGGTTCTTGCAATTTGGTAACTTACTTTTTTACAAAATAATACTGATTTTTTTTTAATGTTGTTATGCCTCTTTATTTATATTACTAAATTTTTTGACAGCATTTTGAAATTAATATTGGTGGATAATCGAGAATTTACTCTAATGAAGATTTTTTTTTTTTCACCATTAAGTAGTTACTGTAAATATGGAATGTCTTAAAAATATTATAAATATTATTTTAAGTTATTTGATATTTTAAAATATATAATTTAAAAAAATCATTATTAATAATATTTTTTAAAAATATTATTAATAATGATTTTTTAACTTAAAAGTACTATTATTTTAAATATATTACAGGAAATAATTAGCAAAATTTGAACCAGTACTTGAGTTAGCTATATAGGCAATCAGTGCACAATTTTGAATTAGAATAAAATATTGTAGTCAGAAACAACACATGAAAAAAAATTGAATGAAAATGTATTTGTTAAGGTAGAGATCAAGGTCAAAGAACAATGAAGAATTCCAGAAACGTGTTCATTCTTCCAGTATGTCTCAAAGATCTTTATTTAATTCTTGTGCTTTTGTTATTTTTACTTGGTCCAAAATTAAGTATTTCCAAATAAATATATTTCCAACGAATGTAAAACATGCATTCATTTCATTCTGCAGAATTGTTACAATGAAATATGCAAAATATGTAGATGAAAAATAAAATTATAAAATTTATATAGCTTTAATATTTCTACATTATTTTTGTTATGATTATTATTTCTCAATCAACATTATTATATGTTTTTTCGTCATTAGTTCTCTCTAAAAAGACTGGGAAACCATTAAGATGCTTTTCAAATATTGGATCTTATACAAAAGTTCCACCTCCAATAAACATGTAAGTGTGAAATTTATAATCTATATCATGGATATGGATCATATCTTATTTAAAATTATTTGAAACTAATTTTGTATATTACTAAACAATGTACAGTTTCTAAGACTTTTTTTTATTATTATTATATAGTTATTATAAACGCTCAGGTTTATATTAGTGAAATAATAGTTTATGTTGTATCTGCTTATATGGTATTTAATTTAATTTAGTGTATGAATTATTCGAAGAAATTCATGTAGATTGTATTGATTTGCTAATATATTGATTAATGTTGGTATTGATGCATAATTTTGTTTACAAAATTTTTTTCGCTTTGTGATTTACTTTCTGAATTGCATTGAGTTACTTTTATTATGTCTTTTTATAATAAGTAAATTATAAAACTTTCATTACAAACACTATTGTGATTCTTTTATGTGCAAATTTCTGTTCAACTGACTCACAGTTGAATTTGTCTTTTTCCTACTGCTGTATTAAATTCAAATTTTTAGAGAAATAAATTAATGGTAATGAACTGATGCATAATCATAAGGAAATTAACAGGTGCAAGGTTTTTAAAATAACATGACTTTGAATACAGGTCTCGGAGTGTGAAAGCTCAGATTTTTTGCATGGATTCTCTTACAGAATGTAACAAGCATGGGAATATCCATTAATATGAAATATGTCCAATATTCCTGCATGGACACTGAAACAAAGAATAATAATAATATTGAGTACTATGTCTTCCATCTGTTATTACATATATTTAAAAAAAAAAACTAAAATGCATTATAATGTTATTATTATTTATAACAACATCTATTGAAATAAATGACTAGGAACTTGTAATTAACATGGAATTAACACATACATTTTTAGCTATGTTTTGCTGAAGAGTTTAAAGTTTATTGAACAATCAATCCTTTATAAAAGTAGAAATAATATTAAAATGCTGCATGATGAAATAAGATAAATACTTTCTGTAGAACTATCAAACAATGCGTTAAGCATATACCTTTTATTTTGTTTAGATCTCAGAAACCATACAGTAAAAAAATTAAAAATAATCTTACTCGAGCTGTTGAGAAAAGAAGCAAAAGAGTTGCAAAAGCCTCCCAGCTGAAGAAAGATGTTCCTCAGAAAGTTGTTCAAAAAGGAGATTTATTTGCTGTAGAAATTAGAGATTTGTGGACTGATGAAGGTGAGAAGCAATGTTATATGTGATATCTGGTTTAATAATTGAATTCATTGAATTTTACACTTGTTTTTTATATGAATAGGCTTATAATTTATATGATTAATGTTATGTTCACTAATTGAAATATGTTTTATATTTACAGGAAAATCTGTAGATCCAGAAATTGAAGACCTGATAAAATTCCGTGATGAATATATTTGCAAGAGGACTCCAAAAGTATGCAATTTCTTCTATATTTTAATGAATATGTTGCTTGTTCTGATTATTAATAATTTAGTTAAGCAGGTGTTAATTATTTGGCTAGTAAAAACTCAAAATTCAATAAATCAAGTAGCATTATTTTTCTAAAAAGTTTTTATTTCATATTATATATAGTTAAATATCCTCTTTATTTTGATAAATTCGTAAAAATGTATGTATACTTCATAAGAAATAGATTGAGAATGCAATAAGCTATTTTCAGTATTTCATGTATTTTACAAACTAAAAAAATACTGAGGTTTCCTTAACTTTGTTAAGGATTTAGATTATGTGTGTATTCTTTCTGTAAGCAAATATATAGGACAGACATAAAAATAAAAATGCAGCATTAAAGTTAATATATATTCACTGAAATAAATTTTCAAATATGGTATTATATAATCTTCACTTTTGTAAATGATAGTGTTTTTCTTGAAATTCATTCTTTTCATTAATTCTTAATATTTTTTAAACAAATACTATTCCCACTCATTTCCTAATTCCCTATTTTTTTAAAATTATTTTCAAAAAAGTATCTTATTTGTAATAGAAAATGTTTCATTAAAAGAAAGGATATTATACATTTCTTGGAAAAATATTAGTAATAGAATTATGTGTTCTTATATACAATTGTTCTAAAATGGCCCCCCCTTTTTTTTTCTCCCAAATTTTGGTTGCATTTTATGATAAATTAATATTTTTTATAAAATCTGTTTAAAATGCATGCTACAAAACTAGATGTGTGGAAGGGACGTTTCTAATCTTCTTCAATAACTTAAAAATTTTATGATTACTGAAGTGATGATCCTTGAAGAATTATGCTATATATATATATAATATATATATATATATATTAGGTTCCTGAACATAGATACCAAAAGCCATCTCTCTTACCTGCAGTTGAAGTTCCACATTCCGGAACATCTTACAATCCTGATTTCTTCGATCATCAGGTAACCTTATTTCTTTCAGATAATTAACTATATGTATTTATTTATTTATTTATTTATTTATTTTTTTTTTTTTGAGTTGCTATGCAATTTTTGCTTTTCTTCCTATTTTAATTTTTGAAACTACCTTTTTAAAGAGAACCTTAATGATAGTATGAATGTATTTAAAAATTTAGCTTTTAAGTTATTGATTAATGTGTTTCTTTTCATTGTGCCAGTATGTTTTAAAAGAAGCCTATAATTTTTTTAACTATAACATTTATCTAATTTTAAAAAATTTAAATTTAAAAAAATGCATATTGTAAATTTAATATTAAAGTGATGCATGTAATAAGTGTGAAATTTATTTTTAAAAAAATCAAAATTATTAGGTATATTCTATGCTTAATAACGTTTGCTCTCATAAGAGAGTTGACAAAGTTAGAGGCATGTTTGATTATCTATATATGAGATATACTTTTTTTAAATTTATTAATAAAGAATATTTTAAAATTTAAGACAGAAATTATTTGAATATTTCTAGTTATGTAACAGTATTTAATTTTATTTGCCTGAAATGTTCATTTTACTGAAATACTTTTAAGTACAAAAAATTTTGGGAAGTTTTATAGGCTTCTTGTGTTTGGTTTTGTAACTAATTCTGCTTGTCTATTTGTTTTCTTTGAATGAAATATTTTAAAATTTTATTTTTGATATAAAACAAAATAATTTCTTCATTTTTTTTTAAAATTTTATTTCTAACGAATGAAAAAATTAATATTTCAGGATCTTCTTAGAGAAGCTGTAAAAGTTGAAGAATCGAAACAGAAGAAAGAAATGCATTTAAAAAGAGTTCTTACTGATATGTTCCCATCTAAAGCAGAAGCTCCTACTCAAGTAAGTGAATGAATGCATACTTAGAAAAGAGAAAATGTCTGTTCAATTATGTTGTAATAATATTTAGTGAAGAATTCAGATAATTTTGATATTTGAATGTATAAGTACAAATACAAAACTTTTATTTTGCATTTTGCAAAACTTTTAAGCATGATTAAGTTTCTTTTTAAATGAATGCTTTCAAATGCAAAATATTAATATTATTTTAATGACTAGGAATCCATCTTACAAGAGATGTCACAAGGATTATTTGAAGAAGCAGACCTGGAAGAAGACAATCAGACGGAAACTGCCTTACTATCATATAATCCACCTGTATCGCATGAAAATCGTCTGCCAAAAGCTAAAAGACGAAGAAAGAAAGAAATGAAGGAAAAGGTAGATATTTTGATCAAAGAATAGAAAATTTTTCGGAATCTTACGTCTTTAAATTAATTTTTGCCTGCTCATTAATGTTACAGAATCGAAATCTGAAATAATATTCACTCAATGCATTAATATTTAGATTAATTAAATCATACTTCATATATTAATTTTTGTTTAAATAAGCGGCAAAATTAAATGGATTTTGAATAAAGAAAATTGATTGTATTTTTATTTGGAAATGTTAGCAACAAGGCACAGATAAACTTTATTTAGAAGCCATGTTAAATTCTTCATTTATTTATTAGCACTTATACATACTAATACCTTATCATTTTACAGGAAAGGCTTAGAAAATTGGAGAAGTTACAGAAAAAAAGACTCAGTGAGGTTTATAGGTATGTTGTTCTTTTTTGTAATGTCTTTCAACTTTAGGTAACATAATAAAGTTTTAAAATAAAATGCAATTTTTTATTGTGTTTTTATTTATAGTATGTACAATAGAGGGTATATACTGTTTCTCACTTTTATGCGTTATATGCTTATGGATAGAATTTTTGTGTTTAGTGTATACCTTTTGTAACTTCTTTGATTGAAAATAGTGTAGAAAAAATACAAATGTGATAAAGTTCAACCTTTCAATCAGAGTCATGAATCAAATAGTATCTATTTTGAATTTTAATTGATTGATGGTTTCATGAGCTTGTATTTATGATATGCATTATCTTATATCTCAGAAGTGTACAAATATTCCAATCTTTAATAATATCTTTTTCCCTAGAGATATAGTTTCTGGATTTTTGCTTTTCTGTAATCCTTCTCTGCAGAGTAATATCTTTTATTGCCATTTTTCCATTTTCCAATCACATTTCCTTTTTGTATTACTTATTTTACGTGTTTATTATTTTGCCTTATTACTGCAATCTTTATATTTTTAATATACAATATATATAATGTAGTGGGATTCATCATCACCACCTTGCATTAGTGAGAATAGTTCTTGGAGAGTTTTTTAATAACTTTTAACTTCATCCTAAAATAGTCCTTCATCAAAGCAATCTTGTAAATTGAGATGTACTTGATTGATAGGAAAAAGGGAAATTTATTATATCACTTAAATGCAAATTCAACTTTTATGTCAGCTTTTTCCTTTTTTGGACCAGCTGAAAAGCATAGTTGTTTTAACAGTTAATTTGCAAGTCACTTTTCATATATCTTATAAAGTTGGTTTTTCTGATTCTTTCTATAAAGCTGGTGAAGTCATGAGAAATCAGTTTCAGTAGAGATTATCAGTTTCATAAGAGAAAGAACCCTAAACACTTATAAAACTATATAACATTGAATTGTGTCTAAATATAATAGAGTTATGTATAATTCTTGTGGATAAGTAATCCTTGGTTTTCATAACTTTAATATGCATTCAGTTATTCTGAAAAGAAATAATTGTTTCACAGATTTTAATGATTTGACATATTGTATACAACTTTTTTTCTCCCTTGTGCAATTTTTTTTCCCACTTCCTCCCCTTTTCACTCTAATATTACTTTATGCTTAAAATTTCATTTTTAATATTGTGTGGCAGAATTTGATTTATGTATTGATAAAGCTTTGAACAAATTGTTATACAAGTTTTATAGTTGTAAATAAAAGTCACAAAACAAACAATGTAGTGGTAAATGAAATGGGAGGCTGTTTCTAGAGTGTATGAAAGTAAAAAGTACTTAATATTAATTAACACTACACTGCTATTTGATTTGTCCCCCATCACCTGAATTTAAAAATGTCTCAAGTATTCAATAAAATTCTTGATGTTTTACTAGTTTTTATGAGTTTATAATTTAATAAAATAATCAGAATTCCATGGTTTAATCTAAAATATACAATTTATTTTCACATCGGTAAATTACATAGTTAAAAAAAAACATTGATATTTACAAAACTTTTTGGAGTGGGGCAGATTATATGTTATTCAAAAGGACTTCTATTGTAAGGAATAAAAAATCTTTAAAATTCATTTTCAATCTGAATTAATGATTATTATTTTTTTTTAATTTATAGTATGTTTAACATTAAAAAAAAGTCTGTGTAACTGATGACATCTCTTGAATTATGAATTAACTCATTCTGACTCTCTTCACCCCCCCCCCTTTTTCTGCTATTGAAATTTCAGCAATTGCAACTTCAAATCCTATTTCTTTCTTTTCCTTGCAGAATAAAAAGTTTAAAAAGTGAAATAAAGAAAGAGGCTAAAGAAACTCAGAAGAAAGTAGAAAGAAATCAACAGAGACGAGCAGAGAAAATGTTCAAACCAAGAACTCTTAGCAAATATAAATATGAAAATCCCGATTTAGAAGTGAATCTTTCTGAAGAACTAGGGGATTCTCTCAGAACCTTAAAAGTAAGTAGGTTTCTGTAATGCAAATACAATTACATTATTATTAATAAATATTAATTAAAAAAAGTAGTCCATACATGATGGCATCATATTACAGTAATTCTAAAATGGGTCAAACTAATTTTTTGTTTTATTTTTATTATTACAGCCAGAAGGGAATCTACTTGAGGACAGATATAAAAGTTTACAGAGAAGAAATCTGATTGAACCCAGAATTAGACAAAAGTAAGTGTAGCATAGTTTTAGTTTCCTCCTTTTTCTGCCCCCCCCCCATAAAACTTTTATTGTTACTTTGGATAATTAATGAAATATTTTTCCTTTTCTAGGTTCCAAAGAAGGTACAAACTTAAGGTCCAAGTTAAGAGAAGTCATAGGGATTTTAAATAGTTGTATAAATTTCCATGAAATAAATTTGTATTTAAATTCCTGCATATATTTTTATCTTAAGCCTTGCAATGGTATGAATGCTTTTCTTTCCCATAAATACCTTTGATATGACAGATGAACAAATGAAAAGAGGTATTTCAGCGTTTATAGTTTCTATGAAGCACAAAATTGAATTTCAACACTGAATTTCCATCTGCAATTGTTAATATTTACAGCAAAAAAAAAAAAAAAAAAAAAAATCACATTTTTTTAGTTTAAAAAGTATTCAGATTAGCCAATAAATAATTGCTTGTGCAAAAAATGAAAATTCAAGATTAGTTGCAGTTTTTGTTATTAAAAATTCTTTCAATGGAAATTGAATGTGTAAGAAAATTCCCAAAATAGCACAAAATTTAGTATTAGTTGTCGAACCTTAAAATGGTTAGAATTAAATATTCTCAATCTATTAATGTAATATTCTCTCTCTCTCATTTTTAATATATAAATACAGCCTTTTATTAATTTTTAGAGTGGAAGAAATCCATATTCTTAGTTTTTTTTAATGTTTTAAAACAAAAGTGTGAATGGAGTATGTCATATTCCATGAATGCATTTATGATTTCACATTAAATTTCTAAACTAACATCCTTATTTTCAGATATTAATATTTGCAGATCAATAAATTAACATATTTCATTAAAAATTAATAGAATGTTTGACCTTAAAATTAATTTTTAATTGTAAGTACTACAAAATTAGAAAATGGTATAGAAATAGAAAGGTACAAGGTTAAGGCAGTATTAAAAGCAGAAACTATTGCATTGAAGTTCTGATATGATTCTAGTAAATATGTCTTAAATGCAAAAGGCTGAATGATTTGGGCTGCAAAGATTAATATTTTCTTATTTATAAAATCTAACTTTTATTTTAGTCTGTGTCTAGCTGCATAAAATGAACTGTAGTTTTCCTAAACAGTTAGTGAAACTCAACAAAGATATTAAATTATAATTTGATTAATATTAATTAAATTATCAAAGTATTATAAAATTGTAATATTAGATTACACCCTAGCATAATAAAAATTAAAAATGAGCAATAATAAATAAAAGAATTTTGTCTCCTGCTTAGTACAGAAAAATCTATCTCTTGGCCTTGTTCACATCAGAATGCTGTCTGAACTGAGTGATTTCCTTTCTCACCACCTCAAGTGGCTGCTGAAAGTGAGCTTTTAACTAGTCTGATAACACATTTTTAGCTGGTAAACTTATTAAATTTAAATAATGATTTCTTTTCCTTCTTCTTGAAATAGTTTATTAATAAAGATTTTACGTTATGGCATTTAAATTGTATTTTACCACTTATTTTTATAAAAAGTTACAAAAAATCAGATTTCAAAAGTAGTACATTTTTTCATGCATTTATTAAACTCTAAAGGTATATTGCCCCTTTCCTTAAACTGTTAAGTGAAGACTTAAAAAAAAATACAAAGGTAAAGCTGAAGGTCTGCTGGTAAAATTTTGATGTGTATATGGATCTGATACATGTTATGCGTAAGTCAAATCCCCTTTATTGGTGTGATACAGAAATTTGGAGAGAGAATGTCAGTTTTAAGTGGTCTCCTAAAATAGTTTTAATGTTCCAAATAGGGTGTTAATAAAGCTAAATTAAACATAAGAAAAGCAACAATTTGAAAATATTACTCTCTTTTAATTTATAACATCATATAGTAAAGAAGATCAGTATTAATTTTATTTTATAGTTGCAATATTTGTAATTGAGAAAAGATGTAAAAATAAACTATCAAATCATTTTTCAAAATATATCAATGTTAAACTATGCAGCATTATTTGAAAATGCTTTGCATATCTACAAAAACAGAAATAAAGGAACAAAATAAATTTGCTGATATTCAATACCAAGATGGAATTTGTGAAGAATAAGTTTAGTAATTTTTTTCTTTTTCTAAAAGATAAATATTGTAATTTTGCAAAAGTAAAAGTTTAATAAAAGCTATGGAAAAAAAATGTTAGTTGTGTAATGAGGGCAATGACATATTGTTACAAATTTGTAATGTTTACTAGTGCAGTTAGTTTTACAAATAGCTCTAATCTATGTCGGATCAATGAGCTCTCCCTTGGCAATAGGTTCATTACGATGCAAGTTAATGATCCTTCAAGAGGTCTCAGTCCCCTGCTTCAGAAACTATAAAAAGCCAATTGACAGAGTTGCAAGCAGTTGTTTAGTCTACTCAATAATGAGTTAGCCATATAATTTTAACTGAGTCAAAAGTGAATCAACAGTTGAATTCATTACAAGCAAGTAGACATGGAAAAAAGCAGATGATTGAGAGATGTTAATAGTCATGCAAAGTCTTTCTTCTGTGCACTTAGTGTTATTGTAGTTGCTATTCCCAATAGAATATATATTGTTCTTTGTTATTGAGTCTGATGGACTATTTCATTGTGCACTCATTACAATAGACCTATTGATTTTCAATTTTTCCCCCCATAATGGTATTGCAACAGCAATTGTATTGATTCAACTTAAAATTTCCAAGTCAAATAATGAGAATTTTTATTTACATCATTAGTTAAAAGGGTATATTGCTTAGTAAATATTATAGTCAATAATAAACAAAAAAAATACTATGGTAGGAATTGAATTTTATTTTTAAATAAATCTCATAAATAGTTGTAGAAGCTTTCTACAAAACAGCTAATGACAACTGTAGAGAAAAATTATACATACATTGAAGCCATTAGCTATAGCAATATTAAATGCAACATATTTAAAAATGTAACACATATTTTTAAAAATTCAATAAACTTATACAAGAGTTTTCAACCAAGAATACATCATCACCAACATCAAATATTTAATAATAAATTTATACATGAATAACAATTCTTATTTACAGAATTACCTAGCAACATCATTATAAAAATCAGAATCTTTCTTTTTTGAGCCTTCCCCAAAACATGAATTGGTATTGTTGTTTTTTATTTTATTTAGCATACTAGAGAGGAGGGCAGATTTCCACTCTTCTTCAGGTACTAAAGTTGCCCATTGTGGTAAATTGGATTTTGGTAATGTGATGCTTTTCATTACAGATTTAATAGTTTCAATATGATCTAAAAAAGGAAATGAAAACATTGTCAACAATATTGATTAAAAGATGTTGAAGTAATTTCTTACCTTTGTAAATATGATCAAATCACTGGCAAGCAGAAGTTAAAGGATATTTGAACCTCTAGACCGAAACATTATAACAATGTTTTATCCTTGATTTATTAATCATTATATTATTTTTTAAATTTGCTGTTAATTTTAAGAATAGTGATGTATTCAAAAAATGTAATCTTGTCAGATTACATGTGAATATAAATAAAGAAACTAAAGCAATAAAAAGTATTATAAATTATAAACAAAGGAATTTTTAAAATTTATTAAAAGTAGAATAGAATGGTTTTTGTGCAGAAAAAACATTAAGAGAATATTATTTTTAATTAAAATTTTGAAAACTTTTAATATCTACTAGCCAAGAACAACATATCAAAATTGATAGCTTAAATCAATATTCAGTCTTATAACATGTGAAAGGCATAATAAAGTCATTTAAAATACTTCACAAAGCAGATTATAGACTTAATGCAACCAAAATTAGCAGGCAGTTACTAGTTTGGTAGTAAATGATCAGTTGAATTACTAAAAAATTATAATTATCTAAACTTTTAAAAGTATTTTAAGTACATTTCATGCACATATTTTTCATCTGCTTTTATTATTGAATATATATACTCTTGAACATTTGAATGCTATTATTAAGCACTTTTTTTTGCATGCAATTTCAATTTTTTTTTCTTAATTAAGATCAAATTTTAAAAATAAAGATATATAAAGCAAGCCTAAAACCCAAACAGATTTTTTAAGTTATTTTTTCTACATTACTTACCCATGCCATTGTTTAATTTTTAGTATGTCAAAGAATTATACAAATTAAAAATTAATTTTCATTTATTCATTCCTAAACTACATAATGTTTGATCAAAAATAAAAATATAATTATAGTAAAATATGCATTATTTCGTTGTTGATATTCTGTTTTAAAATCTGGAAAAAATAATCATATGTTTTAATAATAAAAAAATATAATGACGTTATCTCTTCCACATCTTTTTTATTACCAGCTCTATCCATGCATTTTACCTATCCCAACATCATTTAAGTCAGAACATTCTAAATTACAACTACAATATTACTTAGAAACGAATAAAAGTTATGGCAAAAATATGTGTAATCAGCTTTCAATCAAATGAAACAAGTTGCTTTCAAAACTTTTATATAGATAAAATAATTTCATGATTTCGATATTGAATTATATATAAATAATACCAGTTTTGTTTTTAAAGCAAAGAAAAATAATAAAAACATTCTTAAAGAAAACTTCCAATATTATAACTAAATTTTCACCAAAACATTCTACAGAATTACGTAAATCAAATTTACCTTCATCCATTTTTAAATCCTTCTTCAAGTCACCTTTTGAATCTGAAATCATTACTTTATCAGATGGAGCCTAGTAAATAATAAAAAAAAAAGCAAACATTAAACTAAAGTGCTAGTTATTTGTTACAATAGAGAATCTTTTTAATATATTTACATAAGTTAAGACCTAAGAATATGTAAAAAAATGTTTTTGTGTTTATCATTTTTATGAACAATTATGTAGGGCGTGGCAAAAAAAACTTGGACTAAATTATTACATCAGAGAGTAGAAGTTAATTAATTTCCTTTTTATTTTATTTTTTCATTTCATTTTGTCTACCACTTTAATTATAACATATTTTATAATGTATCTTTTAGTTTACATATAGTTTTTTGGCCTTTTTACGAGGTCAAGCAAAAGATCTGCAATTACAGAATTGTTTAAGCAAGTAAAACGAGTCGTTCGTTTGCTTAATGTGCCTTGGCAAACACTGTCTGATGTAATCTGTCATTTCAAAGAGCTTGGCAATGATAGTCCACATCCAGGAAGTGAATGAAAACGTATGGTGAACACTTCCAATAATCGTAAGGTCATCAAAAAGAGAGTTCAATGAAATCCATAGTTTCCCATGGGAAAGATCGCTAGTGAAATGGAAATAAGTGATCGATTAATGCGGCAAATGGTAAAAACAGGGATTGGACTGAAACTTACAAGTTCCAAAAAGTTCAGTTTCTGACTGAAGAAAAACTCGTGTGGCTCCAAAGATACCTGAAAACTTTTGAGAAGGTCTACAAGTCAGCACTGAGGAAGATTCCTTTTCATTAATGAGAAGTTCTTTACCATCCAAAAGCTCATAACTCCTAAAACTATAGGAACTAGACACTCCAAGCACTTCAACAATTGGTGAACATCGCAAAAATCCAAAGTCGATCATGGTCTGGGGCGGAATTTGGGCAACAGGCAAAACATCTCTGGTTTTTGTGGATGAGGGCGTTAAAATAAATCAAAAAGTGTACCAGTGGGACATTCTAGAAGCTGTTGTATTTCCGTGAGCCAAAATGCACTTCGGCAATGTAAAGTGGGAGTTTCAACAAGCTTCCTCATCAGCTAAAAAGGTAGAAGAGTAGTGTTAGGTGCATTTTCTGGACCTAATATCATATGGAGAATGGGCACAATACTCCCCAAATCTCAATCTCATGATTACAGTGTATAATATTTGGAGTCTAGGGCTTGTACCCATTTTGGAGTCTAGGGCTTGTACTAAACAACATAAAAGTTTGGACACTATGAAGCAATGGCTTTGGCTGGAATGGGCTAGATTAAAGGTAGAAGACTTGCGGCCCTTTGCTGAAAATTTCAATAAGTGTTTGCACCTCTGCCTCTCTGCAAAAGGCGACCACTTTTAATCAAATTAAATTTATTTATTAGTAGATGTCTGTTCTTCTTATTATTTATTATATTTTATTTTTAATCAAGTTATATTAAATATTGTTTGTCCGAGTTTTCTGTCGCACCCTGTACAACTTTAGTGAATGGAGATATTGGCCAGAAAAAACTATCATTTAATTAATTAGTTGGTTATATAAATGCCCCAATGTTGAAGCAATATAAAGAGACCTTATCGTTTTGAAACATGATCAAATAATGAGAATATATAGCTGGCATCACCAATCCAAATTTCATACCGCATCAACATGATGCTATACAACTCTTAACGTCACATGTGCAGTTTCACATGAATGGCAGATCTTTTACAGAATCAGAACACAATCTAAAAACAAAAACTTGCTACTAGAAAATTGTGTTCCCATTTATCTAAGATTCACAGATGAAAGAGTATTCATTAGATACAGATTATCTACTTCCTGTAGTCTGTTGATAAACAAATATACTCAATAATAGCTAACATTATAATAAACGAATAGTTATTTCATCATACTTAGAAAAATTAACCTTTTAATAATCAAAGATGCTATCATTTGTCACTGTATTATGTTTGTTCCTAGATGTTAAAAAGCATGGTTGCAGTTAAAATTTTTCAAAATGTTTTTGAAATAACTTTAATTTATGCATTTTTAGCAATATGTATGAGTTTTATGAAAAAATTTCAAAATTTATTAATTTGGGTGTTAATGGGTTAAAGCAATCAATCAATAATTTATCTTAAAACTAAACACTTTTTGTAACTTAACAATGGTAATATAATATTACATATACTTACGGGTAACAGCAAGGAAGAACTCGGTAAACTGACACCACAAGCCATCATTTCTTCATCTGGTAAAAAATTGCTATCCTAAACAGAAACAAACAACATTACATTCCAATTTAAAATTTTAAAAAATAAAACTAAATTATAAAGCAAAAGTTGAAAATAAGGGGACTAAGTATTAAAAATTAAACTATTTTTTTATGAAAAATATTCTTTTTTTTTTTTTTGGTAAATTTTATTTCTATGCAATGTTGTTTTCAATGTAGTTTAATTGTATTGCTACTCAAGGGTGCAACTCATTAC
>JAPMOR010043372.1:389082-418607 GCA_026543865.1 Argiope aurantia
GTTATTCGGACTCGGATTTCGCTACAAATAGGGATGATCGATTGTCGATGGGAGGGTTCATAACTTTTATAGATGAAACTCCAATTTCTTGGCGAACTTTGAAGCAAAAATCCGACTTAGTACATGGTCTATCGACCATGGAAGCGGAGTATGTTAGTTTAACAGAAGCAGCCAAGGAATTCATTTGGCTAAAGAATGTAATTAATAACAAAAGTTTGAATTTGGAATTAACTGAAAAAGTAATGTTTTGTGACAATCAAGCTGCTATAAGTTTTTCCAATTCACCGGTAGAAAATTATAGAACAAAACATATTGATGTTCGTTATCATTTTCTAAGGAATTTAATACACGACAAGATTTCCGAATTAAATATGTTGGTACCAAAAATAATTTGGCAGATTTTTTTAACAAACCCATGGTAAAGGAAAAATTATTGGAATTTTGTAGAAAATTATTTTCCTTTTAAGAGAATAAATATGACTTCGTTTCTTTAGATTAAAATATTCGTTTAATTGCAATAAAGATATTGTGAATAAAATGTATTTTTCTGTGTTGAATTGTGCAACATGTGATTATAAAATGAAATTATATTACTGATTTGTAAGAGATAATGGTACGGAAATTGGAAAAAGGGGGGCGATTGTTAGACATTTAAAGAAAAACCATGCGAAAGTTATTTTCGGATCCGAATTTGACGGTCCTTGTGTTGTTTTTCCAATCCCGTTCCATGATCTCAATGAAAGTAAACAAACCGATGATTCGAACCCGACCATTTTGCGAGTTTCGTGTTTTGTGGTTGGCAGCAATCGCAATGGAAATCGAGCGACTATTTTAATTTCGGCTCGTGTCGTAGTCTTGAGAGAAGAGAAGGATATGGAATATGAGAAATGTGTTGTTATAGCTCTAAGATAGAGAGCGTCGACTGGTTGGCTATGCAACAACATGTTGTTTCAATAGTTTAACTAAACCTATTAGTTATTTTAGATGGTTCGAATCTGAGGTCTGGTAATGTTGATCTAAGTTTTTATTATTTAACTTATTATTTTGATTGCTCCAGTTATGAGCACATTGACTTTGTTCTTGATTTTTAAGAAACTGTTTTCATCTTTATGCCTTCTCGACGCAAAAATTTCACTGCTTGCTTTGCTAAAGTTTGGGTTAGTTTACCCTAAAGTATAACAGAGTTGATTAAGAGCCTAGAAGGATAACAGTTGGTTATAGAACCAGAGGTATAACAATAATTAGTCATTTAAAATGATAATTTTGATAGAGCAGGGATGGCGAAACAATGCCATGCGACACAATATTTTGAGAACGCCACTGATCGAAACAGTTTGCATTTTAGTTCAAAATAACAAAGTTCCCTATGAAGTATTACGAACAAAATTTTGAAGGAAGCCTGATTAGCATGCGCGTCCTCACTTTTCGATGGTTTTGATAATTCAGCGCATCAAAGATATACCTCCGTCTAGAAACACAATAAAATAATTTTAAAACTGGCCGGAAATGTATCAGATCATTATATATATATATATATATATATATATATAATCTTTACTGTTTTTATATCGCTCTCTTGATGAAAATACTTAGTCACTAAATCGGCACGTTTAGCTGTTTTTGCTCGATATTGTGTAGGAAGCATCAGAGAAGAATTAATTGCGATAACATCGTTGCAAAAACTACAAAAGGCACAGATATTTGTTCGGCTGTTAAAAATTCACATGCTGAAAAAGAAATTGATTTGAAAAAAATGTTTCAGTAACAACTGATGGTGGGCAAAAAAAGTGGTTTCATTAGTTTATTTCATACAGACTTAGTACATTCGATTCTTGAATTCCACTGCATTATTCACCAACAAACCTTGTGTGCTAAAAATGGTTTAACATCTCTTGTTAATGTAATAACATTAGTGACAATATAGTCAATCACATATCGTCGCAGGCTTAAAATAAGCGAAAGTTTGATGCTCTGTTGGATAAAGTCCACCAGGCGTATATTGGCTTACTGGTGTATAATATTGTTTGCTGGTTGAGCCGCGGAACGTACTTCAAAGACTGTTGACTACTTAGAAGAAATGAGACTGCTTCTGTAAAATGAGGGGGAAATTGATCAATACCCACAAATGTTGGATGTCATGTGGCTTTCAAAATTGATATTTTTTTTACAGACATATGCTAATATTTCAATGAATTAAACGTAAAGCTTCAAGGCACAAATAAACACCTAACATCATAATGGATCTCATTCGCGCTTTTGATGCTAAACTGCATGTTTTCAGAAATAATAAACTGGTGTGCAAAACTTACGCAACAGGTATGTTTTTTGCCATAACTTCACGAGAAATCATCTGAGAGACATGAAATACAGCATTTTGTTCTGAAAGAATGACGAAAGCATAGTTGTGCAGAAATGAATACAATGCATACAGTATGGAATCAAACAAAAAAAAAGGCTTTATTGAACTCATAGTATCGTTACACATGATTGTCTGTCCAAGAGGAAGAACAGCAAGCAGATGTTCCTTAGTATGAGATATGCCCTCCTCTTACTGCAATGGTTGCTTCGCACCGTCTCCCCATACTCAGCACCAGATTGTACAACAGTTCTTGAGGTAAGAGTGCCCATTCCTCAATCAGCATCTGTTTAAGTTGTCGGGTGTTTCCAGGAGGATGTAATCGTGCCGTAAGGCGTCTCCCCAAAGCATCCCACACATGTTCTATCGGATTTAAATCAGGGAAGCACGGCGGCCAATCCATTGGAGTGATATCTTCACTTTCCAGGAGCTCCTCAACAGCATGAGTCCTGTGTGGCCGTGCATTGTCATCCATAAAAACGAAGTCTGATCCAATGGCACCTCGGAACAGACGCACATCGGGAAGGATCACCTCCTGACAATAGCGATCTCCAGTTACAGAACCTCTGTCGAAAACGTGGAGCTCAGTCCGCCCGTTCATCATAATGCCTCCCCAGACGACAACTTCAGGACTACCGAAACGGTCTCTTTCCGTGATGTTAATGGGATGAAACCGTGTCCCGACCTCTCTCCAAATCAACTGGCGTTGGGAATCGCTTGTGGCACTAAAACGACTCTCATCTGTAAAGAGGACAAGACTCCATTGATGAGATGTCCAGTTTGTGTGCTCCCTGCACCATTCTAAACGGTGCCGCCGGTGGGAAACTGTCAAAGGGATGCAGCGTTCAGGACGGCGGGCGAATAGGCCAACTTTGTGAAGGCGTCTGGACACAGTAAAACGCGACACTTGTCGCCCCGTTGCTGCACACAGTTGCTTGCTGACTGGTTTCGGGTTCTTTTCGCCTGCAGGACGATATGTCGGTCATCCACTGCAGTTGTTTTCCTGGGGCGGCCACCACCAACCTTTTTCACAGCTGTACCTGTGGTTTGGAAGGCTTTCCAAGCGCGCGAAACGACACTTTTGTTGATTCTGAACTCTTCAGCTACACTGGTCACACTACGCCTCTCCTCCAGCTTTCCGACCATTCTTTCAGGTGATTTCTGCTAGCCATATTTCACGAATTAACTCACGTGCACTTGCAGCGAATGTCTTTAATTGCATCTCCGTCCTTCCTTTTATTGTAGTGTTGAGCTGCGCGCGCCTTCCGCACGTGATTTGCGTACGCTCACGTCGCCTGTGACGTTTTTTACCTGATATTTGCATACGCATGACCTTTTGAATTACGTGTTCATTGTACTGATCGCAAGAACTCCTTTTCTGCAATTTCATGGCTATCTGCTTAAAATTTGCACACCAGTGTATTATTACAAGACACTACAAGTACTTCCCAAACTTGAAGAAAAAATATCAAAGATTTAGTTGTCCATGAGAAACCAGACGAAGAAAAAGTTAGTGAGGATTTTATTTCAGTAATTGATTCTTCAATCAAGGACTTTTCTTCAAGATTTTCACAGTTCAAAGAATTATATGAAACACTCAAATTTATTAAGCGATCTGATGTGACTTCATTTAATAAACTGAACTTGTCCCAATTCAATGATTGGAAATTGAAGAATTTGAAATGCAACTGAATTGAATTTTAGTCTAATTCAGTATGGATTCAAAAATTTATTGAAACAAGGAAAAGGTTGGAATAGATTGAAGCAGAAAGATTAACAAGCAGTATAAGTAAAAATGCCAGCAACAAAATTTTGGAAACATGGAATAAGATTCCAGATACATTTAACTGCTTGAAGAAGATCATGCTATTTTAACCATATTTTCATCTACCTACACTTGCTAATCATTATTTTCATAGATGAATAACATTAAAGACTCACTTAGAAACCGTTCGGCAAATGACTCCAATTCAGGGTGCATTCTGCTAAAAGTAACATTTTACAACCCTAATATAAATTATCTGTCATCTAACCTTCAACAGAAGTCACACTAATGTTACTTTTGTTTGAATTATACGTATAACTAAAACATTTACTACTATATAATGCAAAATGTATTTTTACGTAGTATATAAAGAGTTTTATATACTTAGTTTTATTATTTTTCCAATAATCACAATTCAAAATTATTTGATAGCACGTCTATACCTCATAAAAAATTTATTTAGAAAAAAAGGCACGTTGATACATAAAGGTTTGCCACCCCTGTGATAGAGGTATCAATGAGAATTACTTAGGTAGATATGTGGCCCTTGGTTTACATGGTAATTTTTAGATTATGCCAAGACTGCTTAACTTGATTACACATATTGCAATCATCTTAGCGATATTTGTTTGCTTCACAATAAAACCCTTTCCAAAAATGTCTTTAATCAAAATCTTGGGGCTGAATCTTTTTGCCAGTTACAGCATTTTCTCTTTTTAAAAGATATCTTTTTTCTTACTTTAGAGAGTCATAAAATTTTTCCTGTTTTGAAAACTTATAAATCTGTCCCTGCAATTTATAAAGCAATACTATATTATTTCTCTTTTCTTGCATATGGAGATGCACCTGATTAGGTAAAAGCAAAAAAAAAAAAAAAAAAAAAAAACTATCAAGTTTAATAATTTAAGATTTTTATATCAATTCAATAATTTAAGATGTTTAATGACAGAAATTATTAAAACATAATTTAATTAGTATGTTGCAAATGGACACCTTTTAATTTAGTAACATGAACCATATTTATAGTCTGTGTATTTTCAATAGGCGGTTCAAGGTCACATTTTCTACCTCGTTATTGATTGTCTGGTGCCAGTAACGCAGTAGCGAATATCACCTTGAACCGCCAACAGAAAATACATGGACTATAGTCATTTGTTAGCTCAACGAATTTCTACATGTGAAAATTTATGATAAAATCTTTATGCATAGATTGGCTTCAATGGACCCCTTCTTTCTCTTATTTTTAAATTTGATAAACATCAGCTCTTATTCCTTTAGAACCTTCACATCTGCTCCGTTCATTATGCATGCACTTTACAATTATTTTTATCAGTTATCTCATCTAAAATTTGCATTTTAAATTAAAACAGGGAATGATGAAACTTCATCTAATCCAATAACTTGCTTGCTGACTCAAAACATGCTCTTGATGTATGAAAGTATAACAAATAAAAACTTTCAACATGAGAGTACTTTGTGCAATATCAAAGATGCATCATAGCTTTTTGTAAATCTTATGTAGATAACCATAAAGTCAAATATTCTGTATAATTCCAATACAAGCAAGAAATACAAAGAAGAAAGCTCTAATTTATTAACTTAAATAGTTCAGAGCATGCAACCTTGTAGCTAGGCTTTAGGGGGCAATGGACCACGGTTGGAAAAAAATATAATCAGCTGTCCTAATTCCCAGAGAATTTTCACTGTAGTGGCTGCCTCCACCCACATCTTTTCATAATTTCAAAGTTCAAATGAAGAAAATTAAGTGGACTTGAAAAGAAAAACATAGAAGACTAATAATCTTAGCTGAAATTACAACAAATCTTATAAAAGACAGGACATAACCAGTGGATACACATTTAATATTATTTTGATTAAATTTAATTTTTTAGATATGTAAAAGCAATAGAATTTAATGACACCTCAGAAAGTCAGGTGTGACATTGATCATACAAATGCATGTCATTCTGTGACATCAAATGTACCCAAATAATTAAAGCCATGTTTTTAAAAAACCTACACAATACCCAAATCTTCAAATGAATTTATCATCAAAATTTTCAAAAAATTAAATATGGAATAAAATTTTTGCCATAACAATGAAAATTATTTGAATCTGATTGTGATAACAAGAAATTTTGTATTAAAATGCACAAAATATTAAAAATAAATAAATATTTTTAAAGGTTGATAAAAAATGAGAAAAATCTGAATACCATAGAAATTACAATTTTCTGAATTCCCAGATGATACAAAAATTGATTTGTGTTATACTATTTTCAGAAGTAATCAATGGAAAATATTACAATCTTAATCACTTTTTAATTAATTAAATTTTCTTAAAAATTATCATTTCCACCTTACAAAGCATGCTTCAGCCATAGTTATAATCCTAGTAATCTGCTCTGTAGAATATGCATATCCTCTTTTGTAAATAGAAGAAATTTATTAATACACATTTACATTATATATTCTTACTACTTTTTTGATATATTAAATATTTAAACTTATTTTATTATACCTAAAATATACCATTTAAATAGCATTTCAGAAACATACATTATTTTTAACTTAAAAGTTATGTAAAAGGTTATGGTTAAAATAAATTCTATATAAAAAAATTTTGATTATAAACATAGAAGAAGCTTAAGAGTGGCTCAAAATTTTGTCTTCTAAGAAAATCGACATCTGTTACCTTTTTTTTTATAGAAAATAATTAAATTGAGAGTAATACTTAAATACAAGTACGTAATTTACAGAATAATACAAAAATAAAGTACGAAACGATAATTTAAGCACTTGAATAGCTAATCCAACAGATACTTTTAGGAATTTTGTTTAAATGTAGAAAGTCTTTCAATCAGTTTTTTCAAATGTGATAAATGTTTCTCAAAAGTTACGGATAACATTATGATATCATCAAGGAATGACAATACAAATTATCTTTTAAAAGATACCTATATTTCCCTTTCATAAGTCTACACGTGTCAAAAACTCCCTACCAGAATCTCATAGTATAAAATCGCAGGAGAAAAATATTTCACTCTGTTTTCGTTTTTCACTTGTGATGTGGACTGACGTATCTTGTCGCTTTTTGCTTATCCATAAATTATGCTTCCCAGGGTAGAATAAAGACGAGTTTTAAAATTCAAAAGCGTCTTCTATTCGACCACAAAACTGCTTTAAATATATATACACATATATATAAATAATAAAAAATATAAGCATTATGAAATTCCAATTAAAATCTATTTCTGAAATAAACTACAAAATATTTCTGAATCAAACTAAAAAAGATACAATTGTATTTAGAGAGCACTAATGCTGTTATTACTAAAACACGGATGAACTTCAAAAAATTAGTAAAAATACCAAGTTAATAAAAGCAAAAAGAATAAAAATAGAATTTAAAAAAATTAAGAATCCGGTCTTAAGACTTTCTCAAGGGTCACCCTCAAGCAGGAATTCAAACAAGGGATTTTTTTCTGTGAGGTGTTCGACTTTTGTCCAACAATATTGACCCCTCGTGACCCCAAAATCCACTGAAATTGAGGCCTTAGAGATACGCCATGTTTTACAGAAATAAAATACATCCTCCAAATTAAAGGAAAATTACAATAACATAATATAAACTATAAAAGAACACTCACCACCAATTATTAAAACAAAAAGATAACAACATACCAGTAGCAGGTAAAACTTCTACAAAAAAGATTTCCATCACATTCTATTCTTGCTTCTCGCGTCCTTTTCTGTCCCTGATTAAAAACACTTCGTCATTCAAAGCAATAAATAATTGGAGTTCTTCAGCGCCATCTATTCAGTTAGTTAGCACGTAACGGAAAGCCGATTTTTAGTTGCTTCAGAAGATTAGAAACAAGCCAAGCCTTCTCTTATTAAAACTTCTATATTACAAAAGTTTCTGGGAAATTTATTAATAGTTAAGTCTTTAATGAGATTATTTGTTGCTTCAATATAAGAAATTTTGTTATTACAAACTCTTTTAATCTAGTTAAATTGTGAGAAAATTAAATTTTGGAAAATTTTAGAGTCTAGATTCGAAAAGTAATTACTAAGTTTAATTATTTATTATCAATTATCTCCAACTGTACCGTTGGAGATATATTGATGACTTACTTTTGTTAAACTTAGATAATACTAATATTGTTACTAATTGTTATCCAAAAGATTTAGATATAACTGAAACAAAAATAAACTTGAAGCTATCTATCTTGATTTAAAAATCGAAATTTCTAATGGTAAAACATTAGTTGGTATCTACGATAAAAGGGATGAATTCAACTTTAAAATAATTAAACTTGGCCTATTTGTTTAAGGCTAGACTTCTTTCTAATCTTTTGACACAACTAAAAATAGACTTTCCTTTACATGTTAACTAACTCAGTAGAAGACGCTGAGGAACTCCAATTATTTATTACTCTGAATCACGAAGCGTTTTTAAGCAGGGGCAGCAGAAAAGGATGCGGGAAGAAAGAATAGAACATGATGGGACCTTTTTTTTGTAGAAGTTTTACCTACCAATGGTACGTTCTTTCCTTTTTGTTTTAATAACTGATTGTGACTGTTCTTTTCTAATTTATTTTATGTTATTGTAATTTTTGCTTAAATTGGAGGTTCTATCTTACTGTTTTATTTCAGTAAAAAATGGTGCATCTCTAAGACCTCAATTTCAGTTGATTTCCGGGTCACGAGAGGTCAATATTGTTGGACAAAAGTCAGATCCCTCACAGTAAAAATCCCTTGTTTGAATCCCTGACTGAGGGTGACCCTTGAGAAAGACTTCAGGCCGGATTCTTAATTCTAATTTTATTCTTTTTGTTTTTATTAATTTGGTATTTTTACTAATTTGGTTATATATATATATATATATATATACAGTGGTGGCCAAAAGTGTGGACATTTTTTGAAAGTTTCATATTTTTCAACTTTGTGTGCTTGTAGAATATATTAATTTTTACTTCAATACAAATGTTTATATATCAAATTGAAGGTAATTTAATGTAGAATTTAATAACAAAAACAGTATTACAATATCTGTATTACAAAAAAAGTTACGCTCATTTTAGTAAGATCTATCTTAGATTTGCATTTTTTTAAAGTGATACTTACACAATCAATACTTAGAAGGATAACCCTTATTTTTTAAGACAGCTTCACAGCGTCTTTTCATCGAGTGAATGAGTGTTTGGAGTTCATCTTTTGTAATCACATGATGCCAAGAATCAATTATAGATTCAATAAGTTGTCTTTTATTGGATGGACGTTTTTTTTTTTGTACAAGAATTTTCAAACGTTGCCACAAATTTTCAATTGGATTGAGATCAGGGCTGTTTCCTGGCCATGGAATACATCTATGCCCTTATTTTGAAACCATGCTTTGCATACTTTTGCTGTGTGGCATGGAGCTGAATCCTGCTGAAAAATAAATGGTGCTTTGTTGGGGAAGAAATCCCTGATGGAAGGTATCAATTTTGGTTCCAGGACAATTTCGATGTATTTTTTGCTATTCAGGAGGCCATCAATCACTTGAATTCAGCCCACACCATCTGCAGACATACATGCCCAAATCATGGCATTTGTTGTTGTTTTTATAGTTGCTTCAATGCAATCAGGATGAAGCGCTTCACCTACTCTACGTCTCACGTATTTTCTACCATCACTACCAAAGAGCGATATTTTAGTCTCATCGCTGAAGATCACTTGCTTCCATTGATTTTCTGATCATTTAATGTATTCTTTTGCCCATTTAACTCGTTTTTCGAGTTGCTTTTGATTTAAATATGGTTTTTTCCTTGGGATTCTAGCTTGTAGTCCAAATCCTGATAACCTTCTTCTTTTTGTTCTTGAACTTACTGCAATACCCGCTGCATTCATTTCACATCTAATGGCATCTGATGAAATTTTTCTATCTTGAAGGCATAGCCGTTTAATTTTTCTATCGGCAGTAGCAGTTGTGCATTTTTTTTTTCTGCCTGATTTGGTCTTATTTTCTACTGATTTCGTTTCTTCATAACGTAAATAGAACTTTTGTACACCAGAACAAGTCACTGAACCACTAACTTGTCTTGCAATTTCAGTATAAGAGAGGCCATTTTCTCTCAATATGACAATTCGGCTTCTTTTTGTAGATGTCCTATCAGTTCATCTTGTTGGTGTTGTTTGTTTAAAATTAGTTTAATTAAAAAAAAGGACTTAAAATATTCAAAAAAAAGCAATACTCTATTTAATTGTACTAGTAACAATAACTCTTTTACCATCCAAATAACCTAAATTATAGTTACAGACATTTTGATGGGTCCTCAGAACAGTGTTTGTGATTGGCTAGTATGCTTTTATTACAAAACACGTCATTATTCAAAAGGATTTGTGTTTTGATTCATGTTTTTGTTCTACTAAAATGAGCGTAACTTTTTTTGTAATACAGATATTGTAATACTGTTTTTGTTATTAAATTTTACATTGAATTACCTTCAATTTGATATCTAAACATTTGTATTTAAGTGAAAATTAATATATTCTACAAGGACGCAAAGTTGAAAAACATGAAACTTTCAAAAAATGTCCACACTTTTGGCCACCACTGTATATATATAAGCCGCTTTTGGCGACCAGCCGGTTTATCAATCTAAATGCTAATTAAAATTTAAGTAATTGAATATTTTATGTAATTCCAACTTTAATGGCTTCTTCATGAAAATATTTTAAAACTGCAAATTTTTATAGTCATATAATTTTCTCATAATATTATAAAGGCCTTCAGTCATAACTTAATATGTATCACTCTAATTTTCTATTAACAATGTTTAATTTTAAATGCATCAAACATTAAGAAAATGAACAGCATCGTTTGAAATAATCGGTCGAAAAATGTTAAGCCTAACCTTATTAGCGTGGGGGGAAAAAAACCTGAAGCTTTACTCATTTGGCAGTGAGGAAATGATTTTTTGTCGGGAAAGTTAGTTTTTAATTAATAATTAAAATTCTAATTAAAAATTCAAAATAAAGGGACAGCAGGTGAATATTTTCGATCTCCAAGGTATACATGCACCAAATTTGGTAGCTGTGGGTCAAACGGTCTGGCCTGTAGCGTGCCAACACCACACACACGCATTGAGCTTTAATATATATATATATATATATATATATTTATATATTTTATATATATTAAAATCTAATTAATTTCCTAATTATTAGCTCAATTCAGCACATATTAACTTCATTCTAAAATGTCTTATTTCCTGAATCCCATTCTACCTTTTCTATTTAATTAATGCAATAGAAAGCTCTGTAAAATTTGCTTTCGTCAGCAGTTCCCACACTCCGAGTAACGGATTAAAAAATTCCTGACATAAATAAATTCTTCTAAAAAGATCACTATGATTCCCTTGCCTATGCTGGACATGTGTAAGAAATCTCTATCAGTATCTCATTGAAAATTATTCTAATAATAATTCTTTTACGCTAATATTCTCTTATATCGCGAAGTGAACGGAGGTGACTTATCCGCGTCTCTTGCACATAAAACGTGCCTCCCGGAATGCAATAAAACAAAGTTAAAAATTCAAAGTGTCCTCTAACTGTCTTCAGTCAAGAATTTGCTTTCAAAAGGTATAATGTTTACATTTTAAGAGTCGATAAGATATTTTCTGTGCTAAAAATTTTCAAATAAATTAAAAGAATTAAATACTTGAGAGGAAGGGCGAATCCATGCTAAGTCATTTCCCGTATATCGAAAGGTCATGGTTCTTAACTTGCAGAGGTCCAAACCCGGCCGCACTGTTTCAAATAAGCTGCCATTCAGAAACGACGTTCCACGCTCGCCAATGCCAGCCGTACTCCAGGATTCAATTCTCGTAGAATTACCTTGGCTTCCTTCACTGCCTTCCATAACCTGTGACCTCTCCTGACTTTCCTGCTCTTCTGTTCAGATAGAAAATAGAAAAGCAACATGAAAATACCAAGAAATAAAATTTATACCGACATTATCCCTTATAAGTTAATGCTATCTAACCAAGCACATTCAGCAAGCACTTAGTATGAACAATTTTTTAAGTTCAAACTGCAGAAGAAATGATTTCAATCAAGTTTCATACCACAAGGCAATGTTGGTTACATATTGCTTATAGTACACAACAGAATATTTGAATAAAATGGAATCGTTGGCATGTCTACTATTTCCATTCCAATTATTAACGCTACTAAATTTGAATACTATAAATTTATTTAATAGAGGGATCAATACAAGAAGTACATGATATAAAATTAATTGTTATATTATTTTTAAAACTGCTCTTTATTATAACAATGGTGTGTATTCAAAATATATATTTCATACTATGAGAAGGTATGTATTTAATATTATGAAAAAATGTATTTAATAGTATGTGAAAATAACTGTAGAAATTAAAATAATGAGATGTATTATTATAATTTCAAAAATTTATACAGATTAATTTCATTACCTGAATATTGAATTATTGTTTTTATATAAATACCAATTTTATTTTTCAGGCAAAAAGAAATATGTACAAATATACTAAAAGGAAACTTCCAAGAAAGAAACTTTTAACGAAATATTTTAACATTCTATAGAATTATGCAAATCGAATTTACCTTCATCGCAATTTCTAGTAAGATTGTTCTTTATGAAATCCTCCAACTCAGATATACCCTGGCAAATAAAAACAAACATTAAATTAATGTCAAGTTATTTACAATCATACAGAATCTCTTTAATGTATTTACACAATTAAGACCTAAAACGAGTTAAGTAGGCAAAAGAACACATTAAATGGTCAGAAAATCAATGGAAGCAAGTAATCTGGAGCGATGAGACTAAAATATCGCTCTTCGGTAGTGATGGTAGAAAATACGTGAGACGTAGAGTAGGTGAAGCGCTTCATCCTGATTGCATTGAAGCAACTATAAAAACAACAACAAATGCCATGATTTGGGCATGTATGTCTGCAGATGGTGTGGGCTGAATTCAAGTGATTGATGGCCTCCTGAATAGCAAAAAATACATCGAAATTGTCCTGGAACCAAAATTGATACTTTCCATCAGGGATTTCTTCCCCAACAAAGAACCATTTATTTTTCAGCAGGATTCAGCTCCATGTCACACAGCAAAAGTATGCAAAGCATGGTCTATTATATCTCATGGCCAGGAAACAATCCAGAAAAGGAATGAGGAAAAAGCTCTTGGACATTTTATCCCTGGTGTTAGATTTTGATAGGGAAAATATTTCTTCATTGTGCTAATATATTAATAACATTCTGAAAGGGATTTCTGACGCATGTCAATCACATGTGAGGGAAACACAGGGATCTTTTAAGAAAGAATGTGCTTACTGGACATTTTTTACCCCTTCACGCAGAGCGTGTGAAAGTGTCGGTGTTTAGCCAATTCAGCAAGCTTCTTCAGCTTAAAAAGCTTCTCTTGAATTAATAAGTAGAGAAAGTGGAATTGGATCACGAAATAAGAGAATGAACTTACTATGGGCTAAATTAAGATAAAAGCTTGGAAATTAATTAAATTGAAATTAAAAGTTTAAAATATCATTACAATCCCCCCCCCCCATTGCAAGACGCGAAAGTATGTCGGGGCTCTCGACACACAGCCTTACCTTACAGTGGCGGTCAAGTAAGAAACTAAAATTTAAAAGCTTATTAAAAGTGATACCTGAGTTTCCCTTACCTTTACAATAATATAAAAATCATTTTGAACAAGATTATGTAAAGCACAAAAAAAGATAATGTGATATCTGTGAAAATATTATATAAATATTCAACACCAAAAATAATAATAATAAAATATGCAATATACAAATGATTTTCTGCAGAAACTCAGTCTATTATATCTCAATCTGTAAGACTGTCTCTATTTGGTGAGGAATGTCTCTAAAGAAGGCTTGCAAACAGTGTCCTTCAAATAGTAAAAGGCTCACCAAAATTATCAAATTGAATATAAGGTAATGGAATAACAAAGTGAACTTATATAATAGTAATATATCAACATAGTTCTGATTTTTATATGTAACACTTGGATCTGAAAATAATAATACAAGATTCAAAATACTCTTATTATAACATTAATATTCAAAACAAATGACATAAAAATGTGTATTTGTAAAAGAAAAACTTGAACCCACTAGTTAGCCAATTAGTGGTGAATAGTTAAACCTTATCCAACAATTTCTAGTAGTGGGTGAAACTTAATGACCCAAAATTAGGACATAAAGGGGGACATAATTCTTATTTTCTCTCTACTCTCATCCAGGAGAGTAGAGAGAAAATAAGAATTTATATTCTAAATTTATTCCAAAGTGGAGAACAACATATCCAGGATAAAAATAGAAAGAGATAGAAATTAATTGTGAGGTTGACCCTATACTCTCATCTGAGGTATTTGAATCTCACCTGAATAAGACTGAGGTATTTGAATTTATGTTGTGATGGTGCATAACACATCATCATCCTGAAGAGAAGGGGGAAAAAAAACCCTCTTACGAGTAGAGACAACGGGCCAACCTAAGTTGGGGTTTATGTGGAAGAAACATGGGGAATAAAAGGATATTTTTAAAAATTTAAATTATTATTCATGACTTAATTTTAATTTTTCTGGAGGGTAATATGTTCTTTATTTTGATACATGGACAATATCAGTAGCTTTGTTTGTTAATATGTTTGGTTTAGTTATTTCATAATTTACATCTGAAATTTTAGTTACTATTTCATATGGACCTGAAAATACTGGAGATAATTTTCTAAGATTTGGATAATTAAATTCCTCATACATTACAATGTCACCAGGGTTGAATGGAGAATCTATAAATCTAGCATCATATCTTATTTTTATCATTATATTTTATTGTATTATTTTTAGCTAATTTTCTGGCTTCTTCTACTGGGGGATAGAATTGAGTTTTAGTTAAGGGAGGAGGATAAGGTAAAGTGCCAAATAACAAATATGCAGGAGGAAATCTTGTAACTGAATGGGGTGTAAAATTATATTCATTGACTACTTGTTCTAAAAGTTTAGTCCAAGTAATTTTAATAGGAGAAGAATTGACCTTACATTTTAATTTAGTTACTATTGACTGGTTCTCTTTCACATTTCCCATTAGTTTGATGTGAAGATGCTAACAGATGCTTGACACTGTAATTTCTGAGGAAATGTTTAAATTTAGATGAGGTAAAAGCACTATTTCTGTCAGTTAATAATTTGGAAGGAACCTGAATTTGGAAAACTTGCTTTAATATATTAATATAAGTTTCAGAATTTTCATTTTTGGAAGGAAAGGCCCAAACATATCTAGTCGCATGATCAATTACTATATGAAGAAATTTTTTAGTTGAATTGTAATGGTTAAATCCACCAACAGTATCGACAGAAAGACATTCAAAAGTACGATCTGTGGAGGGCACAGCCTGTAAAAGTCCAAATCTTTTTTGTCTTATCTTTTTATTTAATTGACAAACATCACAATGTTTAATAAAAAGTGCAATATCTTGAGTAATATGGGGCCAATAATACTGAGGAGTAATTAAATTTATCATTTTTTGAGTGCCTGGATGCCCAAATTGTTCATGAGCTGTTTGCAAAACTTTTCTCCTAAGAGAAAAATGTACAACTATTTTAAATAAATTTTTCTTTTTAACTACAAATACATCATTAATATTTTTATATTTAGTATCTTCTAAATTGTCTAAATTTTGATAGTGTTTTATCTCATCTAATTCTAATAAATGCACAAAACGTTGGAGATATTGAGCAGTAGGATGCCTTGATAACATATCTGCTTCAACATTAGCTGTTCCCTTTAAATATTTAACTTCATAATCAAACATGCTTAATTTTAAAGACCAATGGAATAATCTTTCCCTTAAATTCTTTACATTTTTAAGTGAAACAAGAGCAACATGATCAATATGAATTATGAATTTTTTCCCATGTAAATAGTAATAAAATTTATCAAGAGCATCTACTATTGCTAAACATTCCAACTCGGTTATACAGTAATTTTTTTCATAAGAATGTAAAGTTCTTGAATGATAAGATACAGGATGTAATTTACCAGAACAGTTATCTGTTTCAGAACAGATCCAATGGCTACCTGAGATGCATCACAAAAAACATGAAGAGGTAAATTAGGGTTATATAGTTGTACCATTGGCTTAGTTATCAATTTATTTTTATTGCCATGGTGTATCTTTTCTAAGAAGATTCAAGTAGTCTCTTATTTTAGCATAGGAATCAATGAACTTATTATAAACATTTAAAGAACCAAGAAAATCTTGAAGTTGTTTAACATTTTTTGGAGGTTGTAATTTTTTAATACTTTCAATATTATGATTATCAGGAGAAATGCATCCTTCTTTGACTTCATACCTCAAGAAATTAATTTTATCTTTAGCAAACACACATTTAGAAAATTTTAATTTAATATTATCTTTTTCACATATTTGAAAAGTCAGTTTTAAATGATCATAGTGTTCCTCTAATGAGTTAGAGAAAACTACTATGTCATCAAAATAGTGATATGCAAAATTTGAAAATTTATGTTTATTTAAAATTCTATGAATAGTTCTATTGAATATTACAGGTGCATTTTTAAAGCCAAAAGGTAGGACTTGAAATTCATATAAACCTTCAGTAGTTACAAATGCAATTTATGTTTATCTAGTTCATGCAAGATCCAAAGTTGAAAAAACTTCTGCAGTACTTAATTTATCTAATAAGGTATCTATTCTAGGGAGAGGCTCTGCCTCAGATTTGCAAAGGGAATTAATTTTATGATAATCAATACAAAGACGACTTTTTCTATTTTCATCTCTTTTATAGGGTAATGTTACAGGGGAGGAATAATTACTAGTAGATTCTTTTATTAAACCTGAATCTAACAAATTTTTAATTTGCTTATTTATTTCAATTTCATCAGTAGCAGAGGTTCTATAAGCCCTTTGTGAAACTGGTAAATCAGATGTTAAATTTATTCTAGGGGGTTCCATTCTTATTTTACCAACATCATATTTATTTTTTACAAACACATGAGAATATTCTGACACCAGAGATAACACAGTTTCAGATAGTTTATTTACAGTCAGAGGTAGGAAAATTTCCTCTGAGGTATTCATTACCTTGACCTTATTATCACTAGTGTTATTATTTTCAACAATATGTAAAGGCATATAATTATTATTGGTATGCAAATTGGTAATAATTTTTCCATTTTGAAATATTTTATTTTTGTCACTATCTATAATTAATTTATATAAATTACAATCTGGCAGTTCTAAAATGATATATGGTAAAGGATTGTCCATAATATATAATTTGATTTTCTTATTTATTTGGCCAATTTTTAGATATATGTCACAAATTTGGGTTAATTGGAACATTCCATGAGCTTGTTTGTCTCTAATAGGGTTTACATTTTTTCTTGTCAAGTTAAGTTTTTTTACAATATCTGCAGATACAATTGAAAGCGTGGATCCTGTGTCAATAACAATATTTATATTACTATAAGGGTTATAAACATTGTCCAAGTTAGCTAGACTTGGTAAAGTTGAGATGTGTCCGGACACTAATAATTGTAACTGTGCTGGGCTAGGGGCCTCATTAGAAGAACTTGGTCTCATTTTAGAATTTTGAAAACAGCCAAGAGGGACTTCTGCGCACGGGGAAGTCACATTGGCTGTTATTGGAATATTGGTCATAAAGTGAGGTTGATAAAAAGGACATGCTTGTGTCCAATGATAAACATTTGGAATACCAATTTGAGTGCAAATTCCACATGGAGAACATGGTAATCTTTGTTGAAAATGCAAATTATGACTATACTTATTGTAATATTGTGACATGGCCTTAATGAATTATGATAATTTTGTCTAAAATTATTGGGAGCCCGAGGAGTAAAAGAATTTTGAAATTTATAATTAAAATTATGCCTAGGTGTAAAAGGTGCTGGTTGCCTTATTCTGATTTTAGTTTCATTATACCTGCCTAGGTTTGGTTCTGAAGATTCTTCCATTTTTAATAGTTTAGTTGTTATTGTAAGCCATTCTGTAGGGGTATTAGGAGCTTTTTTGCTAACTAATTGTTTTAGTTGAGCTGGCAGTCCATCAGTAAGACCTTCTAAAATCAGTTGTGGATTAAGGTCTAACTGTCTGCCATAATTTAATTTTTGATGAAAATAATCAACTAATTTAGAATTTTTTGAATCTTCATTGTGAAAAGTCAGAAAAATTAACAATATTGGATTGAATAAACTGTTCAGTTAATATACAACATAAATCATCAAAATTATCAATATTTAAACAACTATTTATATAATGTGTTAAAGTTGGCCCTTTTATAAATTTAGCAATATTTTTAATTTTCCACAAATAAGTTTTGTTATTTTCTTGACAAATTTTGTTAAAATATCCCAACCATAAATCCACTTTCATCCCATTTTCAGGATCAAAAGGAATTATGGGGGGTTCTTGGACTATTTGATCATTTTCTTTATCAATTTTATTTTCTTTACTTTGAGGGTTAGACATTTATTTTATATGGGTCAGTCATTTTTCCAGATCTTAAAAACATTAAAGTATATTTCAAATAAAAAACATTATAAACTTAAGCATAAAATTAAAAAAAATAGACTTGATAAAAGACTAAAAATTCAATATTTTAAATAATACTATAAAAATATAACTTGCAATAATTCTAAAATTCAAAAATGAAAATCAAAAGAAAAGAAAAACACATAATATAAATCTTGGTTTACACCGTTGAGTCGGGAAACACTAAACACTTTTTTGATGAATTATCACTTTTTTAATTAATAACAAAAATACAATTTTGAGTACTGGAACTGGTACTGAAGACAACGGCAGGTGACTGAAAGCTATTTTTCTATTTAGTTGATAATATAACACACAAGTAATATTTTCAAAATTTCGGTGATTCAATCTGGCACTGGAGAGTATTATATTGTAGTGATGATATAACAAGGAAATGCCATTGAGATCGGAATTATTCAGCACAGGTAAGGAGCCAGAAAATTTTTATGATAACAAGGAGCCCCAACTCCTTAAGGATATAAGAAGCCTGCACATGACGATATGGAGCACAAATACAAGCAGTGTCGGATAAAGTCACAGGTGGTGGAAGGCATAGGATTCAATGGGAACTGGACCGGATCCCGGACTACGGTTTGCGTGAAACGATGTGGCCGGAGGCAGCCAAAGGAGACGGCGGTGAAAGAGCTTTGCCACGGAAACATTGCAGCTGGGCGAACCTGGACTGAACAGTCATTTTGGGTTGAAGTCTGACCAGCGGATTTAATTTTAATTCTTTTACTTCATTTCATAATTTTTCACAGGAAACTATCCTTGTCGACTCTTTAATATGTAAGCATTATTTAATGTGATGTAGAATGCAGTTTGAAGACAGTGAAGATACTTTTGATTTCATGACATTTTATTTCATTTTGAAGAAGCATGCATATGTACAAGCGATGAGCACACAGAGCGACCCAGAATAGGAATGAGGAAAAAGCTCTTGGACATTTTATCCCTGGTGTTAGATTTTGATAGGGAAAATATTTCTTTATTGTGCTAATATATTAATAAGATTCTGAAAGGGATTTCTGACGCATGTCAATCACATGTGAGGGAAACACAGGGATCTTTTAAGAAAGAATGTGCTTACTGGACATTTTTTACCCCTTCACGCAGAGCGTGTGAAAGTGTCGGTGTTTAGCCAATTCAGCAAGCTTCTTCAGCTTAAAAAGCTTCTCTTGAATTAATAAGTAGAGAAAGTGGAATTGGATCACAAAATAAGAGAATGAACTTACTATGGGCTAAATTAAGATAAAAGCTTGGAAATTAAATAAATTGAAATTAGGAGTTTAAAATATCATTATATATTATATTCAAACTGCCTTTGGCAACCAGCCAGTTCACCAATCTTAATGCTCATTGAAATTTAAATAATTAAATATTTTATGTAATTCATAATTTAATGGCTTTTTCATGAAAATATTTTAAAACTGCAAATTTTGATAGTCATATAATTCTCTCATAATATTATAAAGGCCCTCAGTCATGACATAATATGCATCACTCTAATTTTCTGTTAGCTCCCGTAGAATTTACGCTTTAAATTAAAGTGGGAATGATTAATCTGCAATTGATATAATAATATTTTTTTACTGAAACAAAGTATTTTTTTATAATATGATTACTGAAAACAAAGTCACTGACAATTTAAAATTTATGGGCACTAAAGAATACATTTCTTAATTTATATAATATCTCAAGAATTTGTCAACAAAATTTTCTCAGATTCATCATGAGCAGATCCATTAATTAACAATGTTTAATTTTAAATGCATCAAACACTAAGAAAATAAACAGAATCATTTAAAATAATCGATCAAAAACAAGTTAAAAAAATCTACTTAAAATCATGTACTTAAAACTATAAGCATATACAAAAATTATATAACTAACATAAATACAATTTATTTAGAAAAACATACAACTAACTTAAAAATAATTAAAATCAAGTCCGTTGAACAATCAGAACACAATGAGCATGCGTAAATTTTCAATGCCAGTTATGGTAACGCAAATGCGGGAATTTTTCTACATCAATTGAGGTAACGCAATGAAGATAGAAATTTTTGATTTCCTTTATTCTGTTTTATTTTAATTCAAAAGTACTTCAGAATGAATATGAAAGATCGATTAATTAACAATGTTTAATTTTAAATGCATCAAGAAAATGAACAGAATCGTTTTAAATAATCGATCGAAAAAATGTTAAGCCTAACCTTATTAAAATGGGGAGAAGAGGGGGAAAAAAAACGGAAGAATTACTTATTTGGCAGAGGAGAAATGAAGATTTTTTTTGGCGGGAAAGATAGTTTTTAATTAATAATTGAAATTCTAATTAAAAATTCAAAAAAAGGGACCCCAGGTGCATATTCTCGATCTCCAAGCTATATAAGTACCAAATTTGGCAGCTGTGGTTCAAACGGTCTGGCCAGTAGAGCACCAACACACACACACACATTGAGCTTCATTATAAGTGTATATATATATATATATATATATAGTGACGAACGCCTGATAACGAGCGCCATCTGCTGGCCAACAGGCGTTGATGCTTGTTAGACGGAGTGCAGACGAGACGAGATGGGTCTGAACGAAAGTCAGGACGTGTGAGACGAGACGGGTCTCTGAACGAAAGACGCAACGTAACACGTGAATTAATCCTGCGACGTTTTCGACGAAATCCATTTAATGTTCATTTCTTTTGTTAATGTAATTGTTCGTCCTAAATGTAATTAAATGTGCGTGATTCTAAATAGTAGTGATTCCTGAGTCCTACAAATATGGGGGTTCGACCCGGATTTTAACAAAGACCGGTACATAGACGAAAGAAGAACTAAACAGGAGTGAAATTTGACGTTCTACAATAAACCTCTTGGATACCAACTATTTGTGGACTGACGTAGTGTGGATCGATGTTGAAGAAATTGTGAGTACAATTTTGATTTATTCTCAAGTATGGCATTTCTTGCACGAGCACGAAAGAGCGACTTACTAACTTTAGTAGACGAATTAGAACTAACGGCACCACAGGATGCCAAAGTGCGACAGTTAGTTGCAATGATAACAGAGTCTAAAGACTATGACGAAGATTTCGTAAAAAACTTACTTTTAACTATCACTCAGGAGCGCGAAAGGTTAGATGCTGAAAAAGACGAAAAAAATGAGAGCGTATATACTTTGAAAAAGTTAGAACTTGAGTTACAAAGTAGAGAAAATACTTTAACTGTATCAGATATGCCTAAGACTGATATATTAAAATTGCTGAAGAATTATGATAATAGCGGAGACATAAGTGTTTACCTTTCGTTATTTGAGAAACAAATAAGTAGGGCTAATATTGCAAAAGAAAACTGGATTTCTTATTTACTCGGGTTATTACCATTAGATATAGTCAATTTAATTGCTCGTGAACCTGATCCATCAGCTAATGACTATGATTACATAAAAAAACTATTGCTTAAAAAATTTAAATTAACTTCCGAACAACTCAGACAGAAGTTCTTTACTCACAAACGAGATTCTTCTTCTTCATGGCGGGATTTCGGTTTTGAACTGAATAACTTTTTTGAGGAATGGATAAATTGTTTAGAAATAACCGATTTTGAAGATTTAAAGCAGCTAATGGTCGTTGACAAGTTAAAGAGTAAAATACCAAATGACGTACGCGATCATTTTCTCGACGATTTGCCCAAAATAAAGAAAGTAGAAGAATTGGTTAATAAACTGGACGAATATGAAGCTGCACGAAGTCACCTTAAAAAGGAAACAAACAGAAATTGGCGTGTTTCCGAAAACAGAAGTAAATTTGATATCGCGAAAGAAGCTAAAAATTCACCATTGCCGTTCGTTCGTGCTAAAAAGAATTATGCTGATGATAATTACTATAACAAGAGTAATAATAAATGTTTTAATTGCAATGAGGCTGGCCATAAATCAATTAATTGCAAGTTTAAAAACAAAGGATTGAAATGTTTCAATTGCAATGAGGCTGGCCATAAATCAATTAATTGCAAGTTTAAAAACAAAGGATTGAAATGTTTCCAATGTGGTAGCTTTGTCCACAAAGCCAGTATCTGCCCGCAAAGAGATTTTAAAGTGTCTCTCTCAAATAAAGTGTATATTCGTAACTCTCCAAAAACTGTAAATAAGCTTAGTAAAAATGTTGAAATAAATGGTATAAATTGTGATGCATTAATTGATACTGGAAGTGATATTACTATGATTAATTATGATTTTTATTTGAAAATTGGTAAACCTAATTTAACGACTGATAATGTGAAATTAGCTGGTATAAGTGGAGATAGCATTACTCCTCTAGGTTTTTTTTATTGTGATATATTAATTGATGAATATGTAATATCAACTAATGTGTATGGGTTAGAAATAATGCCGGACGAAATAATCATCGGCATGGACGTATTAAATAATCTAAACTTTTCATTCCAAGAAAAACAAATTACCATTCATGGGAAAAAAGCTGAAATAAATTACACCCGGCTTCTATCACTACGTTCCTCGGAAATGAAAAGAGACAGACAGGCACCTATTTTTGCTGAGGCTTGCAATAAAATAAATACACATCCTCTCCCATACTTCATTCATTTAGCGGATTCGATAAACTATGATGAAATTGACATGAGTCATGTAAAAAAACCCTTGAGACAGGAAATAACTCGTCTTTTAAATAAGTATTCGCCAAACAAAACAAAAAGTACGGAGTTACAAATGAAAATAATACTGAGCGATGATATTCCGATTAGTCACAACCCTCGAAGGCTACTTTTAAAAGAAGAAAAATTCGTTGAAACTCAGATTGATAAATGGATACAGGAAGGGATAATAAAACCCAGTACTTCAAATTTTTCTTCACCTGTGGTTTTAAGCAAGAAGAAGGATGACAGTTATAGGTTATGCATTGATTTTCGTAAGCTAAATAAAAAGATGATTAAAGATCGGTACCCTTTACCCCTCATAGGAGATTTGCTTGACAAACTTGAGCAATCAAAAATATTTACTACTTTGGACTTGAAAAACGGATTTTTTCATGTAGACGTAGAGAAAGATAGCACAAAATTTACATCTTTTGTAACACATCATGGCCAGTGGGAATTTCTTAAAGTACCTTTTGGACTTTCCAATAGTCCGAGTGTATTTCAACGTTACATTAATGTGATATTCAGGAATTTGATGCTAGACGGAACTGTACTGATTTATATGGACGACATTATTATACCATCCAAAACCGAGGAAGAAGGGCTAGAAAAATTACAACGTGTTCTACAGGTTGCATCAGAGTACGGTTTGGAGTTTAATTTTAAGAAGTGTCAGTTTTTAAAACCACAAATAGAATTTTTAGGCTATAGAATCCAAAACGGAACTATACAGCCCTCTGTATCTAAAACGGTAGCTGTACAAAAATTTCCACAACCACAAACTGTTAAACAAGTACAAAGCTTTTTAGGCCTTACTAGCTATTTCCGGAAATTTATACCCCACTATTCAAAAATCGCAAAACCGCTTAGCGATCTACTAAGAAATGACATTGCATTTAAGTTTGAATCTGAACAAAAGGAAGCTTTTCAAAAACTTAAAGATATTTTAACTCAGGAGCCAATTTTGCATCTCTATCAACAGGGATCAGTTTTAGAACTCCATACAGATGCTAGCAGTCAGGGATTCGGAGCAGTGCTGCAGGGGTGTTTGTGGGACCCCAAAAAAGGGGAGGGGGGATGAAAAATTACAATTATGAAGTATTGAATGACCTAATTATAAAAGTTCAATGAATTACTTTTTTTGCAAAATTAATAACCATAAATTTTCAAACATATAAATACTACATTTTATGTAAATATTTTAAATTACCTGAATTAATTCTTTAAAAAAATTATCTAATTTCTGCTGCTTTTTTTTTATTTTCTGATGTTTGTGGGCTTGTCTTTCTTTTGTGGTGAACTTCATAATTGCAGGAAGGTTGACTTTTATTTTCCTCATTTACAGTTGAAGAAATTTCCTCGAGAACTGCACATGCAGAGGTAGAAGCAGTTTGCTTTTCTGCTAATGTAGGTTTTTCAGAGACTTTTATAGGTGACTCATCTGAAATACATGTTTTTAAGTCCTCTTGATATGTTTTCCAACTTCTGTTCATATTCAGTAAGAGATCTTTGTGAATTGGATCAGTCATTGGATTTTTTGAGCCATATTTTTCACATGAGGTTTCTTTAGAAGCCATTAAATCATATTTAATAGTCTGCACTGTATCTAGGGGATCGATCTTAAGAGAGGTTCTATAGTCAGTGACAAGTGTATCCATTAAGTTGAATGCACTTTCCACTAATGGGCCATGGAAGCAGCTAAGGCAGGCTTTGACCAATTTAGCCAATGTAGGATACTTATAATCATTTGTGAAATCATCTTTTAAATTAAAAACTTTAGACCAATATTTATCAATTGTACACTTGACTTGATTTCCACTTTCATCAGATGTGTAGAGCATTTCTTTGGTGATATCAATATCACTCTGGTATAACCTTATTTCAGCTTCTACTTTTGACTTTTCATTATCACTAAAAATATGGGACATAAAAGATGATAATTTTTGAAAAGCTAATATTGTACTGGTTTTACCACTTAGCTCTGGATCTAATGCTGTAAAACTAATTAGATATGAATTTTTAAGGGGTAATTTCTGTTTCATATGCTGTGCTGTATTAGTATAAACTTTCATCAGAGAAATTTGGAATTCTTTTGCTATTGGATGATTTTTTGATAGTTTCTTCGGGAGAGTGGAAGCTTCTGCACCAGTAAATATTACTTTGCTAGGTAGATGGAATTCTGGATTTGTGACATCAACCTTTAATAAATCATTATAAGATGTGCACTCTATATTTTCTGGCTTCATAAAAAAAGAGAAATATTTTGCCATCAATTTATAAATACTGGAATGTATTAAATGAAGCATTGGTTTTTTTGTTTCAAATAATTTAATATATGTGTTGAACTCTGGTAATACTGCTGAATATAATGCCATATGCAATAAAGTTTTGTTTTGCATAACAAATAACCCATTTAGTATTCTCTTTTTCCGAGCTAAAGCATCCTTTGTGAGTTGTTGGGAATGCAAGTAAGAATACACCCCTTCAACAATTTTTTTTCTGAGCTGCAGAAATATTTCTTTTATTGTATACAGTTTCAACATAAGAAAAATAATCCCCTTTATCAGTTTTATCCAAGTAGTGAAAATAAAATGCAATAAGAGCATCCCACAGATCTTTGATTCTTTCTAAAACACATAAAATGTACATCCACCTATGGTCTGGTCTCTTCAAGGGCTTAAGTTTTTTAATGGCAAGGGATTCACAGATTTTGAAAAAATACTCTCTTTTACTGCAGCTTTTCATATCAAAATAGATGTCATCAAACAAATCTTCTAAGTATCTATCAAAACATGAAGCAAATTTTTTTGCAGAGTTATTAGCTGTGTGACATGTGTCACCATCAATATCTAATAAGTGGGGTGCTTTGTTTGATCGTAGTCTGGTTTCAACACCCTTTTTTTCCACGCATAGTGTTACATGAGTCCATTAATACACTAATTAAGTTTGCCCATGGAATATTATTATCTTCAACAGTATTAACAACTGCTTTAAAAATAGCTTCTGAATTGCAAGATTCCATCTTTAGAGATGCAAAATGATGAACTACAACTTCATTTTGATTGTTGTCATAAAACTGCACTAATATTGCCAGTATACTTTCTTGAGCATTGCTAGTACTTTCATCCAAATTTAGAGAAAATGGAGTCTCCTTTAAAGTTTTAATGATATTTTCCTTAATAGTTTTTGCGAGCCCATATTTCATCTTATAACATGCAGTAGTACTGGACATTTCCAACGAGTTTAGTGCCGTCTGATCGCGGCTCAACTGTTTGCAGAGTTCAATTAAATTGGGAGCTACATTGAAAGAAAGAGAATTCTCGGCGATAAACGAAGTTATTAATACCTCTTGGCGTGCTTTTCTTGTCACTATATCCAATAGCCGAGCATCAGTCTCCAGTAAGTCATCAGTATTTTTTGAATTAGCATAATTACTTAAAATCATTGAATGTCTAATGCACTTTGAATATTTTATGTGCGTCACAGTTTTAGAATGATTTGTGAAAGCCTTGAATCCTTCCCCACCATACTTCAGCAGTGAGTTACAAAAAACACAATATGCTTGTCCAGCAACATTTATTTTCTTGCACCATGTGCCGATGGTATCCCCATTACCATCTCTCCGTTCAATCCAATTCCACCTAAATGCATTCCGGACACCTTCTTCTAATTGTATAATATCACTATTTATATCGAGAAATTTCATAGTGAAATTCTCTTGCGTACATAAATAAAAAAAATATTTCAATAAACGAAACGAAAAATTTACACGTGCATCAATAAATGAAACGAAAATTTTACACAACGGAGAAAAAAAAAAGTTGCGAAGCGATCAATGACGAATAGCTAATACGGCGAAAAATCCCCCTTCTCTACTTATTGGCGCCACACCAGGAGAGATAAGACCTTTGAACCCAGAGTCACGTGATCGCACATTGGTCGAACGAAGTCTCTCCCTTTTTTTTCTGCCGCGCCTACTTGCCGAAAAGAATCCAGAAGAGAATGTCCGAGAACCGGGAGAATGAGTCATAACACAGAGATGGAGAATCTCCTTCTCTGTGAGTCATAACTCGCAATAAGGAAAGAAAAAAAAAGAAGTTTTTCCCCCCTTTTCACGCATTATCACTGCCTTTGGAGAAAGAAAGGAAAAGTTTTCACCACACACACTAACCTTGCGTTTTCTGCTTTCAAAGCAAACAAAATTACCCAGATCAAAATAAATAATTCATTATTATTCCTACTTCCTTTTGAACGACGATTCCCGGAATTTCCAGGTATCGAAGTTCAAAATCCCCGGAGCACAAACACCCCTGGTGCTGCTGCAACAGGGAACCGACAATAAGTTTTATCCTATTCATTATTTTAGTCGAAAAACATCTCCACAACAAGAAAAATATAGCAGCTATGAATTAGAAGTTTTGGCTGTAATCGAAGCGTTGAAAAAATTTAGACATTACTTACTGGGTTCTAAGTTTAAAATTGTGACTGATTGTTCCGCTTTTCAACAAACTATGAGTAAAAGAGATCTTACACCAAAAGTTGCAAGATGGGCTTTACAGTTAGAGGAATTTGAATACCAAATTGTTCACAGATCGGGGAAACAAATGGCACACGTAGATTCTCTTAGTCGAAACGCAGTACTTGTTGTTACTCGTTCATACAGTGAAGTGACCACTAAAATAGCCAATGCTCAAAATCAGGACGAATTCCTTAAGAAATTAAAAGCTTTGATAGATAAGCAAGAAGACGGTGAACACATTGTGAGAAATGGAGTTTTATACAAATACGATAATGGTAGAGAATTGCTCATATTCCCAGAAGCATTACAAAGAGAAATTATTCGAGAAATTCACAATAAAGGACATTACGCTGTGGCTAAGACGGAAGAAATTTTAAAGCAAGAATTTTACATACCAAAGTTGAGGTCAAAAATAGAAAGTGTGGTTGCCAATTGCGTGGAGTGTATTCTGTGTAATAAGAAACATGGAAAAGGTGAAGGTTTCCTTAACCCCATCCCAAAAGAAAATTTGCCTTTAAGTACATATCACATCGATTTCATTGGCCCTATGCCTTCTACAAATAAGAACTACCAGCATATTTTTTCAATAGTCGACGCTTTTACAAAATTTGTCTGGTTGTATCCGGTTAAATCAACATCTACTCAGGATGCAATAACTAAACTTAAGCTTCAACAATCTACTTTTGGAAATCCGACGGGAATAATAACAGACAGAGGTTCAGCTTTTACCTCAAAAGAATTTGAAACATACTGTCAGGTTGAAAATATTGAACATTTCAAAATTAGCACTGGAATTCCTCGCGGAAATGGACAAATTGAAATAATGCATAAAATTTTAATACCCATTCTATCAAAACTCTCGATAACAGACCCTACCAAATGGTATAAACATGTTGCATCAGTGCAGAAAATAATCAATAGTACCGTTTCGAGAAGTACAAAGTTTACCCCGTTTGAGCTTTTAACTGGAGTAAAATTAAAAGATACAACTGATTTACATTTAAAGAAAATATTGGAAGAAGAATACACAAAAGCAATGATGGAAGATCGAAATAATATGAGGGAAGAAGCAAGGGAAAACATTTTGAAGATTCAAGAAGAGAATCGCAAAAGTTTCAACAAACGAAGAAAAGTGGCACGCATCTACAAACTTGGTGAATTAGTGGCCATACAACGGACGCAGTTTGGAACTGGACTCAAACTAAGACCAAAGTTTCATGGACCGTATCGGATTGTTAAGGTTAAACCTAAGGATCGCTATGACGTGGAAAAAGTTGGATGTCATGACGGACCAAATACAACTTCCACAGCAGCTGATTTCATGAAAGCATGGTCTTCAGACTAAAAGAAAAAAAAATGTTTATTGGTTTATCCAGATACTGTTTTCTTTTTTTTTTTTTTTTTTATTCTTTCAGATTTTTCTACTTTGATTTAACTTTCGAGGACGAAAGAGATGTCAGGATCGCCGAATGTAGTGACGAACGCCTGATAACGAGCGCCATCTGCTGGCCAACAGGCGTTGATGCTTGTTAGACGGAGTGCAGACGAGACGGGTCTCTGAACGAAAGACGCGACGTAACAGGTGAATTAATCCTGCGACGT
>JAPMOR010043372.1:430992-441551 GCA_026543865.1 Argiope aurantia
TATATATAATGATATTTTAAAATCTAATTAACTTCCTAATTTTTAGCTCAATTCAGCACATATTAACTTCATTCTAAAATATCTTATTTCCTGAATTCCTTTATCACACTCCGAGTGAGGGGATAAAAAATTCCTGACCTAAACAAATTCTTCTAAAAAGATCCCTATGATTCACTTGCCTGTGCTCAAAATGTCTAAGAAATCTCTATCAGAATCTCATTGTAAATTATTCTCCCTCTCTTTTAAGCTAATCTGCTCTTATATTGCGCTGTGAACGGACGTGCCTTATCCGTGTCTCTTGCACATAAATCTTGCCACCCGGAATGCAATAAAACAAAGTTAAAAATTCAAAATGTCTTCCAACTGTCTTCAGCCAAGACTATGCTTTCAAAAATTATTATGTTTTCATTTTAAAAGTACTCAGGATAATTTTTGTGCTAAAAAGTTTCAAAGTGTCTTCCAACTGTCTTCAGCCAAGAATTTGCTTTCAAAAATTATTATGCTTACATTTTAAGAGTCGACAGGATATTTTTTGTGCTAAAATTTTTCATATTAAAAGAATTAAATACTTGAGAGGAAGGACAATTCAATGTTAAAGTATTTACCTTATCTCTCCTGGATGTGGCTCTGTACTTGATGCGGTCCAAGTCAATCGGCTGCACTGCTTTGAATACGCTGTCTTTCGGCCACGACGTTCCACGCCCGCCGATGGCAGTCATATTCCAGGGTTCAGTTCTCGTAGAATTACCTTGGCTTCCTTCACTGCGTTCCGTAACCTGAGACCTCTCCTGACTTTCCTGCTCTTCTGTTCAGATAGAAAATAGAAAAGCAACATGAAAATACCAAGAAATAAAATTTATACAGACATTATCACTTATAAGTTAATACTATTTAACCAAGCACATTCAGCAAGTACTTAGTATGAACAATTTTTTAAGTTCAAACTGCAGAAGAAATGATTTCAATCAAGTTTCATACCACAAGGCAATGTTGGTTACATATTGCTTATAGTACACAACAGAATATTTGAATAAAATGGAATCATTGGCATATCTACTATTTCCATTCCAATTATTAACGCTACTGAATTCGAATACTATAAATTTATTTAATAGAAGGATCAAAACAAGAACTACATAATATTAAATTAATTGTTATATTATTTTTTAAATTGCTCTTTATTATAGCAATGGTGTGTATTCAAAATATATATTTCATACTATGAGAAGGTATGTATTTAATATTATGAAAAAATGTATTTAATATTATGTGAAAATAACTGTAGAAATTAAAATAATGAGATGTATTATTATAAGTTATAACAAAATTAATATCACTAAAACACTTGCATTTATATTTTTAAAGTAGAGTTAGAATGGCTTTTGTGCAATAATATATTCGAAACATATTGAGCAAAGCATTTAAATTTAATGCTTTGCATTAAATTAAGCATTTAAATTAATTTTTAAAAAAATGAAAACATTTTAACAAACTGGATTTGATAGCTCTAAATCAATTGTTTTGCCTTATAACATGACAAAAGCATAATGAAATAGTCATCGAAAATCTCTACAAAAAAATTTATGGATTTAGAGCATGTAGTTGGGTAGTAAATGCTCAGTGAAAAAAATCATGTTTTTAAAATTAATTTTAATCTTTTTTTCTCAATAACTTTGAAACCTATTACTGCACAAAATTTTTCCTACAAAGTTATAAAATTCAGCATACTAACTTTTCAGCAATAACAATTTTATCTTCTGTATATTTTTTACTAAATTTTTAAGTATATTTCATGAAAATACTTTTCATTTACTTTAATTATTAATTATATAGTCTTGCATGTTAGAATGATATTAAATACACTTTCTTTTCATGCTTTTACTGTTTTTATTTTGAATTAACAAATTAAAAAAAATATATATATACAAAGCCAGCCTAAAACATTATGCTACAGTGTTTCAAACTAAAAATTTGATCTCCCTTTAAAATTTTTTTCACCACTACTTACTCATGCCAAGATTTAATATAGAAATTACTTTTTTTTAATAACCAGAGAATTATATAAATCAAAAAATGCATTATTCCATTTTGGATATTTTATTGTTTTAAAATATGAATAAAAAAATATACACATTAATTAAAAAAATATTTAACAGTGAAGTTATTCCTAGCTTATCCTTCTTATTATCAGTCCTATTCACAGATTTTACCCTTTCCAATACACTTAAGTCAGAACATTTTATATTTAAAATTGCATAAAACTTTTACTTTACTACTTGAAAAATAACTTTCAAACACATAAAAGCTTTTAGAAAAAAAGTACACATAATCACCTTTCAACTAAATGAAATCTGTCACTTTCAAAAATTTATACAGATTAATTTCTTTACCTGCAAATTGAATTGTTTTTATACAAATACCAATTTTATTTTTCAGGCAAAGAGAAATATGTACAAATATACTAAAAGAAAACTTCCAAGAACGAAACTTATAATCAAATGTTTTAACATTCTATAGAATTATGCAAATCGAATTTACCTTCATCTGAACTTCTAGCAAGATTGCTCGCTAAGAAATGATCTAACTCAGATAGTGCCTAATAAATAAAAACAAACATTAAATTAATGTCAAGTTATTTACAATCATACAGAATCTCTTTAATGTATTTACACAATTAAGACCCAAGAATATCAAAAACCACATTTTTATATTGTATCATTTTATGGACAGTCTTGTTGTATAATTTCAGAAATCATGGATATTAATGAGAAGAAACTATTATTTAACTAATTAGCTAGTTAAATAAATGTCCCATTTTGCAGCAACATAATGACTAGTTAAAAGAGATCTTATATTTTTGAAACATTATTTTGATCAAATTCTCAAGATAACGTAGTTAGCATACCCAATCCAAATTTCATTCCATACCAACTTGAGGCTGTCTGACTTTCAATGTCACATTTACAGTTTCACATAAATGGTAGATCTTTTACAGAATCAGAATACAATAGTTTAATAACTGAAAACTTACAACTAGAAAACTACATTCCCTTCTATTTAAATCAGACTCGCAAGCAACACAACATTCAATAATTTAGATACAGATTATTTACTTCCTCTAATGTGTTGATAAACAAATATAATAGCTAACATTATAATAAATATATAGTTATTATACTTTTCAAAATTTAATAATCAATAGATGCTATTGTTTGTCACTGTATTATATGTTCCTAGAAGTCAACATGATTTGGAAACAAATTAATAATCTTAATAATTAAGAATTTATGAAGTATTTTTATCAATATTTGTAATTTAAAATAACAATGATACAGGAGAGAATGAGAAATACTTTAGAAGAATAAGACATTTAACAAAAATGTTAACTATGAAGCCAAATCTAACCAGTTGTAGTATTTTGTTTTGAAGGAATTATTTTATACTTCCCTTGAATTTTATAACATAGCAAGCTTTATATTTAATATTTTTATATAACATTATAAATCAAATGCATATTTTAGACAGATTTCATATAGACAGATTCAATCCAAAATTGGATACTGACCTACAATTTTGTGAATAGGCCACAAAATATATTCCCCATATCCAACTGATTTTGTTTTTGAATTAATGGATATTTATGTGGATATGTGACTTGGTTTACCTAGCTATTTTTAGATCACACCAAGACCGCTTAGCTCCATTACGCATATTGCAATCACCTTGGTGATATTTGTTTGTTTCACGATAAAACCCTTCACGTAAATACTCATAAGTACTCTATTACATTGATGGATAGGAGAACAAATAATCTTTTACAAAAATGTCTTTAATCAAAATCTTGAGGTGAATCTTTTTGATAGTTACAATATTTTCTCTTTTTAAAAGATAATATCTTCTTTTTTACATTAGAGAGTCATAAAATTTTTCTTGTTTTGAAAACTTAAAAATCTGTCCCTGCACTTTAAAAAGCAATACTACATTATTTCTCTTTTCTTGCATATGGAGATGCTTCTGATTTGGTAAAAGAAGAAAAAAAACTATTAAGTTTAATAATTTAAGATTTTTATATCAGTTCATTAATTTAAGATTTTTAGAGACAGAAATTTTTATAATATTTTTTAATTAGTAACTTGCAAATGGACACCTTTTTATTTAGTAACATGAACCATCATAAGTGCTTTGTGAGCTAAAAAAATTTCTACAGGTGAAATTATGATAAAAACTTTGTGCATAGATTGGCTTTAATAGCCCCTTTCTGTCCCTTATTTTTAAATTTTAATTTTGACAAACATCAGCTCCCATTCTTTTAGAAGCTTCACATCTGCTTTGTTCTTTATGTTTGCACTTTACATTATGTTTATATTTATCAGTTATCTCATCTAAAATTTGCATTTTAATTTAAAACAGGAAATAATGAACTTTCATCTAATCCAATAACTTGCTTGCTGACTCTAAACATGCTCTTAATGTATAAAAGTATAATAAATAAAATCCTTCAATATGAGAGTATTTTGTGCAGTATCAAATATGCTTCATAGCTTTTTATAAATCTTAAAAGATAATTTTGGCTTGATGAATTAATAAAAAAACTGAAACTATACTAAATTAAAAAAATTTACTACAATGAAAAAAGCAAAGTTACAAGCTTAAAAAAAATGATAAATTTTTATGCAACAATGACATTGCAGAAAAGAGCAATAATGCTTAGAAAAATACAAACCATAAAAAATTTCCAACTTTTCTTACATTCAAAATCAAATTTTAGCTGAAATTACAACATAAAAGACAGGCCTAACCTTGTAGATACATATTTAAGGTTATTGCCTTGAGCATTTTTTTTTTTGAGGAGGGGGAAACGTAAAAGCAGTAAATTTTAATGACACCATAGAAAGTCATGTGTGACATTCTGATACACCCAAAGAGTTAAAGACATTCTAAAAAACAAAAGTTTTTTATTGAAGTAAATATATAAATTTATTAAAACAGAAAAAAATGGGTGCCATAAAAATTATAATTTTCCGAATTCCTACATGGCATAAAAATTACTTTTGTATTTAATTATTTTTTGAAGTAATCAAGGAAAACAAAATTTTGTAAACTTTTTAGTTTATTTTAATCTTGCTTAGTAATTTTTTTATAAAACATTCCTACCTTACAAAATATGCTTGAGCCGAATTTCACGATTCCACTGCTAGCAATCTGTTCTGCAGAATATGCAGATTCTCTTCTGTTAGTAGAAGAGATTTGTGCATATACATTTACATTATGTATTCATGCAACTTTTTAGGTATTTTAAAGATTTAAACTTAATTTATTATATCTAAAACATACATTTTGACAAACATTTGAATTTAATAAATCATAAGGTAGCAAAAAATAGAGGCTAAATGATTATAAGTTATATAACACAATATTTATTTTCATTAAAACAATCAATAGTTATAAAATAATCTGTAAACTCTTTATCTTAAAACTAAACAATTTTTGTTTTTTAACAATGATAATGAAATAATAAATATTCTTAAAAGCAAAGAACTTGGTAAACTGATACAATAACTGCATTGGTGATGACATATCATTTCTTCATCTGATAAATTACTACCCTACAGAATTCCAATCTACATACCACATAAAAAATAAACGTGAATTATAAAGTAAAAGTTAAAAAATTAAGGAAGAGAATAAATATTAAAAGTTAAATACTATCTTTATTGAGTTAATAATCCTATTGTTTTGTAAATCTCATTTCTATGCAATGTTTAATGCAGCTTAATTATATAGCTACTTAAAACTGCCTAAACAAAACTATGATTAAAAAAAGGTTTGTTTGTTTTTTTTTCTCTCTAATTTGAGAATTATTTAAATGTATAAAAGTATTAATACTTTTAAATAAACATTGCCTACAAAAAATAGAAAGTGTTGAAGAGCGTCTCAAACTTTTTTTCCCTAAGAAAATTGATATATGTTACTATGTTCAAAAATCAAAATAGGCACAATTTTTTACAACCTATAAAATTTAATAATGAATGCAAAAATAAGAAAATTATCTAATTTATAATTTTAAAAGAAATAATTATAAAACTACAACTTAAGGATAACTTGTCTATTGGTGTTGCTAATCTTACAATTACGTGAAACATGTCACACTTTCAGCATTAATAAATTTTTATTATCTTTCTAACATTAAATGTTAGATTATTTTATGCAATTATGCTAAAACAGATCAACTAATCTAAATCCTAAAATCAAATATTCCATATAATTTCAATACAAGCAAGAAATAACAAAGAAGAAAGCTCTGAATTTTTTAACTTAAATGAGCTGTCCTATTTCCCAGAGAATTTGAACTGTTGTGATTGCCCCCCCACCCACATCTTTTCATAATTTCAAAGTTCAAATGTAGAAAATTAAGCAAACTTGAAAAGAAAAATAAAGAAGACTAATAATCTTACCTGATTGCAACAAATCTTATAAAGGTAGGGTTATAACCAGTGAGTACACATTTAATATTATTTTGAGCAAATTTAATTTTTTGGATATGTAAAAGTAGACATTCTGATGCATCAAATGTACCCAAAGAATTAAAGCCATGCTTTTAAAAAAATCTACACAATACCCATATCTTCAAATGAAATTATCATCTCAATTTTAATAAAATTAAATATCGAATAAAATTTTTGTCATAACAATAAAAATTATTTTAAACTTATTATGACAATAAGAAATTTTGTATTAAAATGCACAAAATATTTTTTAAAAAAGATTTTTTTAAAGGTTAATAAAAATGAGAAAAATCTGAATACCATAGATATAACAATTATCTGAATTCCGATGATACAAAAATTGCTTTTATTTTATATTATTTACAGAAGCTATCAATGGAAAATATTAAAATCTTATTCACTTTTTAATTAATGAATTTATTTTAAATTATCATTTCCACTTTATAAAGTATGCTTTAGCCAAATTTCATGGTTATAATGCTAGCAATCTGCTCTGCAGAATATGCATATCCTCTTTTGTTAATAGAAGAGATTTATGAAAACACATTTACATGATATATTCTTACTACATTTTTGATACATTAAATATTTAAACTTATTTTATTATACCAAAATATACCAACTGATTAGCATTTCAAAAACATGCATTATTATCTTTATCTTAAAGTTTATGTGAAAGGCTATGGTTAAAGTGAATTCTATTTAAACAAATGTTGATTATAAACATAGGACAAGCCTAAGAATGGCTCAAATTTTTTTTCTTCTAAGAAAATTGACATTTGTTACATTGTTTAAAAATCAAAGTATCAGGTACAAACTCTATACCACATAAAATTTGATAATTAAAGAGATAATAAGAAACTTATCTACTTTATATTTTTAAAGAAAGTAATTAAAAAGAGAGTAATACACAAATACAAGTACGTAATATACAGAGTAATACACAAGTTAAGTACACAAGGATAATTTACGCACCGATATTGCTAATCCTACAGACAGTTTTAGGCATTTATAAAATTTTATTATCTTTCTAAGATTGGAAGTTTGATTATCTTATGGAAATACAGACCAAATAAACTGTAATAATAATATCAAATATTCTGCAGAATTTCAGTTCAAGAAGGAAATAAAGTAGAAAGCTGTGAATTTTATAATTTAAATAGCTCAAAATATGCAAACTTGCAGCCAGGCCTTAAGAGGCACAGGATCAAAGATGGAAAAAATATAGCCAGCTGCCTGGTTCCCAGAAAATGTGCACTATAATGGTCCTCCCCTTCTTTTCATACTTTCAAAGTTTGAGTGAAAAAAATAATAAGCTAACTTAAAAATTAGGACTAAAATAGTTAAAAATAAAATTTCTTTGATACTTTTATTTTTATTATTTTACAAATAAGAGCAAATTTTTTATAGTTTTGCTTTTAGTATAATCTGTTTGTAAAGAATTTTAAGTTATAATGTGGAAGTAAATTTAAACTGAAAAAATATTCACAAAGCTGAATTTACAATAACCCAAGATCAGAACTGTTATGTTTTATTTATTTTTTTTAGAATCTACAGAAACCTTTTTTTCTTTTAAAACTCCAAAAATCTGTCTTGGTTGTCTCTTGTAATGGCAACCAGGCCACATATTTTGTCTATCCTACCTTAATTAAATCATTCAGCTGTGTTGAGATGAATCGGATCTTTTATAAAGGATCTCTCGGAAACAGGGTTCAAATTGGAGTAACTGATCCGCTCAGGCCAGGCCTTCAAACTTATCTATGTCTCTACTTTTACCTAAATTATACAGGTGGTGCAAATACTCTGGTTCTTACAACTTTTTTTTCTTTCCATTCGCTTAACTTATTTATGTGTATTATTTTTCAAAATTACTTCCTGTAATATTTATGTAAAGACAGCTTTTCTAATTTTACACCATAAGTGATTAATAGTATAGGTTCAAAATATTTACATTGCATTCTGAAGCAAAACAAAGGCTACTTTGAGATAGATTTTATAATCCTGAACAAAGTTTAGTAGACAAGGCAGATAGATATCTAAACCGAAATCTCTCAAACTTCTATCGCATACCAGCAAGAGGTCACATGGGTAATGATATCAGATGAATTTGAAGTAATTAAAAGTAGCCTTTGTTTTTTCAAAGTGATTTTGGTGGTTGCACCTAAAAAGAATACACGTAGTTCCAGTTTCACATACAAAAAAAAGGAACTTTTATAATATTTTAATTAATGAATTCGTACAATTAGCAGAGAATTCTATAATACGCTATATAAATTATAAATCCATATCAGTAATACAAACATAATTCAAATTAATAAAGTTTTTATGAATAATGCCACGTTTACTGAATGTACCAAAAATTCGAGTGTTTGAGTAGATTTTAGAATCATCGCACACCATGCATAATTATTGTAATTTTAGTATCATAATGCCATTTGATATGAAAGATTTTCATGCATTATAATCTCATTTTACTAAATGAGATTTTGCAGTAAGTTGAAAAATAAAATAAATTGAAACAACTTTCTATTGATTTTCGAAATCACAGAACTCGAAAATCAACATAAAACAATGGGAAAAAAATCTTTACTGCGTCACGACGGCGCAATGAAACTGGTGAAAGCGGTTGGTCAAAATAATCCATGTTTTCAACTTCGAAATTGATGGCGGTATTTACTTTACCGTGGAAGGTCCGGATGTCGCAAATTTGTTTATCTTTTGTATCGCCAAACCGGTTACTCTTAATCTCCGCACAGCTCTCTCTGGTAAACGCTGCGTGATGTAGTATGCGCAGTAACGTTTTTTTTTTCGGCGTACTGATACATGCATTTGCTATGGATGTATCACTACGCAGTACCGACAATCCGATGGAATTTTACCTTTGAAATGTTTTTCGCTCCTGTTTCTAAAACTAACTCTCAGCCTAGGTGGCAATAAGAATTGCCTGAAAAAATCTAAGGACAAGAAATAATGTATGGCAAATATAAATTAATGAATTAAAATAAACCAAGAAGGAGGGACATTAATCATGCACATTTTGCTTATAACTTTAATGCTTTCTTTTCTGGCAATTTTGAGTGAAAATATGAAAGTATAGAATTAATAATGAAAATAAATTAATTATTGAAAAATATAAAGAATAAAGGTTATGTACGAAATTATATTAATAATTAATGAAAACGGTGGTTAAAAGATATCAAATTGAAAATAAGAGATTAAAAAATATTTCTTACTCTTTATTCTCATTTATTAATGTTTAATTGTAAATTTATTTCCATAAATTGTATATTTTTTTCTAGGAATCATGAAATAATTTATATAATTCTATGCTTCTTTGAACACAAAACAGTAATTTTATTAATTAAGAGAAGCTTTAGTAATTTCATGTTACTGAATAGTTTCACTGACATAATTATTATTCATCTAAAAATATTTTTTGATATAGGCATTATTACCAGTGAAACTAAGGAAATATTTCATAAAAAATTTCTAAATCTAAAAAGTTCGTTTTTTTAAAGTAAATCATTTCATAATTCTGTATTGAAATCCTTAGAATATCTTTTCATTCTACTTGCATTGAAATATTTTGGAAAGATCCTTAACAGAAGATAATACAGTGTACAATTTATCTAAAAAATAATAAACAGTATACTGAAAATATACTGTACGATTAATAAATTTATAACTTTTTCTCTCATCCCACTTGTTGTTGTATGTGGGTATCACATAGCATTTAAAATACTTTCTTCCGATTCAGAAAATAATAATAAATTAACCAAATAAAAAAAAAAATTTCGTTTTTTTTTCTTTTTCTTTTTTTGTCGGACTAAATCGAAGATTTAGATTCACGTAGAACTATAGTATAGAACTCAATGACACACACAAGAGGTAGAGCTAAACCAATTTATTAACTGAGCTCAGAACTGAGAATACAGTAACTGACAAATGTTCTGCTTTTAACAATCAGCGAAAGTTCCAGAATACTCTTCTGGAGACAGTAAGAAAAGTCCAGAACACTTGTCTGGCAAACTAGAGAAATGTCCAGTATCTTCT
>JAPMOR010043372.1:454971-470548 GCA_026543865.1 Argiope aurantia
ATACACTGAAAAAAATCTATAATATCTATTATGAAATATGTTCATGATTTAAAATACTAAAAAGTAAAAATAGAATACAGAATAAATAGAATATATTCATTAATGCACAAAAACACAGAAAAAAAAACATTTTATTATCAAAATTCTGGAGATAAAATTTAAAACTATAAATGTATGAGTCGTTGAAAACAACAGAAACTTAAATTCCGTTAAAGCAGAGCAATACTTAAGTTTTCCTTATAAACAACGTTACCTTGCGTATTTAATTAAGATTTCAATATATATATATATATATATATATAGTTACGAATTTTCCCGGGGTTCGTTTGGATAGTGGAAGTGATATGGTGTGGCGAACGCTAAATCAGCAGGTGACAGTACAAAAATAAAACAACGACGTTTATTTACACGAAGACACACAGGACAGCACAAAGACTACAACTATATACAGCACAGAGAAGACAATTATCTTCAGCCGCGAGACGTGCAACAGCCGCACACAACAAAATTGTACTGCTGACAGTAGCGCACAGCTTAGTTCAGCACTAGCTTGATTCCGTCGCCGCTTTGCTAATCCCTAGAAGACCAATTCTTCACCGTCGATTCCGACCCCTCTTTTCTGTCGTTTCCTGCTACAACGACTCCGTCGATTCCCTTTACTCTTCTTCGACTACTCCGTCCACTCTGACTATTCTTCTCTGTCGCTTCCGACTACGACGACTCTAGCACTTCGACTTCGACTTCGATGAAATGCTTATCGGGGCACCCGTCCTTAAGTAGGACTATCCCCTTAATGACAATACTTTTAGACATTGCGTTTTGTATTTTGGCATGACCTTTGATGGTTCTTGACGCGACGGTGAAGGGAGAGAGAATGACATGGAACTTCTGCCGAAAATTGTACTTTGCAGGTGAGGGAGAGTGGGAGAGATGTCTCGGCCAATAGGAAAGCAGGCTGTCAGGGGAGTAGGAGAGGGTGATGCAGACGGTTTTCCAAGTGATGAGGGATAAACTATTGTCCATGAGTAGCCAATCAGAAAGCTGGGTTATGGGGGAGGCGTAACTTGAGTTTTGGAGCATCTTAGCCGATCAGTGCGTTGAGAATGATTAACTTTTTCTCTTCTTTATTTTCTGTTTTCCTTGCTAGCTTGGCGGCTTCGATTAAATTAGGGAATTCTTTGAATATTTCTCTTAGTTCCTTGAGTATTTGCAGAGTTTCTTGGAGGGAGGGGAGATCTTCATTTGCTGCTAAAGTTGGCTCCGTGTTCTGTTTAGGTGGTGCGGGAATGGGCTGTTGTACTTGGTATCGAGGAGTATTTCTTGCTATCTCAGCGTAGGATGGTCTCCCGTTAATTGTTGTTAATTTCGGGAATTTTCTGCACCCTTTCCAGGCAGCTGTATGACCCTTTTCCTGGCAATTAACACAAACTGGGTCTTGCAACTTTTCGGTGATACTGCAGGATCTGGTAGCGTGCGTGCCGCCGCATTTAATACACTTTGGAGTTATTCTGCAGTTCCTTGCGGAGTGATGAAAACCTGCGCAATTATAGCAGATAGTTGCCGTTTGTTTTCTTCTGTAGCTCTCGATTTTAATTTTAAGGTGAAGGAGGGTTCTTTCATTGTAGATATTGAGTGCGCTTCTGGACTTCTTAACCTCCAAGAGGAAAATAGGGTACAGGGTCTTCATTTTGTAGTTTCTTAGTTGTGAAATTCGAACAATGTTGTAATTTCTTTCCTTGAGTTCTCTGGCTATTTCGTCTTTATCTGTGTCTATTGGGAGGCCTTTTAGAATGACTTTAATGGGTCTTTCATCAAAATTTTCTGATAGTATAAACTCTTCTTTTCTCTCAGTTAGGATCTCAATTATTTTAGCTCTATCTTCTTCGTTAGCTGGTTGGATTGAAATCATGTTGCGAAAAAGCTTATTTTCTGTTAGGGGAAAAATTCTATGGATTTCTTGAAGGGTTAAATTATAGCTACTTGAGAGTTTCATGTTAATGCAAGCTGGTCGAATAATATTACTTTCTTGTGCATCTTGGGTGTGGCTCAGGATTTCGAATCTGTTGGTAGTGTCCATGCATACGGGTTCATCATCTGTTTTCCTAATTTTGGCTGCCTTTTTAGGATTAACAGGTTGGAAGTTATCATTGCTAGATCGGTTTTTCTTTGGGAAAACTTGTGTTGTGTCATCGATGTCCATTGGTTTGTCTTCATTTATTGCAAGGTTTATTTCGAAGTTGGGGAGATTATCGTTGGGATCTTTGCGTGAATTTTGATTTTTCATAAAATTTTTCAATCTCTTTTGCGTATTTCTTGCTTTTGGTTTTATGTGGATTATGCTGGATTTTTTCCTCATCAGATTTCGCAACACTACTTGAAGTGGGCGGAGCAACATTACTTGGCTTGTTGCCCGTTCCCGAGATTGCTGATTGTTTATCATTGAATCCTACATTTATGATTCTCGGTCGGTCGCCTTTGCTGCTTTTAGAAAAACTACTAGAGCAGACTTGCCTGCTCTGGCAGCTGTGGACCCTTTTATAGGTCTCAGGAGGCGGGGCTAGAAGCCTCTCAACCAATCAGGAACGTTCGAGGCGTATCTCGGTTCCTACTGGACGGATCGGGAAAATTCTCGAAGTTTCGGGTATTATCTATTTTGGCGCCAAAGTCGCCAAGTCGCCAAGTTTGTCGCCAAGCTCCGGGACCTTTGACGCGCCACCTGGACTCTGTCCCATTCAGATGACTGTAAAACTTTCTTTCTATTGATGGAATAAACTATGCTGGGAAGCCGAATTGCAGGTTTGTAACAATATAACTTTAAATTATTAAGTATAAACAAAAACCTGAACAAATTTAACAAATTTATAAGAAATTTAACTGGTTATATCTCATTTCATAAGTTAACCCCCTACATAATGTTACAATCAATGAGGAGCAGATGTTTAGATTTTTAAAATTGTGATTAAAATCAAGTCATCCGAAGATGTTATAGTTCGATGCTAAAAGACAAAATCCATACATAATTCAAGAAAATCAAACTATTCAAGAAGAAAAATTCTATAATTTTTTATTTCAAGGAATGCGGTAACAAATGTTCGAAGCAGAAGTTGTCATGTAATTAGATTTTGAAAAGAATGTAATATCCTGTTCCCGAGATATTTCCGTTTACCGAGTTAATTTAATTAGATTAATATCCTATTTTGAAATTCGTCCAGCATGATGGCTATTTTGAGATAGACCTCGGGATTTTCAATTGCAGACGAGTGATGAGGACGACAACTGAGTCGGCACTCCTCACAAAATCTCCGTACCACACCAATGAAATCATTTAACAAATCTAATTAAAAAGTAGCTTCCTTGATGTGTATTCTAGCATTTTTCTCAAGAGGAATTAAATATTTATTTCAAAGTAGCACAAATCATAAAAAAATATCCTATAATATTGATGAAATCATTTATTAACATTTTTTGCCCAGTGATTCAAGTCTGAAAAAATTCATCTATATATATACATTATTCTTTCTCACAATATAGTTTCCTACCACTTTCCAAGTCAATCATTCTTATTCTTTAAAACTATATTTTCTCCCTATTTATCTAATTTTTTTTTCTGTTAAACAATCCAGAACTTTTTCTTTTCTCTTATGTTACAGAAAGGAATAGCAGAGTAAAGCCGTTTACATTTAGTTGATATGATGTTTAACTTTTTCCTGTAAAAAAAAACTGAATATATTTTTATGATAAATTCTTATTTAGTTAGTTTATAACTTTTCTTCATGAAGGGTGAAACTTAATCTAATATACCAAATACATAGATTATTTATTAAAAATTTATTGATTTAATTAAATTAAATGAATGTTAGATGGGCAATAAAAAAACCAATCTTATAAAATCAACCTTTGACAATTATATATCTTTAAAATTAGCTTTGGATTAATTAGACAATCAGTATATATTAATGAACAGTAGCTACCTCTTAATATGATCACAAGATGCGCACCGCCATAAAAAGTGCTTAAATTTGAAAATCATTTTTAAGCACCTTAAAAGTGTTTAAATTTTAATAAAGTTCCTTAAAAAGGGCTTAATTTTCTCGAGAAGTGCAAAAAAAAAAAAAAAAAAAAAAAAAAAAACTTTCCGAGCAATGCCAGCACGTATTAAAAAAAATTAAATATCTTTTTTCCCCTACCCTCTCTTTCTTCAACTATGTATATTGATGTTTATTGGAATATTGGAAAAATTATCCAGAAGGGGCAATAGCAAATTCGTACAGTGTCATACTTGTTGTTATTTCGAAAAACGCTTGATCTTCAGTTGAATTCAAAGAGGTGCTTTAGTTATGTCTGATAAATGTATGCTTAAACTTTTTATGTATTATTAAAGAAAAATACTCAATTTTATCCAACAGATGGAAAATATGAATACAACAAGATTAATTTGTGCCCCTAAGATATCTAAAAACGCTTACAGTGAAGCCTCTTTATTTCGTGACACATTTGATCATCGTTCTTGTTAACATTTCGTTTTGGAGTAATGTCTTGTATAACTTGTTAAAAGGATTTACTATAGAATGTATATTGAATCTTACTCATTGCGTTAGTAGTTGTGTAAAATCCCAATATGATGAGAATTAACTTGAAGTCACAAATTTCCAATAATCGTAATTTCTTTCATAACGTTTTTTTTTTTTTAATGTCCTTGTCTATTTGAAAATTGTTATTTGTTGGACCAATCTCGACAAAATTTAGTTTTTGTATGTATAAAAAAATCTACTAGATCTGGTACTTAAAATTTCAAAAAACGAATTTAAAAGAAAAAAGATTTTCAAAACTTTTATTCTTTAGGGTTTGAAAGTTTGACAAATAACAAATCATTGAAGTTAGGAAAGTGAAATATGACATGAAGCTCCTTCTGGGATATTAGAAACGCTCTATGAACGTATTTTTTTTGAAATTTTGATTAGATGTTTAATTAAAAAATAGAAAAATTTATTTCCGTCTTATCATGAAAACATTATTGAATAAAAAAAATTTTTTACACAGTTTTAAAGAATTAAAAAGATTATCTGAATTCTAATTTCGTTTGTGTGAATTCTTTTCTTTCTTTTTCTTTTTAAATTTTAATAATTTTTGGAAAATTAATCTTAAACTAAATTTGTAACAATAATTTTAAAAAATAAAATTCAAAATATTGTCATTTTTTTATTGAATTGTTGAGTCACGTTAAACGTGTTAATGCTATATTTTTTTAAAGCTTTTTTTGCTTTTCAAATTCAATTCAAAATATTCAAACAAAATTTAAAACTTTAAAGCAATTTATTGAATAAGGTTCTTCACTTGATAAGTGTTGTGGAATTTTAAGGCAGTGCAGCATTTAATCTTATACTGGCTTTAAAAATTACTATTTAAAAAAATGCATTAACTGTCATTTTTTAAAATTTTTATTTTCATTTTACTGTTTTTTATCTTCTTGAATTTGTTTCCATTATTTATGAAAAATAGGAATTGTGAAATCATTTTTATTTCTTTCTAAAATATATAATCATGCTTTTCTTACTTTTTTAATGCTAAAGTAATAAAATTTTAATTATTTTTGCATAGAGGTTAAAAAATAGGTTCTTCTTAAATTTGCAAAATCAAAGACATTTAAAAAAAAGGCCTGTACTAAACATCAGAAATAAGAAGTGATAAAATAATTTTCTATTATTATTTCTACTATTTCTATTATTTTATTATTATCTACTATTAAAAAATTTGATCTGTAAAATTCATTTAGAACATTGAATTGTTCTATCATCAATTTTGCCAATCTTATGATGATAGGGTATATTTAGCTCTTAGTTTTATAAGGCAGCAAATAAAATATTCTAAACTGCTAAATATGGTGAGTTAGAGCAGGAGGAAATTTTAATTTAAATCAGAATTTCGTTTGTTAATAATATATAATATACAAAACAATATAAAATATAAAAATAATATAAAAATAAAACATATATAAAAAATAAAATATATAAAAAATATATAAAATAACAAAAAAACAAAATTTTTGATCATGCTATTTATTTTTATCAATGTCAATGCGAATTCAGAAATGATGTATCCATCCAAATTAACTGGTAATTTGTTAATTTAGAAAAAATGTCAAAAAAGAAGCCAGATTTTTATTGTTATAAAATAATTAATAAATTAACTGATTGATTAAATCATGATTGAATTTTTTGATAATGATAAAACTATGATCACTTTTTGTTTTTGTCAAAACCAAATACGTTCTACAATAGACGCTTCCGCAGTGTTGCAGAAATAAATATTCAAATTATTATGTTATTATAGCAATAACCTAAAATTTCAAAAATACACATTTAAAATTAATTAAAAAAATTTCAATAAAAACAAACTTTTATTATAAAACAGAAAATATCCTATTCTTAGAAAAAAAGCAGGAGCGCGTATGCATGAATGTAAAAAGGTGTTTAATTTTTTGGGGTAAGGTGCTTAAAAAGTACTTAAATGTGCTTAATTTTTTAAGCATTTTCTCATTACATACCCTGGATCTGAACTTAAAATTTTTATAATATTAATTGGTTGATAGCAATAAATGAATTGGGTAAAATAAACTATACTTATATCAGATCAAAAGAAAGGGGGGGAAGAACGCTTCAGGAATGTCGATAATTTATTTCAGAAATAATAGACAAAAATTCATTAATTGTTACTTATTAACATTTTTTCCTTAATAGTGCACTCGTATAAAGTTCGTACTTATACTGATTTTTGAAACTTATTTACCTATATTCAAAATACCAAATGCTTGACTCATTTTGATTTTTATGAAAGTGCTTTCTTCTATATATTTGTCTTCGTCAGAATCATTAACGTTTATTGGTTAGTCTTGCTCACAAAAAAAGTCATGATTTTCCAAAATTTTAAAAGGAGGCTTTGAAAATTTTAGCTGCACCATAAGTCATTTTAGGTAACTTTCAGTTTTGCCTTTTAACACTCACATAAGATTTTTTTTCAATGCATTTTTCTTTTATAATGCAGCTCGCAGGAAAAATCAATTATATATTCAGTGTAATATTGGATTGCATTTCTGCAATCCAAATCGCCTTTGTCCTGACAAAAAAAATGTGAATCCCCATCACAGAGGGAAAATGACTCCGTCTGCAGATGTTAGAAGGAGGGCAAAGAATTCCCTGAATGTCAATCTCTTGTTACTAATGGCAGACCGTTCTATTCTTTACTTCAAAACTGATAACATTAAGCGATGTTGTGATCACACTAAATAGAAATTTTCGTGTACATTCTAATGCATCATTTTGGCGCCAGAAGATTTTGATAATATAAAGTGAATGTTAATATTATCCGCATCATATTAAGAGGCTTTCATTGTATTCTTTTGAGAAAAGAAATAAAGCAGAAAGGTTTATTTGAGTTTTATTGTTGAATTAATGTTTTACAAATATTAAAAAAGTGCAAGATAACTTTCTTTATTTCAGAAATCAACAATTGTGTCACTAATCCTCCTTCTTTCTCTTATCTGACGAATTTCTTTTATATATTATAAAAGTTCTCTATCCTTTACTATTACTAATTTGGAATTCACGAAAAATTTCTCTTGAAAGAATTTCAAATTGAAATAACTTGTGAATCAATTAACCAATCAAACACAACCTGATACTTTGCATTTCTTATGAATTGAGATTCAATGCTTATATAAGATTATTAAAAAAAATACTTTGAAAAAGGAGTTTAAAAGAACTATCGATGGAACGCTTATAAATCTCATAAAATTCGGAGAATTTTTTTTTTTCATTTTGTTGAATTTTAAAGAATTGTTAACCATTAGCGACAATAAACTAACCAAACAACGGCGAAATAAGTAAAGTAATTAATCTTATTATTTACCTTGTTTCGCTACATTCCTTACCTTACCGTGGGATTAACTTAACTAATTTTCTGGAACTTTTTAGAATACAGTATTGTTGCTTAGTTTTCCATTTTCAGATTTTATTTCAAAGAATTCTTTCAATCAGAAATCTCCCTACATCTTTTCAAAAACTTTAAAAATTGTAAAAAAAATTCCTTTAATTCCACGAGACGATTTTTTAAAATTTATAATTTAAAATTTATAGGTTTGTTTTTCTTTATTCTAATTTACTTTTGCATCTCAGTCTTACACGAAATTAGCCTTTCACTCAGGCTTAGAAGCGGGCCTGATCTATTTAAGTTTTTTGTAAGAGTACGTTTTCATTTATTGATTAAGTGACAGCAAAGAAGATAATTTACGTGGGAAACCTGAGAAAATATCCATATTTTTTTTAAGTTATACGAAGTTTGTTTTTGGACATTCACTGAACGTCTATAACACCATGGAACGGAAATTGTTCAAATTCATTGATTAAAAAAACGCTTGTACTTGTTAATAATAATTGCGTAACAGTAAAAATATTGCACAATATTTTCCAATTATTAATTTAAAAAAAAGAAAGTGTAATTTTTATGTCTTGAGTAAACAAAAATTATAAATGTTGTTGGCTCCAATTTCTGGTCTAAAAAATTATCAACAGATTTAATCAAACTATTTGTTGATGACGATCCTATAAAATGACAAGATTTAATACTTCTTTTTATTGGTATAAAAACTTGAATAATATGCAGAAAATGTTAATGGTATTGATTAATGATTTTTATAAAATTTTTAATAATAGATTTTTTTTTATTTTCATAAAAATAAATAATCAAATAATAATTTTTAAAAAATGTAACTTGCTACTCCTGATTCTATACAAATTTTTTAGGCTCCCGCATTCATATTTATATGAGTATTTCAGCCTAATTTCTGAAAATGAGCACACAAAAGTATCATAATGAACAAATGAAGTCAAAAGATTACACAGATATAACAGGAGCAGAGATAAGAAAATTTCTATAGTTCTGCACTTTCTTTTTGTCTTTTTTACATAACTTTATTCATATAATAATTTTTTAAATTTTCAGTTCTTTTGTCAACATTGACGTCAGTTTTATACTGAAACTTGAGTTGAAAAGGAAGTGAAAATATTAATTGCTAAAACAGTTTGAAAATAATACAAGGAATAATTATTTAATAAACTTAAAGAATAGAAGGCGACTAAACTAATGATCCTAAATATTTAAAATATAGTGAAAAAAAAGTATTGGTATTATGGTGAAAGCTTATAAGCCAGTTATTACGCTACGTGAGCAATTGCTTTTGTATTGTGGTCATGTTACTCGGCTGCGAACCACAAGGTCCCAGGTTCTATCCTCGCGTATTCCAATCCACCACAGTATCATTAAAAAATAATAACATATTTGAATAATTATTATTACTATAGGAAATTATTAACTATAGGAATTTAATAACATAATTATTACTATAGGAAATTATTTAAAAAACATTTACTTGTATGAGTAATTAATTTACTAATTAGCATATAACTAAACTTTTATTATTCATTTTAATTAATAATATCATTACTAAATGGAACTTTATGCCAAAGCGGAAGCACAAAACCGAATTACAGCGAAGGCAAAAAAAAAAAAAAAAAGGATCTATTTGCCAAAGCGGATGTAAAAGAACCGCTTCACATCTAACAGATCAACGGATCATAACACTCACAGGGAAAAAACGAATGGGGAACCAACATCGGTGAGCTATCGATCGCTTTGTTTACTACTTAGCGACCATCCACGGTAAAATAAGTACCCTCAAATTGATTACCATGATTGTAGGTTTACATCTAAATTACTCTCTGCGCTATCCGATGGATTTTCATTTGGAAAAGGAATATTAGGAACCATCTAATGTTTTTATAGATAAACTTGATATTCACTAAAGAGAAACAAACCTATCAAATAGAGAGGAACGAAAAAAATGGAAGAAAAGCCTCGGGCTGAAAGTGTACCAATTTCACTTCTGATTGACCAATCCCAGCTCTCGAAAGTATCTCGCTACGCATATGCACGTATATGAACAATGTAATCGTACATGTGATTGGCTACGTACAAACGTGACTGATTGTGTAAGTTTAATTTGACGGACGAGTCCATTGAAAGACGAGTTTTTTTGTACTGTTCGACAACGGATTGTAAAACCCTCCGTACTTTTGCACGTGCATTAGAATAGGTTTAAGGTGTATGTACACACTAGAAGATTTTTTTTAACTTTAAAAATCCAGTTTTTTTACAGTAGGTCATTAATATATGTTTAAACTCATTTCAGTGAGAAAAACCCATATTACTCTAATTATTAATTAATTAATTAATATTTAATGAGCTAATTAGCCTATTTTTTGAAACATGATATCTTAAATTCTAATTTGTACAGACACACAATTCTAGTTGAAAATTATGCCTAATATTAATCTTCATGTTGTCTGCCTCAATCAAGTTATAAAAATATATAGTTTTTTTAAACAATTTTTTCATCAACGATGAATAGAAAAAGCGAGATTTTTTCTGTAATTTTAACTTTTAAATAGCTATTAAAATTTTAATTCTATAAATATAACTTTGATTGAGGCACAAAACATCCGCTATTTCATACAGATTATTTTGATATATAAATAACTTTATTTGGTTAATTTCTTGTTGAGTTATGATTGTTTGAATGAAACAACATAGTGGAAAAATATCATACTTCATAAAATGAGTTTTAAAAACACCGTAAATAGAGTTTTTAATGAAAGCACCTCAAGAAAAATAATTATAACTCGAGAAATATTTCGAATATTGGCAACATCTTGGTATCGTTTGAAAGCTAAAGGATCAGGGAACATTATTAAGTAATAAAAAAATATTCGATATTTTGAACGATTTTCGAAGTTTTAAGTGGGAGTGAGAGGAAAGATGAAAGGATGAGATGTCTACATTTAACAATGAAGACTTCTTGGTTTTATGAAACGTAAACGTTACAGATAATTAGTAATACGGAAGGAAAAAGATACTAATACATAGTAAAATATTTCAGAGCAATTTTTGTTTAATGTGAGGGACATAGACATTAAATTATGAAGAATAAATAAAAAATTTCTGTTCTTAAAATTTGGTAATTATCTTTTTTACAAAATAATTGTGATCTTTTTTTTATATTAAAATGCTTCCTTTTTATACGTTATTAAATTTTTTCGGCAATATTTTAATTTCCAGTTTTCTGCTTCTTGGTTACAATATTTAATGATATTATGTAAAAATTTCTTCGCATCACTCCTGAAAGCTTTTTTGCCACTTGAACTAACCATATCAATACGAAATTTTGAGTTAAAATAAAATGCGATCAGAAATGACACAACAATCACATGCACGTGAAAAAAAAATTGAACTAAAGAGTCTCTAATTGGGGAAATCAATGGTCAAAGGGAATATCAGAAATGCGCTCATCGTTTCTCATCTCACCTCTTAATGAGATGGAATCGTCGAAATGTGGTCATCTAAGAATCCGTTGACGAACAGTAGATAAAAGGATTAAGAAGAAGAGACACGCTTCTGTTGACAGTGAAAAGTTGGCGATAATACGATTTTTTTTTAGTATAAACAGCACTTACAGATGCTTGTTTTCTTCTCGTAAGTTATAGTTCATAGGTTAACGCACTTTGGCGTTACATTTGGGGGCTTTTGGCTTTTTCATTGTTAATTAATATCAAAAACTAGTTAAAATTGCGAAAGTATTGAGTAATTACTTAAAACCTGAAAAATCAACCAATAATATCATTCTTGTTTGAAAACCCATATGGTATTTTTAAAAAAAGAAAATCTAAATGACAGTTTTTGATAATGGAATAAATTTTTTTAAAAAGTGATTGAGTGAATATACTGCAAATGGTTTGAGTTCAAGCCCATCAACTATATACATATATATATATATATATAGTTGAAAAATTATATTCAAAAATATTTCTTCAAAGGTAAAGAAAAAAAAATGCAAAATCTTCATAAATTACTTGCAACCTCAAAAGTAGTTTAATCCACAAGCAGAATATCTGTAAATAACATTTAAATCACAGGAAGAGTACCTTTAAATGGTATTTAATCAGTAGGTAATGTACCTGCAATATGTATTTTTATTAAATCGTAAATTATCAGCAACATGAAATTTAATTCATTGATTAATTTTTAATTCCTTTTTTATTTTAGAATTCTGTTGGAAACATTCACTAAAGTATTCTGATACAGATAAAAATGAACTGGTGGAGCAAAACGTAAATTAATTTATAATTTTGGGTATAGTTTATGTGATGAAATAATGGAAAATATCAGGTTCCATTTTTGGATACAATATTTCTATAAAAAATTCCATAACTTGGATTCTATTATTCGTAAAAATAAAGCAAACACAGATTTGGAGATCCAAATAAATAGGCTTTAAAACAAAGCAATAAGAAATTCTTAATTTTAACCCAATCTGCTATTTTACTGTAGTCAAATACCTGAAATAATCGATTTGGCTTTTATGTCTATTCTACAACATAGCTGCAGAAGAAACAAGCAACACGGTTGCGTATGATAAAAACCCATTTTGATTTTCGCAATACTTACCTACGAATAAAATCGATTCGCCCATCCAATTCAAAATCCTCTTGTCTTTCAGCAAAAGTATTGGGGAGATAAGCATTAAACGCATGTCAGATTCTCTCCGATTAATCTTTAAACCACTGTTTCTCTCATCTAAAATAATGGTTTGAATTTACACAGAAATATGAAAAAATTTCTTGCCAAATGTTGATATATGTAGAATAGCAAATATAAAAATATAGTTATTTTTATCATGCACATAATGTTATTCCATTTACATTAACTTACAAATTTTCAGTAATATATGGAATGATTATGATTTAAAATATATTATATGTGTCACTAAATAAATATTATATTTAGATAAATAATTTTTTAAAAAATTATTTCAAAGATCTTATTTTTTAGTGATTTTTTTTTCTTTCAAAACATGCAAAGAATATTTTCTATCAATATCATGTTTTCACGAACATTGAGTCATAATTTTTAACAATGATTATCACCTTCATATTTAACCATCAGAACCTTATTACTGCAGATATCATATTTCCTCAATTTTACTTTCATTTCTTTTTTTCTTTCTTTCTTTTTATTGTTTCAAGTCCCCTTGAGCCCAACTAACTGTTGGCATTCCTATTAAATACTAATTTTACCTAATTGCTACTTGACAAGTCTTAATAAGCATTACCATTTTTTTTATTATTTATTTTGCATTGAAGTGGAATATGGAGGGGAAGAAATACTCACATATTGAACACATTCAAAGGGGAAAGGAAAATTATGATTTTGAAAACATAAAACCAAGACCCTCTCCTTTTATTTTTACTTTTTAAAATCAACTACATAGACTTAACCATTGATTTATTGATTTTAATATATAGCAATTTTTACATAATTAGTCAAGCAAATATCTTTCTCAAATCATAATTGCTAAGACAATTTGTGCAATTCTCAATTAATTGAAATTCTTTCAATATAAATATCAAGATCAGGCAACTCATATATACATGATTTTTATGTAAAATATATCAATTCATATAATTTATATACACGTAATGAAAAAATTATTTGTTGGTGCATGATACAGTATGGGAGAAAAAGACTCGTATATGAGTCTTTTCCCCCCATACTGTACCATGCTCCAACAAATAATTTTTTCATTATGTATGTATATAAATTCTTGCAATATGTGTAAATAAATCTGAGATTTAACAAAATGCTTCAACCATGTAATGTTTTTTAGGAATTAATTTTTATGCTATATATGTTTGAAATATTTCAATACTATCTGCTTTTACTTTATTTAAAACTAGCCGCCTTTGGCGACCAGCCGGTTCGCCAATATTACCGCTCGCTAACATTTTCAATTAAATATTTTAAGTAACTGGTCTCTTAACAGATTCTCAAACAAAACATTTTTAATCTTCAAATTTTGATAGTCATACCAAACTTATACTGTTGTTTATATTGCTTCGTTCAATTTACTATATATATTTTGCTAATTTGTTGTCATTTCCGGTAAAACTTCAACTTTAATTTAAAGTGGAAATGATGAAATTGCAATTAATATAAAGATATTTTTTTAATAAAACCAAGCGTTTTATTTTATTTATCATCTTTATTGTTATTTATTTATTATTATTATTATTATTGAAAATGAGTATTGCAAACAGAATCGCTCGGTATTTAAGTCTTATGTGAACTACAAAATATTTTTCATAATTTAAGTAATATCTCAAAGAATAATTCAACAAAAATTTCTCAGATTCAGCATAAAATTCAGTTTTTAGTTTTGCTTTCAAAAGGATTGAAATGAAATCAATAATAATATTTTGTTCCGGCCTATAAATATATTAAAAAAATTATGAAGTCTAAATTTAATACAGTAAGGTATCATATTCTGAGAAATATTCTGGACACACCAAATTTTAAATAAATGAATGAAGGTTTCTATTTTCCATGATCAACTAAGACTTATTTATGAAGTTTTGAATGTTAAAAATTTAGAAAAACTCAACATTTTCATAATCTTATGCCAATTAATCTTGAGAAACCTGCGCACTGATTGGCGTATTTTCTTTGAAACGATCGATGAAAAATCTAAAATTATCCTTTTTTTATTGAATAGTGATATTCAAATTTTCATTAATCAGTCAGTTTAAGTGATTGATTTAATTGATTGGAAATCTTTTTATTTAAAATATTAGTGTTTCAAGAAAATTTTGTTAATCGTGATTTCCACAGCAGAAGCTTTATGTAAAATCAAAAATTCGTTATTTATTAGAGCATTTATTGATTCAAGTTACATAAAATATAATCATTTTCCATTTAGATCATTTTAGCATATCTGTGTCTTACTAAAGGTTTACAAATTAGCTGTGTGGCCCTGATTTGAATGGATATCCTGTTCATATTAAACAAGCCTTAAAATAAAACTGATTTATTGGATTAATAATATAGAGAATGTAAAAGATCATAAAATAATTTTACTTGAATTTATTTTTTAGAAAAAATAATATTTCATATTTGTTTCATTTCCTACAGACACATGCCGAAAATTATATATTTGCAGATTTCATTTCCAAAAAGATTTAATTTATTTTTAATTGGAGCTTTAATCAATGTGATGGCAACACTTTGAAAAAAGCTAATTTTTTTCCATGAATGCGAAACGTGCTCGTGCAGCTTAAATTTTTTTTTCTTTTGTACGAAAAAAATTGTTGAAAAATGTAGTTAAAATATTTATTTAAAAATTCATTAAAAATAGAAATTTAATTTTAAGGTTAAAACATTGGTATCATTTAAAAGATAAATTTTTGATCTTTAACTTCATGTAAAAATCTTTTTTGTGCGGTAATATTTTCGGAAGTTATAGCAGAAACACGCCAAAATTTCACTTAATTTTTAAATAAATAAAATTCTAATTAAAAATTCGAAAAATAACCAACAGGTGCACATTCCCGGCCTCCAAGGTATACACGTGCCAAATTTGGTAGCTATAGGTTGAATGGTCTGGCCTGTAGAGCGCCAACACACACACACACAC
>JAPMOR010043372.1:470558-481800 GCA_026543865.1 Argiope aurantia
ACACACACACACACACACACACACACACACACACACACACACACACACACACAAACATATTGAGCTTTATTATAAGTATAGATTAACAATTTCAATAAAAGACATATTTCTAATAGCATCTTTTCTGTATTTTACTCAATATTTTGCAATACATATATCTAATGTAATTTTAAATAGCCATGTTATATTTCAACGTATATTTTTTCTGAATTGGTTTGAATTATTTCTTTCACAAATATAAATATCCAATACAAAAACTTTCATTTTCCATGAAGGTAAAATTTGTCGAATAATTTTTTTCGTGTGAAGCTGAAAATTTTTATATCCTTTTATGGAAGGTTTCAAAGGAAGGCCTTTTATGTTGAATACTGACAATAAACTAATCGCATTTTTCAAAAAAATATTCTGCCAATATGTATAGTGTTTATATCCATTTAAGGATATCACATATGAAATTTATTTGGAGCATTGAATATCTGCAGAAAATTGTTTAAAAAACAAATAAATATTTTTCTGTGGAAACTTGAGTGCGAAAGAAATCTTGTTTTCGTACAATGAGACAAGCCGCGCATTGCTTGCAGCAATGGTCATTATCTTGTGATAGGATATGGAGAGTTTACACCTGACTCTTTGTGAAATGGGAAGCTCTGCATGTGATCAATAGGTTCTGCCGCCCGCCACAACTATTTGTGAGATATCTGTTCCTGGAACGCATATCAGTATGTAAGGGACTTTCCCTATGCTTGATTGAATTCGTGTCCGAGAGCTTCCATTGGACAGATCGTATCGATTGTTACTTTCTATTTTGATCCAAGACCTGTAATCGAAATATTAACCAGTAAGATCATATCAAGGATTTGAATCGCATCCCTCTTTGAAAACTATTGATCACTGATATTTGTGACTTTTTAATATTGGTTACCTAATAACCGATTGTAAAATGTTCGCCATCCCTAGTTACCTCCTAATAACAAAAGAATGCACTCAATAGATATTAAAAAACTTCAGAGATTGGAGAAGGATCCGAAGATATTACTTATTATAAACAGCTTTTTGAATAAACGTTTTGAATGAAGAACATGAATGAAGATCAATATTAAGTTTTGTAAAAAGATTTGACCTATGAGTTGCGCATTTGGAACAAAACAAGATAATATGTTCAATGTTGTTTCCAAGATTACAAACTTGGCAGTAAAGATAACTATATACACAGAATCTATTCAACAGAGCTGGAATTATAACCATCCTGGTTAAAAGGTGTGCAGTTATGATATCTTCTCTTTAATTTTTGAGCCATAGATTAAGGGAAAATATGATGGGAGCATCGCGGATAGATTCTTAATATCTGCTATTTTAGGAAATGTGACTGGTTTTTTTTTGTGGTGAAGTTTCCTGATAATGAGAAATTAAATCTTCTGAAGTAATCCACTCCAACAATGAGTGCGACTTCTTGCCCTTTTCTGCATCTTTTCATTCCAATGTATTTGTCAATGTCCTGGAGATCCCATCAAGCATATTTTCTGATTTCCTTTTCCCCGTGCTTGAATTTTGCCAGCTAATCTGTGAATGATTGTAAAGTATTTTAAAGCTTGAAGGTCCGAATAGCTGTCTGTCAACAAAAGCAGATTTTTTCCTGTTACTGAAAGTTTATCCAGAGCTTGACAAACTGCTGTAAATATGAAGTTGATGGAGTGAATTCTATAGACAAAGGTTTGCTGACTAGAAATGCCAGCAATAGAGGTAAAAGACTGAGATTTGTATGCGTCCATAGCGATAATATAATAATCTAGAAATTGTTTCCATGCAGTTTCTTTGAAGAGATACTTGATCATATGATCAGGAAGAGATTTATTTTGAAACTAAAATCTGAAAGATGAAATTCACAAAAATTGTTTCCAGAGACGATAGGATCTGGTAGAGCAATAATACGATTTTTAGAAGCATTCAGATTTGCAAACAAATTTTAATTAAAATGTCGTCTTTTTAAAGTAATTTAATGCCAGGATTAGAATTATGATGATAAATAGGTGAATGAAAGCCATTGGCAAGTTGCCTGAGAAGGAATTACGCAGCTAATCTTATAATTTTTTTCCCGGCAACACTTCCTGACCCAGACAATTTATTTGTTATTGAGCTGTTATAATAAAATTGATATGATTGGTTATGTTTACAAGATCCGTTGTTCCGGGTCAGTAAGTTTCATATGCGATCGATTTTATAGCAATCTTTCTAAGAGCTCTGCTTAATTGCTTAGAAAAACATGATTTGTTTTATAGATATAAATTAATTATATGAAAATATAAACCATAACTTAATGTTTATAATAAAAAGAAATAAATATAGAAAGAAAGGATGATTTTTTGAATAATTGAATAAGAAATAAGATTATTTTATTTGTTTTAATGCTGTACCATAATAGCAATGAATGGAAATTTGGTTTGAGGTGAACTTTCAAAAAGTCTTTTTAATACATCAAGAAATTTTTTTTTATCTTTTGAAGAAATTTTGATAGTCTAAAATAACAGAATTTAATTCCTTTTCACATAATAATAATAAAAATTTTGATTAAAATTTAGAAGTTATTTTTATAAATCATACATTTAAGATGCATTACTTATTTTTCGTACTTATGTATTTAATTGTGGCTTTCTAATGGGTGCAATTAATGAATATCTTCCTTCGTAATGGAATTTATCACCCTTTCTTGATGTGGTAGAGTTTCAAAATAATACACACGTTTTTATTTTTTGTTACAATACACAATTTTCTTTTTTTCAGAATTTACTAATGAATGATCAATCAATTTACTTAAATTTTGATTCCATAAGTGTGATACCATCTCGCAGTGAATTTAAGACTGCATTTATATATATATATATATATATATATTATAATAAAAATTAAGGATTTAAAAATAGAAAACAATTAAAATAAAACAATTTCAATTTTTAATTCATTACAAACGACTTTTTAAAATGTATTTTTATTAAATATATTTAATATAATTTTTCATTAAACTTATTTAATACTGCGGTTGAATATTGCTGGTAACCAAGTAATATTGCAATTTTTTTCCCGCAACTTCGAATTTAAGCCCTGATTTTAAGTAATATGAAAACCTAATTTGTTATCATTAGTCACCTACTACCACCTTACTACAATTTCTTACCAATCTCGAAAATATTATTTTATGGTGCATTTTCTATTAGTAAAAAATATTAATAGAGTTCCCTAGTTCCAATCATTTTACCGATTTCCTCAACTTTTATTTCATTTGCAAACTTCTGAACTCTTAGATATATTACTTGCTTCCGTCCGCCTTCTATTTTCTAGAGATGTTGTCAAATAAAGCATTGATACAGCAATTAGTGTAAAAAAAAATGGAACAATTTCGTGTGTTTTTATTTCCAATTAATGTAACCACTCTGATGTATATTGGACCAATCAGAATAATTATGTCTACAACAAGTATTATTCAGAATAATATTTTTATTTAATGTTATAAGATATAATTCTCAAAGTTGGTTGATATTGATAAATGAATGCTATTAATATCGTAGGCGAACAGCTGGTCGCTGAAGGGTCGTTAGTTTAAAATGTTAAGATGAACAGAAGAACTAATCACTCAATCCCAATCATTCATCTGTTCCAATTTTTTATTCATAGGAAGGCTAATGATCGCTAGGTATGTCATCAATGATTTTCTACTTTTCCTGATCCTCAGTTTTCGAGAGAGAGAGAGATAGAGCAGTATTTCATTATATATATTTTTTTAGGAAAAATCTCCAGAGAGTTCTCCAACCATAACCATTGTACTGATTTAAAAAAAATTGTTTCATATGAATGACAATGACCCATAGATATGCCATTGATGATCTACTACCATCTTCCTTTCCATTTCGATGATAGCAAAATAAAACTTAGTCAGAACCCACATCATCAGTTTCAGATTCAATATATAGATTATGGGCGAACAACTGATTACCAAAGTCGATTAGTACAATTAATATTATAGAAAGAAATATTGTTAATGATAAAAATTATTATTTACCTTTTCCTCTTCCTATGGCGCTTCGTACTTTTTTCCCCATGCTGATTTGAAGTCATCAAACTTAACCGATTCTTCATAGTCCATTTCATCACTCATTTCCACCCAAATATTTTATTTTGTTTCTACTTTGTAATAGTCTTTATGCTTTGAATCTCAGAGTAAATTATTCTTTTTGCAAATTTCAGTAAGTTTAAATAGATTTTTTTTCGGTCTAATCCATAATTATAATAAAAACAACTGGAAAAAATCAATGGGCACAAAACAAAATAGACTTTATTTATAAATTTTGATCTTGCAAATTCGTTGGGGAATAGCGAATGATACGCTAGCATGCCTACATTTGAACTACAAATACCTTTATGTTATCCAGAAACCCAACAGGAATTGTTCCTTGGAGCGAACTATTTGGCTTACTTGGAGTGTTCATGCCTCTAAATAGTGTGTTTTTAGTGGAATGAGGATTCTAACCTCAAACTTTATAGCTCCTAAGCCGGTGCCTTACCACTAAGCCTTCAATGCTCTTACTCAATTTGTTTTGTGCTGCCCTTTATGCAAATCCTGTAGTGTAAAGACCGCAAATTGTATGTGAAGAAGTTATAAAAAAAACTACACAGACTTTAAGATTTTGTCTATGTATTCTTAAAATAAAATAATTTTATTTATGTACGAATATAATCCAACTGCTATGATAGCTAAAAATTATTGCGATATAGTATATCACAGCTCCAAATACATCATTATTGAAATCGAATCGAATCAAGAATTATGAAATTATCTAACTGAGATCCGAATTACAAAGATTTTTTTTGTTGTGGAATAATAATTATGATCTGATAAATATGTATTGGCAACATAGAACTAAAATAACTTTTAAGACGTTTCTCATTAGGTTTCTATTGAATTACTTCGAAGGAAGTGGTTTCGAAACTTGCAATACGTAAAGTACATGCTTTGTTTTTCTTTCACAAATATTATGTTTTGAATACAATAATTCAACATAGCGTGGATTTATTTCTTATTAACTAACTTTTATGTTAAATAAGTGATCCTTCGATAGTTAATTGTTCAGTAGCTAGTTCAGTAGTTCAGTAGTTTGGACTAGAAAGCGCAATATTGCGAGATGTATGATATTAATTAATATTCCTCGCTATTTTACAATATTGATCAATGTCATGCCATATTGCACAATATTTATGTTCTACTAGGAATAGTGATTCATTAATCTTGATCACTTACGTCTTGCACGTCACAGTAGTGTCAGTGATAGCTCGCAGGTCTCAAAATAATTTTGAGATCTGTCTTATTAGCCACTTTCGTAAATTCTTCATTGGCCAATAAGCACCTAATGATCGTGAAGTAAGAAGTAAGTGTTTCGTAAAAGCACGTAAATCTTGCGCCAACGAAAAACCACTACTAGTTACAGATGTGTAAAAATTTTTTGGTCCCGCAATGTGTGCCTCAAAGATACTTCTTGTACCAACTTTCTCAATTGTAAGAGACCGGATTAAAGGGGGGGGGGGAATGCACCCGTCGGTATATAAATTTACTTTATTGGGTTTTACCTATTGACAGTTTTTTTAATTTCTCCCTCAAGCGATTTATATTGTATGTTTGGCAGCCTGCCTTCATAGAAGGATCAAAGTTTAAAGGATCAAAGTCTAAACTTCAAATCTGTCCCGGTATTGCCTTAATAGCGTATGTGTGCAAATACCGATCTTGCCCAATCTTGATGAAACTTGGCTATGTGCTCTTCAAGACGATAGCAAAGTCACTGCTGATTTTGAAAACACAAATGTTGTTTAACACGTTTTTTAGTTAAATTTTAAATGTCTGCCCGTTATAACTTTCGCAAATATCTAATAAAAATAATTTCTTAAACTATTTAATATTTTTTAAATTGTCCTTTCTATTAAAACCATTTCATTTTCATGCAATTATTTTCAGAAATTTTTAAATTTAACTTTATGCGCCATTTGCAATACTTTTTTTATTGTTATGATGAATCTTGAACATTGATGTTGATTGTTTTATCAAATCAGTATTCAATAGTGTACTTTTCTTGACTTTTTCCTTTGACATTTTTCAAAGTCGCATTTTAGTATCAAGTAGTAAATTATTTAGAAATAGTTAAAAAAGTAGAATCACATCCGCTTTATTTGATAATATGTACACTTTTTAATTTGCATTGCAGTAATTCGTAATTGTTTAATCTTAGTCATATCTTTTTAACACCAAAAAGATGAAATTTTAAAAGAACGCATTCAATATTAATTTGACAGCAAGGAAAGCCAATACTCCAGGCGTACATGATGGTTTCCAAAGTCGACTATGCCTCAAGGAAATATTAACACTTTTATATAATGTAATTTAGTTTTGTCTCCCATGCTATGGAAGTCCTTCGATCTAATAATGCACAGACTGAATAATTCTGCTTATCTTCCTATTATTTGATTAAAACAAAATTTCCAGTACACTAGATTTCCATAATTTAAATATATTCATAAATGTATAATCATTTAGCAATCTGGAGAAAAAAATCTCAGGCATTCTATAACACATCTGAGATATCGCATATAAACAAATACACGGCGGAAGACGTTCTTGGGGAAACAAATCTTCCATCTCAAATGCGCTTGCATTTTAGATGATATACGTAGCGTATATGTCAAATGAATTTCACATCACGGTTATTGACCCCATATTTCAAATAAAACTTTCTGCATTGTGTTCTAAAATTTTATTTTTTCTTCCTACTGTTGTTGATAAGAAAACTCTACACGTCTCTAATCAGTGTAACAGTTTTCCAATTTTATTTAAAATCTTTCATTATTCATTTTCTTTTTTAGGATAGAACAGAACGTAAATCGAATTCAATTTGAATTGCTAAGATTTTGCATTTAAAACCAGCTCGCCATATGGGAACGGGACCCACCAATTTTCTGAAAGCTCTGAAGATTGATCAGATTTCCAGTTTCTATGACCTTAATGCCAACTTTCGATTCAAAGTTTCGAATTACCTCAATTCATGGAAAGTCGACCAGGAAATGTCCCATGTTTTGTTTTACAAACTGAATGCTTCAGACTGTCCCACAATAACTGTCAGCATAAAGATCACCGAATATCTCGAAGTTGAAGTATTCGTTCGAAGCAAGAAAATAGAAGATTCCTATATCGAATCATTCGTTGGATCCGACTGCATATTAAAATATTGGCAACAGCTGGAAAATTTGCTGAATTTCTTCGGTTCCGACACTGTACCTTCTCCCAAGCACAGCACCGATTTCTACATATCAGAGGCGTTCAGTAATCTCTATGAGTGTTTAGAAAATCTTCCAGGGGTAGGTGATATGAAGAACCTGAAGGGCAAGCTAAAATTTCTCATAAATCAGATTGGTCTGTTACGACACAATATTTACTCGTCATATACTATTAACATGGCTTATTCTATCTATTTATGCTCTTCAAGTTGTTACAAAGAAATAGAGAATTTGGGATGTTTGACCATTCCAACTGAAAATGAATTACTGCGCTTAATTAACCAACACAAGGTTAAAAAATGAAAAGAATTTTTTTAATCGTACATATTTCAAGTGATTCTGTACATTGTATATGTAATATAATAAACAAAAGATGTATATTTTTGAAGCTTATTCATAGGGGCCTTTGTATTTTCTTATATGCAAATATAATATAATGTATTGTAATATTTGTAATCGCCAAAAAGAGAACAACAAATCTCCACTTTCAATGCCTTCTGAAAAACATATTTTTGGAATTATGGCTGTCTGTGAGTATAACCGAAAAACGCTTTGATCTAGACGGATGAAAATTAGTATATGGTCTTAACGCCACATTTGTAGGTCTCTATCAAATTTTGAACAAAATCTTTTTTTTTTAAGTCTGCCTATTTGGTTGTCCAAATACGAGTGAACTCGGTAATACGAAGAGTAAAGAGATAGACGAAATTTGATACACAATTTTAGCATATAAAGTGTAGGCCCGAATCGTATTTTGAATCGAATCTGTCGGTCTGTACTTTCGTTTGCGTGTTAACGCGATACCTCAAAGCACAATGATTTAGTAAATAAAATTTGATGTGTGATCTTGCGATTATAATTATAGTTCTAACAAATTTTAATTTCTATCAGATTGATAAAAAAAAAGACTGCCAAAATATATCCCTATTTTCGGTTACTTCAGTACTAAACACACAACAGGGATTAACGCCAAAAATCGCGCCATAAATTCAGTAAAAATGCTAAATTCGCATCAATAATTAGTATTTTATATCTATTGTTCGTCAAAGTTGTACAAAGCATACGCAGCTTTTTCCAAAGATCACCTAAATAGCCTTTGTGTTGCTTTGAAACGGGATGTTAATATAACTGAACTGAACTGAGCCAAGGACAACATTTAGGAGGATAGCACCGTTATTAGAGAATATGCTAAAAGAGTTCGATGCGACCATTCTTTCTGTTTAAATTACAAGAATAAGATTACCTTCCCAGTTCTCCCTGCTTTAAGTTAGGCATCATTTCTACCTTCTGCAAAATTATTTCAGTCCCAATGTTATTAAGAATTTTTGGAATAGAAAAAAAAGTATCAAGGCAATTTTATAGACTAATAGATAATAATTAAGATTTTATTTTCTTCTAATGAAATTTCAGCTTATAATAAAAGTGAATATACATCTATGTGTTAACGCTCGACAATAACCTATTTAACCTATAGTTAGCAAATTTGGCATCAATATACTTAGGAGTATGGCAAGAGTTTATTTTCCTTCTAAATTTTTATTACAATCTCGATTAAAAATTCAGCGAGATTTTAATCCTTTCTCCAACATAATTGCCAAAAATAGTACTGCTCGAAAATAATTTTTTGAACATTTTAAAATTAAGAAGAAAAAAAATTATTTTAATCATGCCAATTTAGCTGTTGTATAATTTCTTTCAAATGTTGTCAGTTTTTTAAAAACATTTTTATGAAGAATTTGCATCAATACTTTTCATCGTTACGATGGAATTAAATTACTCTTATCATTTCATCAAATATTTAATCGCATGTTTTCATTACCATTATTAAAGTTAACGAAAGAAGGTTCTCTTTATATTTTCACACTAGCCATTTTTAGCGACCAGTCTTCACATAGCTTATATTCTTTATTTAATTTCTATATCCACGCTTATGTTATATAATTGAAATTAATCACAGATATAATCTTATATATAACGCGATACTTGGAACGTCTTTCAAACAAGTATTTTTTAAATGTAAAATTGTGATAGACATTAAAACCATGATATTTCAATAACCTTATATCTGTTCTGTTTGTGTTCACGAACTTAACTAATGGAGTCGAGTGTCATAACGTTATAGGACCATTTTAAAATATAAATATATCAGCAATCTTTTAAACTGCTCATTGTTATTTCAAATATTGAAATTTCATTTTCTAATTTATGATAGTAAATTAGATTTGGATTTCTTTGCAAAAATGTCGTCTATTTCTGAAAAATAGAGAAAACAGGGAGACTAGTCTCCCCAAAACTTTCTCGCATACACTCTAATAAAGGTGTTTCCCCAGAGAACGCCTTGCACGGTATTGTCACACATTACAAATTATTAACCTTTGGTGTGAATTTAGCATTTTTACTGAATCTATCGTGTCATCCTTGCGAATGTTTTGGCGACTAATCCCTAGCATGCGGTTAATAGTATCCTGCAATCTAATTTATATTTTAGATGCATTTTTCCCAATCGATTGAAAAAAAAAACAGTTTTACCCAAAACTACATTTGTAGTCACAAAATCTCATATCAAATTTGATATATTCATCATTGCGTTTGTGAGTTATCCGTTTACCTTTCTGAAAGTACAGGCGACCAACACTTTGTTGGATAAAAATGTAATAATAAAATAAAACAAATAAAAAAAACGTCAATTGTCGATACTGAAGTACGATTTTTCTTTTTCGTTAGAATCAAATTTACAGGTATAGAGATTCTTTTTTTTTCCCCCCTTCAAAAGTGTCATTGTTGCTGAAGTCAGATACTTCCATTTTTAATAATTTAAGGTCACTTAAATTAGTGAGAAAAATATCGCTCTTTTTTTCTAAATCAGTAGAAAATTTTTAATTGCAATATGTTACAAGTGACAGTATAGTATTTAAGTAAAAATTCTTTTACTTCGTTTTTGTTAAATCGCATTCAAATTGAAATCTGAGGAAAATTCAAGACAATTTGTATTGTAAGTGTAGAAACAGATCATTTTCTGTCCTAAAATGCATCAGAAACTACTTTTACAATTCTATATTAATTTTAACTCTAACCAAAAATTCCTTTATTTGTTTAGGAAATTTAAAAAGAAACCTTTCTTGTTTATCAACATTTAGAAATTCTTAATGATAGCAATTTAATAATATTGGAAATTTTTGCTAAATTTTGGAAATTAAAAATAAAATTACCCATTTTCAGCAGTAGATTACAGTATTAACTGGAGTTTAAAACGTTTTCATTGTTTCATCAACTATCTGATCGAGTGATTTTTTTCCCCCATTGTTAAAAATTAAAGAAGTGTTTTGTAGACTCTGTAGTGTACTGGACTAGATAAAATAGTGAATCACAATACAGCGAAATTTATATAATTGATGAACCGTATATTTATGTGTTTAATAGTACCACAATGTCATGGGGCTGCTCTCCATTAGAAATGTTTATGTACGCAATAAACAGAACATAGTAAGACAATTAAAATAAGACGACTCTAATGTCAGACAGTAAAACCATGGATATTAAGTTATATCTTAATGATTTATCTGAAATCAAATATAAACTATGTACTCGACGAAACAAAATGTCAGTTGAAGGGGCTAATCTCTACCAATAATAAAAATGAATGTGTGTATTGTGTTGGGGTTCTGAATGCTAGACCATTTTACTTTCATCGACCAGTATTTCACATTTACTTAAGAGTGTGGGAATTTGCATTCTTTTAGTTATTTCTTGAAATTTCAATCAGTTTAAATCAGTCACATTTAAATGAATGGTATAACTTCTCCCATATTAGGCAATTCCTGCTATCATTAGGGAGTAATCATCCTCGCACTATTTCTGGAACCTACCAGGGCTGCGAAAATCAAACGCCATGCTGAAAGCTTTTAATCCCCATTTTTTTAGATGCCCCCCCCCC
>JAPMOR010043377.1:22640-38686 GCA_026543865.1 Argiope aurantia
CACTCTTTTAATTACACTCGCGCTAGTTGTCTAGCGCCATCTATGAACGTTTATTTCCCAAACGCTTCAAAATCCAATCACTACAAACCCTTTAATCTACTTTGTCATAACCGTCTTTAAATATATGGCGACAAATTATGTTATGAATTTGTGAATTTTTGTCACTATAATTTTCCAAATTCAAGTCATTATAAGATTTCTCCATCAGATTTATGATTGTCAACGCTACTGATTTTTTGTATGTGCGAGTTCTACAACAATTCTTTGTCAAATACATATTTTAAATTCTTTTATATTTTTTAGGATAAAAAATATATAATTCTTATGTATATCTAAAAAAAACATTACAGTTGTTGTTACCATAAGTTTATCTTCTGCTTGTTCTGAATTCGCTGCTTGTAATGAAATTTTGGGGCATTAAAACGCAGAATCAAAAGTTAGGTGTATAGTTTCGTCAAACTAAATAAAACTTTCATTATTTGTTTCATACTTGAGTAGCCTCTTAGCCGATGCAGTTCCAAAGAACTACACCGTTTCCCAGGGAACACCACGAGGAGGTGGGCTACTTTTGTTCCCCGACCACCCACCCTCCATCGCTGCATTCGAAGACAGTTCTGATCTGAAAACTACATCGGGCAGCCGACGACAGTTTTGATGTTAAACTGCGTCCTTCTGCGACCGGTATCTCACTAGGATATCCAAGGCTAAGCAGAACTGGTAGATCGCAAAGGATTCTACAACTGGCACTCCAACACGAGCCATCCGTGCAGGCAAACTCAAAGCAAAACACAGCTTGTAGACCATATAGGATTCTACAACAGGGATATCAGACTTCTGGGTTGCAGATGGAGCCAGTTTCGCTGGAAGTTCTAAAGCTTGGCAAATCTTTAATACCGTGTAGGAGCGAATCACTGGGATGGATACTCTAGTCGCAGGTGGATCAGATGGTGTATCAACATCTTGATCCAAATCGGGATCGAAAAACAGATATCCGATTGAGGGTAAGTGAGGGAATATGTAATATTTCAACAGTTCCAAGATCGTCCACAGGAAGATCCATCCAACTATGGCCGTAGCCTCATTGAAATGTTCACAAAACGCACCAAGCATAGCTCAGCAAAAAAAAAAAAGTCACACAACGATCAGTTGCAAAAAGAGAAATGATTCTTAACCGAGCAGCAGAAGGTGGATTCATTGTTTCATCTATTATATTGTTTGTATTTTGTGCGTTTGTTTAACATTAAACAGTAATATTTCTACTAACAACAATAATAAGAGTGATTGTTGAAACCTTCTGCATCAATAAAAACTGAAATATAACCAATGATTATTACTAAGTTAACAATGGAATAAATCTCATAATCAAGCACAGAATACTAGAGGGGGGCAAAGAGGAGAGTTAATATTTAATTAAATTATGTAGGTTTGAATTTATATATTTTTTTTTGAATATTAAATAGATTTTTCATGAGGGATTTAAAACGAATACTATCGATCGAGATTGAAATTGATTAAAATTTGTAAAAAATGTGTCAAGTAAAATTTGGGAATAAATTTCCTTTTTACTTAATATATTAAGAAGTAAGTTTCTGCCCTGTGCTAATTTGAGGTAAATTCCCATCTCATAGTAATTAGTAGTAATTCCCATCTCATAGTAATTAGTTAAACAAAGAAAGTGGAAAGTGAAAGAAAAAGGGAAGAAACGCAGAAAAATATGCTGAAGGATAAAATTCACGTGAAACTAACGCAGATAAAAACATCAATTCAAGAAGCACCAATTTTTAAAATCCCTTACATGAGGGTTTAGTGGCTCGCAGAATAATGAAGAAAAACGAATATGCATTTTAAAGCTTATTTGTTAACCAAATGAAGCTCAAAATTCCATATCAAAATATTTTAATGATAAGATCAATTATCAGATTAAGTCGCGGCTACTACGTTTACATGCTTATGAACGAGCAGATCGACAGACGGTCAATCCAAATACTTTAGATGATCATTCGCCGGCCTGCTGGCCTAAGGGTAGCGCGTCTTCTCCATGGTCTGGGCTTTCCGGGTTGGGGCATGATTGTTTTTCCCATTGTGTTATATCTGTGAGGTGTGTGAAAGAGCCGCCGTGTAAAAAGGATTTGTGTAAGCGAGTGTGTGAGCGTCATCTTGGAAGTAGGGATTGCAATACCGCGATGCCGAATACTGGTATTTTGCGCTATTTGTACAATTTTGTAATACCGGTATTCACAAGTTTAAATACCGTTTTTTGGTATTTACTATACATTTTAAAAATTGTCTCCACTATATGTTCAAGGATCTTCAAATGGCAAAATAGTGGCAAAACCATATACATTAATAATATATGTTAAGGTTTTTTTTTTTTTTTTTTTTTTGCTTAAAAAAATTAGGGCTTCAAATGACTTCTTGTACCCAGGCCCCTTTGAAGAGAAGACCGACTCTGATTATATGAGTTTATGACTGAATCATTATTACATTATCTTATGATTGAATCATTATTAAATTAGTTTATGATCAAATTATTATTACATTAGTTTATGATTAAATTATTTTCAAATTCTAAAATTCTATTATTTATGATTCTTATCCGAATAACTGCTTGAATTTAACAACAAGAAAAGTATTAAAAAATGAATTTCTGAAGATATTCGGAATGCAAATATAGCTACTATTTTTGGAATTTCAAGGGTTTTTTGTTGTTGTTTACTGTACGAATGATGGATTTCATTTTATGCTTTTTTATTATCATATTACGCTTTTTTTTATACCTATATGTATTGAATTTCTGTGTTTTATGTACAGCTTTTATAATCCATTTGAATGAAAGTGATGTTGAACCAGAGTTTTGTATTCTGTAATATGTTAGTCACAAAATAATTTTTACTTCAATGGAATTAATCTAAAAAATTGTCTTTTCTTGTCTTGTCTTTTTGCGAATCTTAGTTAACAAATTAAACTGCCAAGACATAAATCCATGGTATGTATGCTTCAAAAGAGTTTTTATATAAATGAAATTAATTAATTTATGAATTTGTATTTCCCTTAATTAGAGAAACGTAGTTACAGAATTAAACTTTCATGGCCCTGATCACTTTCAGACATCCTACCTTTCCTGATTTTGACCTTGCTCTCGGAATTGAATTGAGGATGATTACTGTTGAGGGAATTAGGAAAGTTTGAAAAGAACAAGTAAAATGAGATAAGGCACATCTGACAGATCGCTTCTCCAAATCTAATTGGAAGAGAAAGGCAATTGGTAACAGCCACATGAGAGAAAAGACAGGGGCTGTCTCATTTTTCTTGCAGTTCCATCTGGCTGATGGAGTTCCTGGTTATTTCATGAGCTTGCATAAATCTATTGTTGATGTCTACAGTATAGACAGATAGCGTTTTTTTTTTTCTTGCTTAAAATGAACTAGATTACTTTGTTCCTATTTATATGATTCCTTAATTTGTAATTCTAACTGGAATTTCCTTTTGCTTCTTTGGATCGATTCCAATTTTCGTTTCATGATTAAATTAGTTAAGAATGCTTACGCGCGTAGTTTATGTCTGAATTCGATTTAAACTTAATAGAAGCTTTAGCGTTATTTCTCTTGCTATTCTTTTCTTTTCTTTGGACTAATGCGTTGTGGTAGTGGGAAATAAGTGATAAATACTTTTTTTAAATAATTCGAATAAACATTGTATTCTTATAGTATTTTTCTATTGTATATACCTGAAAAATATATCAACTAATTAAAACTTGAAGACAATACATTTGTCCTTCTTTTTAGCTGAATTTTTAGTGTTACACCTAAATTTTGTTTCTGAATAATAAGTAGGATTACGATCTTTTTCTTAAGGACTTCAATTTTTTAAACTTTTGATGGAATGCAAGTTTTATTTTTTATGAATTCAAATTTACCTTATTTTATAAAAATTGCACCGATTTTCTTTTCATGTTTATTTTTTAAAATATTCCATTTTGAGCTATGAACTTTCAGTGTTTCAGTGTTTGAAATTTTCTTGCACCAGCTTTCGGTATATCATCACTGCCTTTCATAAGACCAATCAATGTCTAACTTTTGCTCTGGCATATTTGTGAATTTAGTTTACAACATAGCTAACCAATACTAGCCCATCATTATGTAAACAATGCTATGCTAGAACTACATCGATGATTGATGATGTTCTTGTAATGTTTGGCAGCGTTTAGGTAAATCTTGAAATTGATATTTTAACCTTTTTACTAATTCTTTATTGGAAGAGCTGGCATATAGTGCAGTTTGGAAGGCCGTGGTGTCAGGAATATAAGGATTATTTTCTCGTCCCCCTGTTTCTTGTTTCCTCCTGTCTTTCCTAATTTTTTTAGATTAAACTGTTCAGGATTAATATTAGAAAGAAATGAAGAAAAGATTGAAATTGAAAACAGGAAAAGCAGAAATATTTGTTTAAAATAAACTCTGAAAATGAAATTTATAAATCTGGAAAGGTACATCACGAGTTAGATTATTTTCTGCATAAAAACTGAATACAAAAAAAAAAAAAATTGAATTTATATATGATGCATCTTTTGCGAAAAAATGCTTGTACGATATATCCTGGATATTTTAAGTACAAAATATTGAGAATATTTTGAAATCTGTTCATTGCAGCATTTTATGCACTGTATTCAGATTATTAATTATTTATACAAGTGAAACAAAACAAATCTTGCTTAGAGGGTCATCTTTTCAGGGAGAGGAGAATGTTTCAGAAAATGAATGCTCAGGAGAATGTTCAAGGAAAGGAGATGTAGTTTGAAATTCAAACACAGACAAAACTCATAGACTTATTCATTACGCTTTGTTCCTCCAATTTAGTGCTATATACGCTCATCTACTATATATAGTCAAATATTAGTTTCAAGCAGCGTTCACGCGAGGCCAACTATTGTGCGCACCAGCGAGTCATACCTACCTCAGGAACATCATGTGACTGCAATGGGACATTGGCAAATATCTGTCCCAATTAGACAACCATTTGCCATTGTCCCATTGGGATCACATGATGTTCCTGAGGTACCATTGAGGTCAAATGATACCTGCAATTGCGCGCGATAATTGGCCTTATTTGAATGTTGCTTCAGTGAGAGTAGAAAATATGCATAGAATAATATGCGTAATGAAAGGAATGCACGAATAATATAAATATGAACACCTTATTTATTTTCCTAGTTATAATATAAAAATTTAACACACTGGCTGCTGCATTATACTTATTATCTAATTAAGTAACTTCTTTTCTACTACATGTAAGAGATAGCAAAGAAGAGGACATTTAATTTTATAGATGCTTCAGATGAAAGGCTTACGAATTTTTTTACGAAATTTAACATATAATCGAGATTTAACTTCTTATATTTTTTGATAACAGAAGCTCTTTTTTTTATTATTTTTTTTAGTGTTGGAGCAATTGAATTTTTATTTTTGAATTAAACGCGTACCTCACTAAATTTTAATAAAATTTTGTATTAAATGATTTCAAATTATTATCTATTAATTTACAATTATAGCAATTATATAAAATATGATTAATTTGAAAACAAATTAACATTTATTTTGCGTTTAATTATTTTTGTCAGAATCTTCCAAATTTATAATAATTTATAATCACTTAAGCTGATTGGGGCTGGTGGTAAATTATGGTTTCGAACAGGTGGGTCACAGCCTGAGATCCGATTACACTAAAGGTTAGTTAAATCTGTCAAGTTCCACCATTATCCAGATGGTGCAGTGCTGAAGTTTGAAGAGAAGTCCTAGATCAGGTATCTCATTCATCATCAGGTATCTCAATCAGGCTTAGTAAGTATGATGGCAAATCATGGTTTCAGGACTGGCCAGTCGGGTTATATGCAAGATCCGACATCATTAAAGGTCAGTTAAAACTACTAGGTTACACCGTTGCCCAAATGATATAGTGCGAATATTTGAAGAGGGTTACTAAACAGTCCATATTCTAACCACTCTTATCTGCAGTCATGGAAATATGCTGTTTATCTGTGATTTAAAAAATAACTTTTTATTCTAACTGTTTTATATTAGTCAGTTATTCGATTCATCTGCCGGTCTAAGTAGGAGTGAAATAGTTAACTTACAATTATTTATTTGATGTAGCATAATTAGCCTTACTTCTGGTGACATTAACTTTCAACGGCAACTAATAATAAGGGGTGAATCGCAGGAAGGGCAAATAAAAATGTAATAAGCTCACGATTATCGAATCAAAAGCTTGTTAACAAAGCTCTTACTACAAATAATAATAAAAAAAAGGATTTTGCAACACCCCTCCCCTCCTGGTTGAATGTTTGTTTTATAAAAACACCTGCAAACTTTTGAATATAGAAATGTACTATTTATTAATTCATAAATATGCGTGCAGGCTTTCTTCTGTAAATAAAGTTATTCAAACCAGTTTTGTCTTGATACATGTTCTTTTTCATGAGTTTTGAAAACGTCTGCATCTGCGGTTGCTGCATTAAGCATTTTCACGGATAATCGGAAATGTACTATGTATTCGTCTATTTTTGTAACATAAATTAAAAACATAAATAGTTATAGCTTTTAATAAAAAATTATTTTATAGCACTTAATAAAATTAATAAATCATTAATAAGTTCTATTTAGAAACGTAGACAACTCAATATTTTTTATTTAAAATTATTTGTAATTTGGATAGATTTTCATGTAATAATTATCAAATTATTTTCGTATCGTTACTTTTGTAAATAATCCTCATTTTAATTCGAAAATTTAGATAACATTTAATTCTGTAAAATGCATCTTTACCATGAAGTCCAATTTAATACGTTTCAATCTGCAATTATCAAATTATTTTCATATTGTGTTACTTTCTAAATGATCCTCAGTTTGGTACAAAAAGTTAGAATGCATTAATTATTTTATAAAGGAAAAATGAATTTAACTATGGTGTGCTATTAAATACTTTTCATTCAGCAAATTAGGACCTTATTTTTCTAAATGGCCCTGAATATGGATGAGAGCAGCGACCTCGAAAATTTTAACATGTGAAACCTTATCAGCACTTATCTATTTGCTATTCGCTTGCTACTTGAAGACCGTTGACCCTGTTAGAGGTCCGAGAAATCGTAGCCGCTTAACTCTCACTTTGCCGTTAAGATGAGAATATATCGATTGAGGTTTGATTTGTGGGTAAGTTTTCTTCTTCTTCTTCTTTTTCTTTTTTTTTTTTTTTTTTTTTTGTTTAAATCCAAATTTTTCTGACACAATATTTTTTTCTTTTCTCCCGTATGTGGAATTTTATTGTTCTGATCTTTATTCTGAAAAAAAAATACTTTAATGTTTAGCTTTTTCCGTATAAATGAAGTGAAGATTTATCTTACAGAAATATTGGTGAGAAATTGTTTGCCTGATTTAATTCTCTATTTATCATTTTTTTAAATATCTTATCTTATTTTTCTTTCGAAAATTTTTTAAATATTGAGAACTGAAGTTGATAGTACTCGGCAAACTGTGAATGACTACATCAGCATAAGTGGCGTAATTTGATCTTAAGCTTGTAGAAAGAATTCCATTAAATAGAATAATTTCCATTTTAAGTGTGGAATTTCGATTGCGTATGTTGAAAATTAAATTTTAATACAAGATTTAAATATATTTAAATTGGTATTCTGGGGCAATCAAGATGATATCTGCAAAGCGTAATGATATTCCTAGGAGTTTTATTTTTGTTGTTGTCTTCAATTGCTATTATTGGCCAATCATTCCCCCCCCCCCTTTAGTTCTTGAAATTCTTTCATATGTAAATCAAAATTATTACAAATTTATCTGCCGTCTATATATTTATTTCAAGTAAGAAGTACTATAAGTTTCGTATATTCTTAATTGGTTCTATGTGAATTTGTTTTATAGCAATACTTTCTCACGTAGTAGTAATAGCGATATTGTTATTTAATTAAATTATAGACCTGATTTTTTTTAATTAAATGTTGACATTTTGCTTGATATTAGTCAAATAAATATAACTTTTAAAGAGAAAAATGAAGTTTATAAATTATTCATATTGAATACTTTGTAAATTGCTTCGTGATGCTGCTTATTATAAAACCACCAATGAAATAAATACCTATTCTTAACTTAAAAATTCTAAAAAAATTCTGTCATTTTAAGTGAATAATATTTATTTACCATTGAAATTTGTGAAACCTAGACACAGTTATGAATCGCCGGTGGTCTAGTGCAGAAGGAAGAATGCCATGAATTTTAATGAAAAGCCGTTAGACCGCTCTATCCTTCAGCAATATATTAATCCCTGCGGTTAGCTGGCTGTTTCTTAGTTTTTCACCAAGTAAACACATGGGGTATTTTCCCCTGGATGTCTTGAAAAAAGGCAATGCTGTCGAATTAAATCAGATGGTATTTCTTAGGTTCTATTTATGTGACTTTGATCTTACAAATCCGCACCTTCCCTTGATTATAAATCCTTAGCTCATGGATTTGACTATATATAAACTAAACAAACAATATTAGAATTTTAATAGATTAGATTTTTTTAAATGGTCTTTCATTTTCTATAATGCTTTAATTGTGCCTATTTTGATAAAAAAATTTAAAAAAAAATTAAGTAATAATTAATCACCAGATTTGAAGATGTAACAACAGAATATTAATTGCTTTAAGTGCAATAACAAATTTAAGTGATTTTAAAATGCTAAATAATAAGAACAAGATAAAAGAAAAAATATGTTTACTTTTTGTTAATCACTGTATTTAATTTATACGCACTACAGTATGGTATAGTTATTTTTAGAATGACAATTCGCCAAGTGTTGCAATTCCCAAAGTTTCTATCACATACCTGCGAAACTAACATTGAGCATTTCTCGAGTGAAACTTCGCTTTTTGGAGCGCTTTTCAAGACAGGAAGTAGTTTGCATGCATTTGAATTGTTGGCGAACGTTTCAAGAGCTTGGCGAAGATACTGCACTTTAATCCTAAGTCTAATCAATGATTATGATTATTAATTACTAATGGAGTGTCAAATGTCTACTGCTAATTGAATTATATAAATGTAAAATGTAAGTTGAATGGAAATGTAGCGATCATTTCTAAATTTAGAGTATTTTGAATTAAATAAGCTTTTATTTGAAGTCTTTGATTATTACTAATTTCTATCAAATATTTGTCTTAAAATCTTCTAAAAATATTATAAGAAAGTTTTAAAAAAGTCAATTAACTTGTCGCTGGTAAAAGTTTGTGCGCGAAGTGATATGGATCGTAGAGAAAAGCCAACAGAGAAAGAAAGCGTGAGAACCTCTGTTTTATGATTTGGAAATTGGACTTTCTCTGATTTTTATTAACTCCGTAGCTTAATTTTAAAGACGTGTGAAAATTAAATTTATTACATATATTCATTACAATAAAATGAAAACGTAAGTCAAACAATAACAATAAAACGAACGTCTTACCTTTACGTAATTAAAATTATTCACTGCATAAACTGGTAAATTCTCTATTACGCTATTCGAAAACGAAATGGACTGACATTCATAGATTATTTGAAACAAATAGAATATTATATGCATACTGCTAATTTAACTATGCATATTCATCACGATAAGGCGGGAAAATAATAATAATTCCATTAATCTTCACTTTTCCACAATTTCAATTACTTATGACATAATCCAATAAAACTGTTTAAATTTAAGATCCATTGCACCACCAGTATTAACGTAAGTGATTTTGTTACCCCCACTTTATTCAGAAACAAGTGAAACGACATTGACAGGACACGTGGTATGTACATGTAGAAATTTCACTTTGATACTCAGAGGTTATTTTCAGATTATCCAGGCTTATCATGTCTTAACTGCTGTCACGTGCCGATAGAATAAACAATGGAAAGAAAATTTCTCCAATGGATACATTTTCTAGAATGTGAATGGTGAAATTTCGTGTACATGTTATGTGTAAAGAGGGTTTTTGCTACTTCAAACTAAACATGCAACATCCTTTGAAATTTTATAACGGAAGATGTTACCTGTTTTCACTTTCTCGTATAAAATGTAGAAAAAAATATAGTAATCATCAAAAAATTCTAACTCGAGATTTTGATGAGCTTCTACGTTTTAGACCTCACTGACTTCGAAAAATAAAATTTTGGAAAATGTCCTTCTGTCTGTCTATCTGTGACAAAGATAATTCAAAAACGCTTTGATCTGCACGGATGAAATTTGGTATACGGTCTATACACCAAACGTGCAGATTACCATCAGATTTTGTGTAAAATCTGTTCGGAGGAAGTCCGTCTGTTCGAATATAAACTAACACGATAACTACAGAACAAAGAGAGCTAGATAGATAAGATTCGGTTTACAGATTTAGTATTTATAGTGTCAAAATTTGAGCAAAACCTACAACTGGTTGACTGTCTGTCTATTTGTACTTTCAGAAACCTGTTAACACAATGATTTAAATATATAAAATTTGGTGTGGGATTTTGTGACAACAAGTGCAATATAAGTGTCAAACTTTTGTTTCAATTGGTTGGGAAGAAAAGTCTAAAACTAAATTCGATTTTCGGATATTTTTCAGGGATTAATCGCCATAACGGAAGATGTCACCTATTTTAACTTTCTCGTATAAAATGTAAAAAAATATAGTAATCACCAAAAAATTCAAAATCGAGGTTTTGATGAACTTCTACACTTTATTGTTATCAGAGTTTGCTAAAATCGCCAAAAAAAAAAAAAAAAAAGGCGTCAAGTATCACATGATAAATTTTGTAAAAAAGCTAAATTCACGCCTATTGTATGTCATTGCCATGCAAAACGTTCTTTAGGATAACACTTTTATTAGAGTGCATGTAAGAAAGTATTGGGGAAATTACGCTCGCTGGTTTAGAATTCAAATAATTACTGTGATTGCAGCTCAGTAGAATTTGTGCTGGGAAACCATATCTACTATGTGCTACATTTTAATTTAGTTTTGTTAATAAAGCTCTTTCTCATATACGAGAACTCTTTATCGTATTATTATTAGTGGAGAATAAAAGATCAGTTATAATGTTACTAAACTGATCTAAGGATCATATTCAAATCGAAATTCTTCTTCTTTTAAAAACCAGAAGAAATCAAAAGAATATTAACTGCCCTATACTAGATAAAATTTTCTATCAAATGGTTCTCTTTCAGTGTTTAGGAAATACGATGAGAAGTTCAGTTTTCAGTATATCCTTTCTAATATGTGTTATTTCACTTAACTCAATCTTTGAATGCTTTAGTTTCATTCTCTTGGGCATCCATAATTTTCTGAATTTTTGTTTAAACGCAATATTAAAAACATATATTGATTCCTGATGCATTCTAGAGCTCTGATCTTGTTTTTAGAAATGACATTGATGATCTCGAAACTATTAACTACTAACCGTAGATTAGATTAACTATGCCATAGATTTTTCTGATATTCTTATTCCAAAGTCTTATGTAATATTCTTAAGTGTCGAATATGCGTCACTCGCCTTAATTAGATGAATGCTAGTGTCGTGTCACTGATCCTTGCAAACTCATGGAAGGACATGTCTTCACACTGCATACGTCTGAATGACGTCAGCAGAGGATGTGTTGAACTTTGAGATATAATCTAAGAAAAATATGATAGGAATTCTGAATTTCGTTCGCCTTATCTGATGTATTTCATGTGTAAAAACTATGCAAGAGCTAGAGCTATAATTTCATATGGAATCATACATTTCCTATAAAATAATTTGTCAGTGTCTTGTAATTATCTTGAATATGAATATGTTCAATTTACCTGATATTGCAGAATTTGCATGATTTTTCACAAATCTCGCAAGATTTTTCAAGTTATTATATTTGTATCTAGATAAAAACCTGAACATAAATAGCGAATTTTATTTTATTATCTAACACATAATGGTAGTTTACATTAAGAATAAAAACTGAGTAAATAACTAGTAAAACAACTAGTAAAACAGAGTAAAAACTGAGAACCAAACGCGTCGATAATTCTTGTGGATTACTTGCCTTTAAAAAAAAGACAGATATCTTTAAATTATTATTATTTTTTTCTTAAGAGGTTGATAAATTCATGAGCAAACTTGTTTTCCCTAGAAGAATTATTGTATATCTGTTCTCAATATTTCCAAAACATTATAAATATAAAATCCATCACCAATCTTATAAATTCATTTTAGTATTTTCAGTAAGAAGGGGAAAAAAGATATATTTATGCCAGAAAAAATAAATAAATCTCACTCTTCGCATAGAAAACAGTTTTAAAAAGATACTTTTTTCTACCGCCCCTTGCGTGTTGGAACAAAATGCATTAATTCAGTCAGAATTTGGAATACATTTGTCTTGATATTTTATTTTTAAATATACATAACTCTCATACATTATATGAAGTATCTTTTTAAAAGTTGCTGCATCAAATGTATAATCTTATTCTTATTATTTTATATTGACTAAATAATGAATAAAAAATACTTAAAAAAAGATAAAAAATTAAGAAGTTTCGAAAGGCATTTGGCTCAATATAAATTTAAATTACAACACATCTACAATTAGGAACCATTACTGTAGTAATTGCTAATATGAAAATTAGAAAAGTATCAACATGAGCATGGCATGACAATTAATTTTGGGATAACTAACTCTATTGTAATCCTTCCCCAGGAAACAAGAATGACTCCCATTCTAAAGTTAGTTCATTTTGAATGTTTACATTATATAAACATGAGATATAACAAGAATTATTGAATTTATTTTATATTCATGTAATCAAACAGTACCTGAAAAACCAAGCTTTACTCGGCAGTTTTTTTTTTTTTTGTAAAATTGTAAATAAAATCCTATCATATCCTATAGCTCGTCTAGAGTTACAAACGAAATCTAAATGAACTACAAACACGGGATCGAACATGAGAAAAATGCATGGGAGCCCGAAGCCCGCTACGAAATAAATTCGCATATATGCAAGAATTGCGCATTGAAAGATATACAATATATTATTTAAATTTTGTTGTTAGCTATCTGCTGCGTCTGGAAATTGTTCGAATAGTTAGTTAACAAAGTATTCTTCAGACTAACATTGGGATGCTGAACCTTTCTTCTTGTGCATCAATTTGACTTGGATGTGTAGTCAGTTTGATATATAGGATTTAATCCCTTCAAGACCCGTGAAAAATGAAACGCTCTCATAGGATCGAACGCTCCGAAACGGAGCGTCGCGAAAGGCTTACGCAGTTTACGCAGCCTGATTTTATAAAAAAAATTGATATAAAATCATCATTTTAATATAATAACTTCAATTTCATAAATAATATATGTAATATATTACTACTTAATATATATTAATTTAAAGGCTGTAACATTACTGGAAACGAATGAAATAAGCAAAATACTTTACTTTTAACTATACCCACGAAACCAAAGTTATATAATATTTCACTCTCCCCCACCCCTCCCCCAACAAAGTCGGCTGAACGCAATTCCCATATTTTCCTTACGAAAAAAAAAAGTAATCAACAAAAACACCGGAATCTCTTTAAAAATTACTCCTTGAACAGAAGACGGGATACCCAACTTTAATGGCATATGTTCTGCAACTGACTGGAAAACTGTAAATAGCATATATTTTGAAGAAAGGGATTTTTCCATACTCCCTCCTGGGTGGAATCATCATGTATCTTGGTTTTTCATCCCAGGGTTAAAACAACTGTCAGTCCATAAGCTGCTTTAAGGCTTCCCTAGCTGAATCTCAACTGAAAGTTTCCTTGTGTAACAATATCACAACTTGTTGATGAGGCGTAGATTCTAGAAGAGACGCTTAACTATATCCGATTTAGGAATTATGTCTGTTCTGGATAATCATCGATATATTCTTAACGGTTATTTTAATCCGATAAATCTATTAGAAGTCAGCTGATTAAAGACCATAGAAAACTAGAGTTTTTGTATTCGACATCCAGTTTATCTCTAATAATAAAAAAGGAGAAGAATATATATTTGTGTGTTTGTATGTTCAGGAAATTAGGCAATTTGTTTGTTTAATAACACTATGATATAATGTAATATGACAGGAATGCTTATGTATAGCATGAGCAGAATAAGTATACCGTCTTTTATCTTAAGGATTAAGGATTTGTCTGAAATTAAACACAACCATTATGTCAAAGGCTAGGAGTAAATAATATAACGAAAAAAAAAATCGTTTTTTTTTTCAAAGCATGCCTATGATATAAGGAACATTTGAATGAAAATATATGTTTTGAAAATGCCAAAATATTAAATTCATACTTAGTGTATCATATCTTAAATTAAAAAAAACACGCATATTTGAACAATATTATTTATTTAATTTTATTTTCATTGTTTCATCAAATATTTAATCGCGCAACTTTCTTCTATTATTAAAATATTCTGCTTAATAAAAACACTATTTATTTGCGGAATTAGAAAGTGAAGTTCCAATGCCATATAAGACAACTTGCAATTAGAAGGCAGAAATCTAGACATTTGCTTGTTTAATAGCGCTATGATTTAATGGAATGTGACCCAGAAATATATAATGTCTTTTAATTTGTACATGAAGGATTCGATTGAAATTAAACACAACCATTATATCAAAGGATAGAAGTAAATAATATTACGAAAACACTCGCTTTTTTTAAAGCATACTTATAATATAAGGAAAATTAGGATGACGAAAATATATTTTTTGAAAATATCAAAATATTAAATTCAAACTTTTTATGTCATATCTTGAATTAAAAAAGAACCGCGCATATTTTAACAGTATTATTTATTACATTTTTTAAAGTCAATAATTGAAAGGATAATAAACAAAAACTATTTTCTAGTGAAAGTTTTCTCACAATCCTTAAAAGTTATGAACTTATCTATTTTGTGTAAGTGGACATTTTTCTTTTTTGGGTAATAATAAAATTTCTGATATGTAATTAAATATTAACTTCATTCATTTTATACATTCATTTATATTCTAAAGTTGACGCAGTTCTTTTTAATGTCGGTTTATTTCCAAAGGAATCAAATATTATTACTGCAATTGTACGATATCCTTTTTAGATAGCTCTAACTTGCCTACAATTATAAATTATCCCGTGTTTGAAAGCAAGAACCTTTTTTTTTAAAAAAAAGAACAGTAAATACGCAACCTTGAAGCTTTATTGATAAGATTGTTTCGTAATATTTATTTTATAAGCTGTGCATCTATATGTTTGAAGTTCGAGTAAAATTCAATATTGACTCAAGTTTTTGTCTAGAATTTCGTAAGATATATTATTTGTGTGACATACTTTATTTCTTCTCAAGATATAAATCCCTCGGCAGAAAATTCTTCTGTTGCGGCTGTCTAATAGCATTTATTTTAGAATTTTATGTTTCTTTTGTGGATTCATTCATTGAATTGTTTCGAATAGTCAAGTTTACTAATACTAAACAGCATCGTGTTATGGAAATTTAATTATGTAGATATATTTTTAAAGAAATGTATAATTTATTTGGAAAGGAAATTATTTTCGACATTTCCAAAATAAAAAGTTATTTTTTTATTTTTCTCAAACACTATTATAAATAGTTTTTTGCTCAGTATGAAATATATAAATGTTAGCATCAATTACAATTAATAAGATTTCAAAGATTTTTTTATATAATTTACAAAATATGAAACTTATAAAACAAGTTTGTTTTAATACTTACAGTCAGCCAAAAATAATAATATACATTTAATAAAACTGTTCATTAATAAATATCTTTGAACGTTGTTAAGCACTCGGGATTTGTTAATTGTTACTAAATAGGCGTAATTTACTACACAAAACAGAACCAATTATTTTTCCTTGCACGAAAGGCTATTTAGAGTGTAACAATTAATTTTCGATGAATGCAGCAATAGAATATTTGTTTTGTAATTTTTTTAGAAAACATTTATATTTCGGATAATATAATTGCATAATTGCACCTAATTGAATACTGACCTTTAAATAGCAAA
>JAPMOR010043377.1:38696-106773 GCA_026543865.1 Argiope aurantia
TAATTGCATAATTGCACCTAATTGAATACTGACCTTTAAATAGCAAATATCTTCATTGCTAATTGCATAATTGCACCAAAATGAATATTTACTTTTAAATAGAAAATATCTTCATTGTTAATTGCATAATTGCACCTAAATGAATACTGAACTTTAAGTAGCAAATATCTTCGATGTTATTTGCATAATTGTACCTAAATGAATACTGAACTTTAAGTAGCAAATATCTTCGATGTTATTTGCATAATTGTACCTAAATGAGTACTGACGTTTAAATAGCAAATATCTTCATAATCATACAAGGAGATAGAATTAAAAATTACTGGCAAATGACATTTTAAATAGTATGAGTATGTTAACGGATAGATACTTATCTATCTAGAAATAAGATAAGATACAGCTAAAGTTTCGAAAACAGGTAATGCTCAGATTATATGAGTGATCTGTAAATTAGCCCCTTAATTGGCAAAAGGTGCCAAGTTGTAGTGAACGTTTTTTGGCTTCATATATGCTGTAAGTAGGAAGTGCATATCCTTATTGTATTTAGAAAAAATAATTAATTAATTTTTAGAAATTTATTTTAATTATTATCTAGAAATCTGTTAAGAAGGTATGCTTACAATACCTATGCAAAGCATTTGGAATTGTAGATTTCCCATAAGAGCTAATGAAAATGCATTGTTTTTAAGTAACCATGCCAAATTAAAGGTCTGATTTGACTAGTCTGCTAAATTGAGAAAGCTTGTTCCATTTCTCACATTACAGGGTTAATCTGCACATTATTTATATAAGTACCTGAAAAACCAAGTTTTGCTCGGTAGTTTTGTGTGTGTGTGTGTGTGTAAAATTGGAAACAAAATCCTATTCTTATGGCCCATTTAAAAATAAATCTAACTGAACTGCGAACGCGGGATCGAACTTAAAAAACAGGCATGGGAGCCCGAAGCAACCACGATACCATCGCTGAGAAGCCTTTACAAGGCATGTGTAGACACATAGTTTTTCAAAAAAATTCTTTTTGTGTAAAATAGCATTTTTTTTTCAGGAAAAACGTCTGTATTGACAAACTTAAAAAGTAAAACTTTATCTAAATATAAAATTTGATCCAAATCATTGGAACAATTTCGGAGATGCACGAAATAAACAAATTTATCTATATACAAGAATTGCTCGTTTAAAGTTATAAGATACGCACATTTTCTGTTAGACATTTGTAAAAGTGAAAAAACAAAACAAAAACTAAGTACTAAGTATCTAAATAAACTGTAGGTTAGCTAGATGACTTATATTTGTATTTCCAAAAATGTATTTTTCGAATTCAGGGAATTATGAAACGTGGAGATTCATCAAAATCTTGAGTTTGAATTTTTTGATAATTACACAATATTTTATATATTACGAGATATTATATATTACAATATTACGAGAAAGTAAAAATCTTTCGTAATCGAGAGAGTAAAAATTAAAACTGTTTGAGGTGATTCAGTTTTTCTATTCTTAAAATTTTTTCTTGTTTAATAAAAATTTAATGAATATTAAAACGATCTTGCCATTCAATTTAATTAATTGAGTAGCAAGAGCAAAACGAAGGAATAATTTTCGTGTTTTAATGAAGAACTTTGAAAATCATACTAATTCGAATCACCAAACCGAAAAAATAAACACTCGTTTCATAACTTTTCCCTTGTATTATTTTTTTCTTTTATCGACTACCCACTATGAATGTTCAGTCGATATTTCAATATCACACACACACACACAAAAAAAAATTAACGCGAAAAATTCAAAAAAAAAAAAAAAAAAAAAAAAAAAACACCCCTTCAAACGCCCTTTCCCCCCCACCATCGATGCGCTTTCAAAAAAAAAAAAAAAAAAAAAAAGAGGAAAGAAAACTTCTTTTTGAAGTCTAGGCGGCACCATAGAAACCGTCACCACGCTACCCGTCGGGTAATTAAACGGAATCCCTATAAACTCTTTACACTTCTGACGTTTAACAATGCCCAAATACCACCATTTGTTGACTTTCTGAAAAACAACATCGGGCTTTTGGCAATAGCTAATTCCACGGTTGTTGGTTGTCATAACAACCCAATGGCTTCACTCGCTGCAGGCGATACACGAAAAAGTGGTGGAAGGGAAGAGGATCCCAAGGACGTGCTTGAGCGGGGGTGGAAATCGAACTTATCTTCCTGAGTTCGAGCATCCCTCTTCCAAATCGATACATGCTCCCGCCGTTCCCACGGGAGGGAAAGTTTTCCTTGGGATGCTACGAATGAATATCTGTCATCAGCATTTTTTTCTGTCATCAGCATTTCTATTCTATTAGGAATTGAATTCGGATTTGCTTTTGGATTGCTTGTCAAAGTTGGATTAAATTATTCTCCTCTAAAGCAGTCAGGATTTAGTTGTTTGTGGATGTCTGGGAGAGTTCTAGACATAGCAAGTTGTTTGTTCTTTTGCGTCAAATGTCTGCCTCAAGGGTCGTTTAACCTTCGTTTTATTTTTGGGATGGGGTGGCGGTCGAGAGTTACGAATAAAAAGTTTGTTTTGGGATTTTGAAAAATGAATCATAATTTCATTCTTTGCTTGAAAAGCCTTTCAAAAAGAAAAAGTATAACATTTAGATTTTTAAAATAAATATGTATAGGCTTTTTCGGTATCAAGAAGGATATGGCTATCTATTTAAATTTTTATTACAAATTATTGCTATTAATATTTATCAAATAAAAGGGCTTTATTAATGTCTGTTGTAGGACCTTCATAAAATAATCTAGAATATTCAAATTCAAGAATTTACAGCTATATCTGTTTTTAGATTTGTAAATTAGGTTTTTTTATGTACGGTTTACTATCCACAGAATGATTATCAATTGTAGTATCAAGTTCTATGCATGTTTTACAGCGATTTTTTGATGACTTGCAAATTACTTTAAAACCATTGTAAATGCTATTATTCACATTTAAATGTTTAAATGAAGTTGTAAATACAATTTTCAAATCGGAAACTACGGACAACTTAGAGGATATTTACTCAAGTTAACTATATGATTTGTTAAATTATTTAAATAGGGTTAACGTGTGTTTCTGAAAGACTCCATCAGAAGAGTTACTGCTTAAGCATAGAATTGAAATGTGAATTCATTTTGACTCCAACTTCTACTTCACATGAGATATCGTTATTGCTGAAATAGAGGAAAAATCCTCTAATGTTAGCTGTGCTATTTAAAAATCTTGAGGAAGCTAAGAATGGGCGAAGAACCATCCTTGTAGAGTTGTAATTTTCAATTAGACAGTTTGTCTTTCAAACCAGGTTGAGTCAAATTGACTGCGAATGTAAGTCAAATTGTGCCTAATAATTCTGCACTCAAAGAATGCAGTGGCATAGCTAAAGTAAATCGCGCCCAGGGTATAATATTCATATTTTAAGTAAATCCACAATTTCTCTGGCACAACATCTTACTAAGGAATCTCATGCCTTTGCCATTTACCGTATTCACCTTTTGTATCCGGAGGTTAAGAACCCTGAGTTCAAGCCCTTCGTGATACTTCCCTCAAATCGAGTATAATATAATTCTTTAATAATATCGGCAGGGTGTCATTTATCCTTGGTAAGTAATGTTGATGCAAGTCATCATTACTTAGACAGGTTAAATGGCGTCCAGTATATGGTATTATTTTTTAGGTCCCTCGTATTGAACTTTAAACGCTGGCATAATCGCATTAATGTATTGTCTGCATGACGCTCCATAAGATTGGCAACCAAAATATACATACTACATGTATGCAAGATATTCTTCTTTGACTACTACCCTTGTCGGTACGCCACTCCAAAAATGGTCATCACATTTTTTTTTTTTTGCTTACAAATCGTTTACTAGAATTTAAAAGTCAAACAGCAATGTCATATCTTTATTGAGCGTTCTGCTCTTATTACATCTTGCAAATGATGAGCATTTTTTAAAAAGTTTTTAGAAATAAAAATCTGTATAAAATTTGTATGAAAATAATTTTACTTGAAAAAATCTATTTTTTCCAAGTCTTTAAATTCATAAAATATTTTTACATTTATAAAATGCATTGATCCTACTGTAGAACTAATAAATAAATTAATTAAATTCTATGTTTTCATTGGAAGGGTAATTTAAGGAGGGTTACCATTCCAGAATTTATAAAGAGAAGTCACTTTTGATCCTCAATTCTATAAGCAACAATTAAAAAAATATTTTAAGTGTTGAACCTTGCGGCAAAAGAAGTTTGACCTTCAAATTCACTTATTCAAAGCTTGCTGCTTTAGCTGTAACTCAAAAATGACGTACTAGCGAAGAGGAAATCTTAATGAAAATGCTAAAACCTAGCTTTAACGCATTTGCCTAGGCTTCAGGGTCATTCTAGATGCAGCGATGAAGACGTTTGGACGCCTGCAGATTCATGATCAAATTTAGTTGCATTAATTTTCATTAAAAAAGAGTGTAAGCCTTTTCTGAAGCATTTGAGCAGGGTATGAAGAATTTTTGTATGCATTTTCTATTTCACTCAAAAATTATTGTATTTTTATGTGCTGATTTATATTTATTTAATATTAACTTACTTCTTAAGGTTTTTATTTTTTTAATAATTATAATTGCTCTGTTTAATATAAAGTATAAATATACTGAATTTTATCTATTTGTGATATACTAATGCTAGACCGAAGTTAGCAATTAATAGAAATTAATATTCTAATGAATCAATGCATTTTACTTATTTATGAAGATTTTTATAATAACAAATATAATGCCTTTAATCCCGTAATTTTTTTAAATACGACATTAAATATATACATTATAAATTTAATGAATATCTATTTCTACAGCGAATAAACGGGAAATGAATTTGTGTATTTGCATATATATTTATGTGTATTAGCGTTCTAACGGTAGATGGTTTGACGTAGAACTATAAAATCTGACGCAAATATACTTTGTAGAGTAGAAATATGCACAATCAAGAGATTTTTTGAAACTTTAATATAATTTTTAATTAAAACTGTAGCAAAATTTTAAAATTTTCCCACGTTAATTTTCGAAAATACTTCTGCAAAAAAATGGTTCTTGCACCATTTTAAAATTTAAAATATATTATCATTTAATCATTTTAATGATATTAATTTAGTTGCCATGAACATTTTTGCATATTTTTTAAATATAAATTTCATTTTTTGCGATGAAAATTAAATCATTATGACATGTATAATTTGTCATGTGACTGTGACTTCATACACTGACTTTGTTATATTCATTGTTTTGTATATTGCTACGGTGACATCGTTTGTAGCACGCACTATAGTTTTTAATTATGTTATTGCCCTGAGTATATGATAGAGAGTATACAAAGTATTTATGAAGTGTAGAATGTTTTGTAATTCGCCTAGAATTACATCTGTAGAATCCTAGAATGCATTCCTGAATTAATCGAACTTGTGTCGCTGTTTTTCATGTCCTGTTTTAATGTCTTACAAATCAAATAACAAATAATATGGTCGTTAAATCGAATTTTATTAGAAATTATAATTTTGGCTAGAAAAAATACAGCATATTATGAAAAATTACTCTGATTATTTGAAGAAGAATTGTTCCATTTTATAAAAGTTTGGTATAAATTCATGTTCATTCGTTATTAAAATATTCATGTCTTAATCTCACTTATATTAAAGCCCCATTTTGAAATAGTTTGAAGGTTTTTTTGCAAATGAAGACTCTTAATTTGAACTATAGTGAGACCATAAAGGCGATACGCTCTCCAAATTTTCGCAATATATCATCGGGTAGATGTTTAACCTTCTACATCAAATATAACTAACAATATTCGAATGTATCTTTATAAATTATCTACAATTGCATCTTGTATGATGAGAAAATCTTTTCTTTATAACATTATTTATTGACAAATTCAAAGCATTTCATTTATTGTTCATATTTATTGATTTTTTTTTCTTAATTGATATTAAAGTTACGATAGAAGTCAAAGCCAAAGAAGGTCATAGACCTGGAAGCTTTTCTTTGACATTAATATATTAAACGAAACTAGTGGAATTGATTGATAGATTTGATTCAAGAATGAATATCAGCGAAATAATTATTTTTTGCATAATACCGAAACTTTCTAAAAAGTTTTTTAGGTGTGTTATTGTTTTTGTAGTTTCCTGCGACCAATATTGCTAATGTTAGAATTGTTGACTGGTCGCTATGGAAATACCGTTAATTGACTGTTTTTCATATTGCATCATGTCAAAACTGGCTTCAAATTTTTTTAGTTTTAATGCGTTGTTATTAGTTTCTGCAACACACACAAAAAAAATTCCTGTCTCCGATATATCTCGATTAGATTGTAGTCTGACAGAATGAACTTTGCGAGGACAATACAAAAGATACGTCACCTAACATGTAGTTTGCTGCTCGCGCTTATAATAACACCTGGAACATATTCAAGTACATAATGTGCCATTTTTTATGTAAATTGAATTGAATACAAGAAATGGATTTTTTGTGTACTATATTTTTTGGATTCTTTTGTCAACATCTTATTCACGCATTTAAAAATAATTCAACCGCTTTTATTGAGTGCCCAAAATCGAATTTCTCTAATGAGTTCTTTTTGATTGATGCTTTGAAATTCGTGCTTAGTGAAATTTACTGAGAAAAATAGATTTTACGCATTGAATTTGCTGATTTTTGCCAAAATTTTATTCATGCACTTAAATATATTTCATTTATATTCATTGGATGCTCAAAATCCACTTTCTGTGATGATATCTTTTTGATTGATGATTGAACATTTTCTGGGTGTGAAATTTAATGAATAAAAAGGATTTTGCATATTGAATTTATTGATATTTGTCAATATTTTATTGAAACATTTAAAAATGAACCAGTTACATTCATTGAATGTAGAAATCCAAAATCTCTAAGGAATTCCTTTTTCGTGATGAAAATAAATTCTTAATACACATTTTAAATTTAGGACCAAGTTTCCAGTTTAACACTAGGTTTACCAAGAGGTCATTTTCACCCTTCTGAGAAAATTCTTTGTTAATTTTATTCAAGAAAATTACTGCCGTATTTTATGAGAATATTTTAATTAATTTTTGCTTACATTTATAAGATTTATAATCGCAAATCTTTCTTTTTCTTCTTCTTCTTCTTTTTTTTTTGTAGTTTTGGAGGAATGTATATAGTATACCTACTTTTACCAAAGGGGCCGTTTTGACTATTCGAATAAATATTGTTGAAAATACATACATGTATATTTAAATATGACGACTTGATAGGAACGCAATAGATATAGGTATATATGTGTTAGTAAAATAATATAGAAATAAGTATGTGTTAGTAAAATGTGTGTATATTAGAAGCATGAAGCCGAAGCTGAAAGTCAGTTAAATAGAAACAATTATAAGTTGTTAGTTTGGTTTGGTTTGGTTTGGTTTAGTTGTATTAACGTCCCGTTTGAAGCAACACTTGGGCTATTTTGGGACGGACCTCGTAATTTTGAACCGCGGTCAGATGACGAGGACGACACCTGAGCTGGCACCCCCCTCTCCACACCACACCACACCAGCGGGAGGATGTTTGGTCAGGACGGATTTAACGTGCAACTGACCCCCTTACACGACGGTTCTTCGGTGTAATCGGGTCTCGAACCTGAAGTTGTTAGTAAGAAAGCGTGTGATTCAATGTTTTGGTTGTAGATGATGGCCGAAAAATAGATGGTCTTGAAAACCTAGGTTAGAAAATAAACACTTTTTTAGTAAATAAACATAGAGGCACTTCCTTTTCCTCCCACCACACCTTAACATATATGTTGAAAATATAAAAGTTATTTTCTACTTTAACTTCTTAATAGATGTCAATTTATATTTTTTCTAATTAAACACCGAAAGGGGTCATTTTGACCACTTTGGTAGAAATAGGTATATGACAACTCATGGTAAACCTAATGTTAAGTTTTAATTCATCATTTTTAAAATTTTTGCTGATTGAAATTTTTTTCAATTAATAAATATCGTAATCCTTTTTTATGTCATTAAAGCGTATTTATTTATTAAAATTCCATTTTATTTTAACTTAATAATGTTTTTTGTCTAACACATTTCCTGTTTAAAAACAATTTAACGCACAATTTAAAACGTAATTCACAGAATGCTTTAGATGATTTAACTCATTGATACGAAATTGGACAGAAAAAAGCTTTTGAAGAAAGGAGGGGGGTGGGCATTTCAGAAGTAATAATATAATATTATCTTTGAAACAAAAATGAGAAGGACTTTTGATATTTTTTCGGCTATAATCTTCAGTAATAGTATGAGAAAAATATAAAATTTGTACCATCTTATTCTTTTTTAAAAACTTGCTAAAAATTACAAATTGCACTTTCAATAAATGTCTTCTATAAATTTAATAAAGTTTATTAAATTAATTTGTTAAATAACTTTTTTCACGTATTATTTTGTTGTTATATAACAAGTAACTAAAAACTGTTAAAGAAGAATTAGCATGGATGTTTTTTCAATCTCATCCATTTTTAAACGCCATTATTCTTTTTGTATTAACAGTTTGATGCATTCATTGAATATCTGTAAATTGTGCGATGTTTAAAATCATTACACTCGAAAGGCAACGACTGATGCAAGCAAATCAGATGAAGGCATGAACGAAAAATGAAACCTAAAATGTTACCATATATTGTCTTCGAATTTTTGCACTTTTTCTTTGTATTGGGGCAATATAACATCTCTTATTTTTGTTCAAATAGCTAATTTTTTCAATATTTTAATCATTTTTATTACCTTTTTTTGTGTTTGTCCTTCATGTAATTTTGAGCAATGAACAAACAAGTGCTCCTCAACTGTTGAGTGCCACTGTTGAAACCTCTTAAAACAGAATAAAGATTACAGCGGCGAAACGAGTGATGATGCTACGTTTAAAACATAAAGTTATTTGAGAAAGAAAATGACAATTGTCCCATCTGAAAGGCCGGATATTACCATATATGTTGTTACGGTCAATTTGAATTATCGGTTATTATTAATAATTTCCAATGAAATTTGATCAATGTGATTGAAAGGCTTATATAGGATTGTGTGCCTCATTGTATATGTTTTTTTAACTTGCTATGAAGTTACTGTATGCTATTTTCTAATTTCCTTTTCTTTATTTCATAATTAATTCTTGTCATTTTTTTGCGGGAGGAGGGTAAGTTATTGAACAATCCCAATGTCTATTTGTTGAAAAAAGAAAAAAGATATTTCAAAGCATTTAAAAAAATGGATGGATTTAATGGCGGATATAGTAGATTATAACTTCTTTTTTTGGAGGGGATCAATCAATGTTCCCTCTAATTTTTTCCGGAGGTACCACGGTCCCTGGATTTTAAAGGTCCTCGGTACAGAGGTGCAAAATCCCACGAAGATTTCGAGGGGGGGGCTTCCCTATATATACGTCCTTGGATGGATTTGAACACACACAAAAAAAGTGCAAAAGTATGTTGTTTATTATATATAAATATGACTGACATTGACTAAGCTTTATTGGTTATTATTAATAATAACCGGATAATGTGATAAATGCTCATAAATTATTCACCGTAACCGGCATATTTGGTTATTATTAATAATGAAAGGTTAGTATTAATAATAACCAATTATTTCCATTGACCGTGACATATACATTGCTAAAAGGCCTTTCAGTGGTTATTAGCGAACAATGTGCTAATTAACAGCTTAAATTAGCGATGCAGCCTAAATTAGCGAACAATGTGCATTCCTTATGAATGTTTTTTACAAAATAAGGTGGGAAAATATATTTACTTGCATATGATTACAGTGTATACATGTTTCAAACTATTTCAATTGGGTCAGGAAATATTTTTATTATACTATAACATTATAAACAATAGTTCTGAAACCAAAATAGCCTTTTACTTTTGACTTTCTTGAATATTACCGCATTAGAGCTCATGTTATATTTAATTTAGTTTATCATGAAGAAAAGAGTGTACAATTTTTAACTCTTATTATTGATCGGCTGTGTTTAAAATTTGGTATAGATTTGCAAATTTAATGGTTTGATACGTTATCCTTCTAGCTTGTTGCATTTCTAAGTTCTTGTTCGCATACATACGAATGAATAGTTGTAGAGACCAGTCAACTCATTGACAAATTTCGTCCAAAATTTGATAGAAATAATTCTGGTGATAAAATCACATATCAAATTTCATCTATTTGACATCTTCCACTTATGAGTTATTGTATACACATACACATCATGGTTTCTTATTCATGTCCAAAATTCGGTGCATATTGATAAATTTGTCTCATTATTGTAAAGAGATATATACAGGAATTTTAATGGATACCCAGTTAAGGAAGGACCTCCGAATTTGAAAATTTGGCGACGAATTTTGCGTCTTTTTGGAAAAAATGTAGGTTCTAGAAAATGTAAGAATTATGACCTTATTTCAGTTAGGAACCGGGATCTAGATATTTTTCTTGAGAATTCCATATGATTTCATGCCTTATTAAAAAAAAACCCATATAAACCTGGAAGGCTGTAACAAAATAATTGTCGATTTAGAGTTGAATTTACAGAGCTAATTAGAAACTGTGGTCACCTAATGCTATTACTGTTCTTTGTTTAAAGATTTGCTGACTGCATGTGTTGTTAGTGTTTGCAAGCTCTGTTCTTTTTGTACACCATGCTGTTTTTTTCTCTTGTTCTTTGTGTTTCTTGTAGTATTCGTGGATAACGAATCAAATTTCCATTATGAAGCGTGTCGTTCCTAATGAAAAATGCATAAACGTTATATTAACGTTATATTAAAAATGCATTAAAAAAATAACGTTTTATGCATGCATTTTTAATATAACGTTTTATATATTAAAAATGCATTTTTAATATATAAAACGTTATATTAAAAATGCATTAAACGTTATATAGTAACAATATATATAATTAACTTATTTCCTTGGCATCCACAGTTTGGCATTGAGTTGTTATTTTATAGCTTTTTCATGTTGCCTAGAATTTATGTATTTCTATTCGAGGATTTAAAGTATTAAATTTCACTTTTTTATCCTTTATAACTAGGACATAACACCATAATATACTTATTTCGTCATGCTATGGCTGTAATAAAATCCCGAAGATTATTGCGAATATAAAAGTGTTTCATAGGTATTAATATCTTTTTATTTCCGGATAGATGTTAAATCAAAATAAAATTTTTCTCTTTTCTGACGTTCAGATTTTTTTTTTCATAGTTTGAAGTTCTTAAATTTTTGCCCTGTAGAAATATTATCTTCTTCCTTTGTTTACTTGGGAAGTTTTATTGCAGAATTTGATGCCATCACGTTATACAAACACACTGCATATCTACTATAAACACGATGTAGACTTGTATCAAGCCAGAATATTCCGATTCATAAAGATGAATATATTTAAGAACCTTGGTTTAACTTGAGTAAATTTGATATGGAAACGAGCAAACACACGAATGCATTTCAATTGTTGTATTATTTATCCATGTGCTTGTATTTAATTTCATATTTATATATTTGAAAATACATCGAAAGTGGACACTAACAAATATTTTTTTGAAATTTTAAATTTACAGAATCTATTTCAGATTTATTGTTAGTTTTAATGCAATATTAGATTGTAGCATATTAAAATTAATGTATTATTTTAAGTTATTTTAAGTCTAATATTTCATTATAATCACAATTTATTTTATTATTACCTCTGTGATATGGTAATTATGTTTAAAAACGCTTTCTGTTACTAATGGCTGTTGCTTTCTATTGTACTTTTATTATAAAGAATTATTGAGCGAGATAAGTTTCTAAACGCTTTTATTTAATTTAACATACATAAATAAAATTTTACTATCAATATTTTTTTCTCTCTACATTACAGATCTCTAGATTACAATCTGGGCAAAATGATTAAAATTTAATTTATTTGATGGGCATTATGCATGTCTTCTTTTTTAACATCTGGCATAAAAAATGGTGTTTTTACCCATAATAACTTGAATGAAAAAATAAATGAAAATTCCTTGGTAAATCCCAAAAGAAACTGCGTGCTTAAATAAATATCCAGATGTGTGCCTGACAGTCAGTTCTGACAGCTGCTGTTCATCAGCTCATTCTGCAATCGGCGTTGTGGAAAATTTCGACGTAAATTATTGCGTTGTACTCTAGAAAAGACAGCAAAATGTTTTAAATTTATTTTTCTGAATAAATGCGCATTCTGGTTATACATTTGTATATTTCACATTCAGAAATTTTACATTAAGAAAGCTAAGACTATTTTCTTATTTAATTTTGGTTCTTTAACTTCACACGCGCATTATGAAATGCTTTAACGCAGTATAATTAAATCTATGTATTTGTCTTCTGATTATATAGCGCCGAATAATTTTTTTTATTGCAAAAATCATGATGGCTAGTAATTTAATCCTGTTTGTACAGAAGTTTTATTTCCATTTATAAATTTCAAGGGAATGTTTCACTAGGCAGCAATGAGTATTTGGAAATAATTTTTTGTAAAAAACAAAAACAAAAAAACCCTATATATTGCAATAGCTGTACTGAAATTTAATTTAAGCTGGTAACTTGAAAAAATACATAGATGACTGTTGTATAAATGGTTATATCTTTAAAAATATTATCAAAATATTTTTTCAAAGAAAAAAAATATATTTGGGAAGAGGTAATTTTATTTTTATTATAATAGAATTGTAATAATGTGATTTATATCACTGGTACACTGTTTAATTCATAATGTAGCAAGTTGGTACATTTTTAGTTTTTTAAAATTTTACGAAAAAAAAATAATTACAATTTTTTTTAATAATTTGCATAATTATATACAGATAGATATACCATACAGATATTTTTTCTAGGACTAAAATTAATTTTTAAAATTACAAAATTAATAAATAGTAAACATTTTTATAATCATACCAAAATTAATGTTTTATTAATAACGATTTGTAATCAAACCCTCTGTGTGTTTAGTCTGAAACGTACATTTATACGCTTCGATTAATTTGAACTAGACGAATAATCTTGCATCGCAGCGCAACAAAATAATCGATTATTTAACACCATATGAAAGACAAAACTGCTCCGTTGCATATTGACTTTTAATTAATCTTCAACTTTTGACAAAACGGAGTGTTATGGCAAATTAATTTTGGATTACATATGTCATCTTTGAAGGAACTGAATATTTTCCTCTGTTAAATTATTTTAAACTTTTCAGAAATTCAATAAAACTCTAAAAGTAAGGTTCATTATTTATATATATATAACTTTTTAATTTTTAAAATAAAAATAGGAAATATCGGAATTTTTCTACTTTAGAATCGCATATCTTTGACACTTACCACTTTTATGCCATAGAATAATAAAAAATATCACATTTTTTTTCTCTGTGTTGATTCTCGGTTGTCAAGGTTACCAACTCAATGGACAGAGATTACTTTCTTGTTTCAACGTTCCTGTTAGTTATGTCACGCAAAACTTCACTGATCATATGTCAAACATCCTTTTGTAAATTGTCGCTGAATATTTGAAAAGATGACTTTTCAGCAATACCCATGACCATTCGTTACCAAGAAATAAAATGAATATATAGTTTTTTTCCTACTTTTCTTTTTTTTGCTTTGCTTTTTGACCAATCTTTTAACCTGCGCTTTGCAAGGTAATTTTTGCTTCCTTTTTACTGCTCTTTCGATGTACAATATCAATAAAAACTATTTTTTCGTAGTTAAGTGGAATGACTCTTGAAGACTTCACGTTGACATTTGGAGTGGATATTATTTTGAGGCGAAACATGGGAAGTTAAAGGACTTCGTTTATTAAAGGAGCTTCTTCTACTGGTGGAAATAAAATGGTGCGATTGCATTTTGACGTGGGCTGTGCGCTCTTAAGAAACGTATGTTACAACCAAATTTTCTGTCCTTTTATTGCTTTTTCGACTTTTAAAGTTAAAGCTTGTGGGAGGCAATTTTCGCTTGATTTGATAGAATAAATAATAAATTACTGGACATAAAGCTTACAGCTGTTTTAAACTTTTTTTATATATATGGTGATCAGAACAATTTATGATTTCAATTCTTCGTTTGTCCTATAAAAACAGTTATTCATTAAAAAGAATTGTCCTATATTTGTATGATATGTTTTGCAATGTTGAATTGTATTCTTATTAATTGATAATTCTTAGTCTGCATTTTCCCGTTTAAAACTTATTAATAAATAGTTCATATTAAAAACGGATTCAGTTAAAAAATTCTGAATTTTTTATAGAATTTCTGAAAAATTTCCGTATTTAACATATTGTGCATTAAAAAAATGTAAAATAGAATCTGTGTGAGCAGTCAGATTTAAGGACTGAAAAGAAATTAGAGATAATTTTTTTGCATTTTTTTATTATTTTTCCCCAAATTATCTATTTTATTGTCTACCTGTTTTTAAAAACATGATTGGAGTTTGTACAAAACCCACTTTTTCTCGTTTGTCAGCGTTTCGAACTATAAATTCAAATTCTAAAAATCTGGTCACTTAATTATATATTTTATGCTTTTTTTTAATTTTATTGCATTGGTTTTAGTTATTTGGCCATAAAATATTGTAATAATTTAAGGAATCGTATAAATTAATTATACTCTGAAAAGTATCCAGGAGTATATTTTTGTAGTCATATTGTAAGTGATTTAAAAAAAATCAAGAATAATAAAATGTATTAATTCGTATTGTTCCTTTGCGTTTATATACATATTTTTTTCTTTATGTTTATTTTTATGTTGCCTTGTTTGACCTAAATAGCATATGTGTCAATTTTTTTTACTGATTTATAGAATTTCTAACTAAGTTAATTGAATATTAAATTAAATATCGTCTTTTCTAACTGAGAATTCGATTATCTGATTCAGTCATTTTTCATCTTCTTGCGACTTTTATTTGAAGTATAAAAATTGATTATAGAGAAAATAACGCGTATCATAATAAACTATCACTGGCGCATGCGCTGTACTGACTGTAGATCCGAAAATCCTCAAACTGCGTTTAATGCGCAAGATAAAAATGTCGTTCGAGTGGAGAAATGGGAACACTTTTCCTATCTCAATTGGGTTGCAAATATCATTCGAAACTCGTATTCGGCTCCCTTTTTATCTCTACCCCTCCCCCTTCTCGTAATTATTTCTCTTTTATATTCATTCAGATTCCGTTAATATTAATGAGTAAGAAATATCTTTAAACAGATATTACATTTGATTTCCCTTCATTTACTATACATCATATATTCAATTAAAAATAAGAATCAAATAAAGATAAGTAACAAATTCTTTTAAGGTATATTTTTAGCTTTTAATTACAAATTGCACTGGAATTATCAATGACTGCGCTAACTTTTTCGTAACTAAAGATAGTTATTTTTTTATACAAATAAAATAAATCAAATCTGTGAAATAAGTCAATTTAAGATCAGGACATTTAAAATAAATCTGGGCTTTTAGAAGATGAAACGCATTCTTGTCTTGAATTAGTATTATTTTGAAATATTGATATCTTCTGATTTGGCGCGCTCTGTCAAGATCAATTTTAATTCTATTTTTTTTTCGATCAAACCATTTTTAACAATATTTTGCGTGCGTTTGCGAAACTCGTGACTGCTATCAACTTTATGGCTGGAAGCCAAAGTTGTTAAAGTCTTATCTGTTTTAAAAATAGGAAGTAGTTCTTGTTTTCACTTGTTGCATACCTGTCATCTGGTTTATAAGCTTGATATATTGTTAAAATTATTCTCAAAATAGGTTATCGTTTCCTTTTAACATCTTATAATGCTGTCCTTTTTGTTCAATTGCACGTATCTAAAATTTTATATATATATATATATATAATAAAGTTTTATCTTAATTTAGCTCATATTAACTTCATTCCAAATTTATTACCTTATCGAATTCCACCTTTTTTATTTACTTCATTATACACAAGCTCTAAAATTATTGAAATCGACAAGTTCCCACACTCCGAGTGAAGAGATAAGAATTTGTCGATCTAACAGATTCTTTTAAAAGATCCCTATAATTCCCTTACATAAATCGACACGTGTAAAGAAATCCCTATCGAAATCTCACTGTTTATAATCATGTGGATAAATATTTCATTATCCTTTCCTCTTTCTATAATGCGTTCTCCTTTTTATTATTTCCTCTTTTTCCTGATGCTTTTTCCTCGTCGCTTCTGCTTGTACATTAATTAGGCCTCCCGGATGGAATAAAAGAGAAGTTTAAAATTCGGCAGTATGTTTTCAATTAATTTATTATTTGAAATTTTGCCTATTTCAATTTATCAGGCATTTTATTGTTCTAGGTTAATTTACTGAGTAAAAATGAGATAGAATTAAAAGTGTTTCACAATGCTTTGTTAGATTTTAAGCTATATCACTTCTACGACTATAGTGTTTGAACTGTTCTTGTTTGCAGTAATCTTAGAGCATTTTTCTTCATTGAAAATAATATGTACATAGAAAAAGACGTGTAAAGTAATGAAAGAAAAGAGAAAAGCAAAGTCTATGTATGGATATTTAACATAATATAGTTGTCACTCATCGAAAATTGATGAAAATTAAAAACTTTTTGTCACGTGGTTTCCGGCTTCCATCATTGATTGGTTGCTAAAAGTAAACAAACTTTGGTTAATGGTGGTGGGACCCAGACCTCCCTTATACATAACATAACGCCATCCTGTGCCCCCGGTGCCTATAACACTAAGTTATCTAACCAGTTGGATAAGCACAAGATGGAAGGAAGGAAAAAAAAAAGAAAAAAAAATTGTTGGTATAAAGAAAGAGACGACAGACCATCCGGGGTTCTCCAGAGAATCCCATTGGTGTCAAATCCTACGCGACTGTAAATTTTTGGTGAAGTAATAACTGGATGGAGGAGACAAGAATACTGAAACAAATGGTCACTATGGGTTGAACTTACAGGGAAACGAAATTACCTACTGAAAAAAATTGATAAGTTACATTGAGAACATCTGTATGACATGTATAAGCATATAAATAATCACTGAAGAGTCAGAAATCTGTAACGTCCGTCTGAGTCTTGTGGTTTTGGTTTCCTTCTTGAGAACTGCACTTTTGAGGGACTTTTGAAGTTATAATTTCGTCTGATTTTGACAAGAGGCATTCTGGTCTCAGCTATTGTGTAGTCTTGAAAAGGTCTTGGTATTTATGAATATGGTTTACTATGGAGTGGATCTTTCCGCGAATGGATACAGAATATCCATTCTGGAAAATTTTGTCTGGCTGTTATAATAATTGTTACTTTTATTTTCCTTGCTTTATATGCTTTCTTAATGACGACTAACTTCCAGTGTTATCACGCGATATAATTTTTTCATCACCCAATTTTTGATAAGATACCTTTTATATATTTTATCAATAATGGTTACCAAAACTATCAAATAAAAAAAACTATATTGCAGAAAATTTGCTTTAAAATTTAATAAACAGCAGCATGTGAAAAAAAAACCCTTCGACCTAAAGTAATATCCCATTAAAATATTTAGTTTTCTTTAAAAAATAAAAATTAAATCGTGTTGTGAAAATCGTTCTCTTGTTTTTAGGTGTGGAGAGAGGGGGGAGGACAGAGTTGTTGATTATTACAGAAACAGAACTTATTCGTATGCGATAAAAGGTGAACTTAAATCAATCAAAATAGGATTAGTAGAATCAAATAGCTGAAATACCAAATTGGTTTCTCTTTATAGTTTCAAACATGACTTTTCTAAATGCGCTCATGTAAAATCTGAATTCGCACAACATAATAAAGGAATTAAGAGTGGTTCTCATACAGCGATATTAATCAATATCGTATTACTCATAAAGTAATCTCAAAAGCGGAATTCCTAAGTAAAGTTAAGCTTAATTAAGCCTACTTCCTCATTCTGCCAAAGTATCCAAAGTGAACTAAATGACACCAACCATCGCTACAGCTCTGTGTAGGAAATTAAGGTTGAATCCTAATGTCCATCACCAGAATGATACAAGCCCTTCCATCGGAGGTAATCCCGTCATCGGTACGGAGGTAATCAATACTACTCTGCTATTTTATCCACCGTGCAGCGAGAACCAATAACAATACTGGAAATTTCTAATCCACGTAATTAAGGTATGTATAAGGTAAATTTAATGAAACAACGGAACTAGCAATAATTAATCAATTAAACATAGAAACTGCCAATTTTGAAAGATAATAGTGATTGAAGAGTATGAGGAGATTTAAACATGTGGCATGCTTGAACTTGCGTAGATTCATCATATAATGCATATCTCATGCGGCGAAATCCTCTACATTGTGCAAGAGACCCCGTTATTATTATTTACAAAAAAGTGTTTACATTTGTGTTGAACTTTCAAAACACATCTAAAACTCTGTTAATATTATGAAACAAGTCTATGTTATGTACATGAATTTATTTCGCAATGCAATTTTTTTTTACTCACTTATTTAAATGATAATTTTTTTTCTGCCAACTCACGTCATTTCCTTACCTTTTTAACCACTTCCATTCTGTGTTCTAAGTATGCTGCATTGCACAACACTAATGTATTTAATTTCCATATCGCTGTAGTTATATTAAGCAATCAACCAGTGAACACAGTTCCTGTCAAACCTTGAAACAATTTCGTATGTTTCAAGGTATATGAATTTTAGTCCAACAGGAAGTAAGACACAGTTTCTTCTAAAACCACTTATCTTTCTTTTGTCTACCACTAAGTCAATGGGAAGTTTGTTTCCGTTGATTACAAATATTACGCTGGTATCTGGAGGTAGTCCATGTTATGACGTAGCCGAGGGAGAAAAAAAAATCGCATTTTGGAATACACTCTGGCATGGTATCAGGAGAAAAGTAGGCGAATTCGCTATGTAGTACAAAAAATAGCTCTTGTGCCGGTGATCACGCGGTTTCTTGCATGATGAAAGACACGTGTTACTTAAAAGAAAAGAAATTAGCTCCTAGGCATGCGCAGATCGACATCAGTTTACTTGCTACACGTGCTGAAAGAGTTTGTGCATGCGATCACGTGATTCCAGCTGTTTACACGTGATGTGTTCTTCTGTAAAGGTCAAAGCCTCTGTCGTTTTTTATTTTACTCTCCCGACCTTCGAGTCCTATGTTTAAAATTTCCCCTGCTGTAAATAGAATGACGTCATTGAGAGACGTTAATATTAAGTGAATACAGAGCAATGTAGTCGTCGAATTCAACACTAATCACGTGAGGAATATTTGAAATTTTTTGAAGTTGCATGAACCGATAAAAAATATCGTTTGATTAGTGCCGTGAGTCATTTTTATTTTGAGAGAAACCCTTTTTACTAGATTCTCATTTATAACTATTTATATAATTAGAAATTCAATTTCCATTAAGGAAATAAAAATTCGAACTAACAAATATGCAATTAATAATTATTTGAAAAGTATTATAAAAGCAGGCAAGTGTCATGCTTGATGGTAATATAGTAATTGATTTGGAATCAAGTTTCTCATAAATGCATGAAAAGAAGTTATTGGAAATATAGGAAGGAAAATATAATATTTTCTCTAAGAATTAGAATTTTTAAAAACTAATATTGATAGATTTTTATAACTTAGACTGGAAAAATTGGGAATTTTACCCAACATATTTTTATATAATGTGGCGTCGCAATTTCAGATAGGCAAATAGATTGAAGGCGATTTTTTAAATTTCTACGCAAATCCTATTTGCTTCTGATTTTTCTTGTTATTAATTATGGTTTCAGCTTTTTTTCTATTCTTTACTTTCAAATATTTTATCTGGCTTCAGAAGACCAGTTAAAAGTGTTTGTCTGCAGAAAATATTTTTTATAAATGAGTCAGTTAGTTGCTTGAATGAAATGCCATATGAGCTGTTGTTTTCAACAGCTCAACTGATGTATGAAATTTTGAAAATGATATCTGTGTAGGAAACAAATGAATAAAGTAAATCTTTTGAAATTTTTTTACTTGAGAAATCAATATTTCTGGCGAAAAAACATTTGAGTATGAATTTATTTATAGTTAAATAAATCTATTGCAAATAAAATGTGTGAATGTAGTTTACCAATTCAAAACAAAAACTTTTAGAATATTGCAAGTAATACACATTACTGTTCTTTTATGCGTAAACTTTACTCTTTTCTGCATGTGCGTTTTACCTTCGATTGAATCAAAATACGGTTGAAATAAATAGTTTGAGTTGGAAATTTTTATTCTTTTTCAAACAATATATACAGAGATTATATAAATCTCGAATTAAAAAAAGGACGATTAAAAATTCAGGAAAGAATTACTAGAAGATAAACGCATGAGTATCAGAGAAATATGTTAAAGTACTTATTCATTGCATGTATCACCCGATTACGGAATAAAATCGTTCAAAAAAGATTCGCGCAGATTTACGAAACAACGCAAAAAATTATTAACAAAAAAAAGAGTGAAAAAAAAGAAAGAAAACCGATAAATTAAATTATGTTATAAAAAATGTGTTGCATGTAACATAAATCTAAATCGTATGATGAGAGGGGGACTATGCGTTTCCATTGACTACTGCTAACAGTATGCATAAAATTTACTCTTTGCTTTTTGTCTCTCTTTTCAAATTTAACAAATTATTTTTTTCCTTCTATTTTTTTTACTCGTAGTGCTGTGATATTTTAGAGAAACATTGAATTTTTCAAATATTGTTATAATATTTGGTAAGAATGATCACACATAAATTGTTTTTATGTTGTTTCAATACATTTTTGTCAATTCAATTGCTGATCATTCAAATTATTGTCAAATTATCAATAAATTATGTATCATTATTTTTATTGAAACAATATTGGTTTTATTTTTCTAACAGTTGCTTAATATTTAATATTTTTTTTTTTTAAAAATCCAGTTTTAGATAAAATATCGATTTTAAATAATTTCCTTCTTTCTTAGAATATGATGAGGTATTAAATTGATAATATTTATGTTCATTGTAAATTCTGCTCTCTGAAATTTTGATTTAATTAATAAGTAAATTAATTTTAACAAATGATTTTATTCAAAATAATTCTTATTATCTTTATTTTTTCTTGTGCCAACTATAAAATACGTTCATATTTCACCGAAAATACATGCGGAGCCAAGTAGGTTGATTCCCTCACCGCAATTTAACTACTAATTTTTCTTTGAAAAACTAATAATTAAAATGAAGTTTTCTTTAAAAAAATTAAGAAAAAATACTTGATTCGGTAGAAAGATTTAAGAAAAAAATCTGTTTTTGTTGTTTATAAATTTAACGTTTAAAAGTAAAACAAGAAGCTACCTAAGTTTACAGTATCAATTTCTGGTGCATTCACCTTTTTACTGTTTTCTTTATACATAACACAAAAAAGCACTGTTTCCAACACTGCACGTGAATCTTACAAACAGCATTACCAGGTTCTATTTTTATTTAAATACTTCGTTGAATCGTATCTCACTTGTGTGATAAACATCCCATCTTCAAAAAGCTGTGTCAGTAATATTTTAATGATAAGAAAACTGCACGCTTCTTGTCTCATTAGTCTGGCATGTTGGTTTTGGCGTGAGGTAAGGTTTCTTTCGCATTTAAAGCTTTTTCTTTTATTTACTTGTTAAAATTATTTATTTTGTGTTATTAATCAGTCCATATCTGAAAATCTTATGTTTCTTCTCTCTATTCCGTCGATTTATAAAGGAAGAATATTAATATGGCAAGTTTAATGATTATAAAAATCATAGTAAATATGATATCAGTGCTGTAGAATAGATTATAGGTAAATATATTTCTCCATATAACTCTATTTACCTATAATAGCATTCCCATTCTGAAATCAGATAATAAATAATTAGTAATAGCAAAAATGAAATCCAATTAGAATAATTAACTAGAAAATTTTAATTTGTTTCTTAAGGTGAGATGTTTTTCTTAAATAGTACCTGGGAAATCAAGCTTTCTAACGGCAGTTTTTAAAAAAATTAAATCGTGTTTTTTTTTGTGAAAAAAATATTTAGACATGTTTCGCATACTGATTCAATATGAATATTTTTCTATCTTACCTACGTATGAACTGGTTATTTAAATAAAAAAAATCATGAATGCACATAGTTTAATATGTTATTTGAAACATTCTCCTATATTACAGTATTCATTTTACAGTTTATCTATTATTACTTATATTTTTGAATTTACACTCCGTTTTACCTTGGTGAAATCTGGTCTGAGATGACGCTATATGACATTGTCAGCATGGCAGCGGATAGAAAAAGACTAATAATTAGTTGTTAAAAAAATGTTATTGTTTGTGTAAAATCGCATTTTTTTAGGAGAGATACCTATATAGACAAATTTAAAAGCGAAAACTTCTCTAAATATAAAGTTAGATCCAAATTGTTAGATACATTAAATAAATTTACATATATACAAGAATTGCTCGTTTAAAGTTATAAGAATTTTGATCACAAATGATAAAAGATCTGAAAAAAACAATAAAAAAAGCCTAGCAAACAATTTTGTAACATTTTTTTTTGCGAGTTGATTTTCCCATGATATTTTATCTCAGTTTATTGCGGCTCTGCTGTATAAGTTTTGAATTTTATTATATATATATATTACATTTAATTTGATTATATATGGTGCTCTAAACTAGATTCGAACTATTGTTTCTAATATATTTTTCCCTAACTAACTTATATTTTATTTATTTATACTATTTGAAACAAATTGACATCTTTATTTTGAATTCTATTGCTCTTTATCACAAATGAATTGCAGATTATTAAAAATATTATATTCATAAAATTAATCGACTTATAATAACTCTTTGTAAACCAATCCGCAAAAAGTATATAAGATTCTCGCTCTGAACAATATCTTAATTTTATGAACTTGCATACATTATTTTACTGATTTTACTTGAATTCTTGAATAGATTTTTTTACACGTTTCCATTGATTGGTGTCGAAATTGACATAAACATCTGCAATTTTGACCGAAATATAAATTTTATTTATATTAGTCATTTTGTATTATCACATTCCTATACAGTGAATGCACAGACTAATAAAATGTACTTTAATATATTTAGTGCAAAAGTTTTCAATATCTAAAACTCCGACGATAAATATGTGCGCAAATTTCTCCCATATAATTCTTTTCATTTTTAAGTAATTGTTTTTATATTCATACGACTGACGGATTTTGATTTTCTCCTAATTTTGACTGAAATACAAATTTAGTTTTGTTTATTTACTAAATTTAATCACTTCAATTTTGTTGCATTTTTGAGTTACCGTGTTCACGTACGGACAGATAGACATAAATCCAACAATGTTTTTTCTGATTTAGAGAAGTCTGGAACGCGAGGATTCGTTAAAATCTCAAGTTCAACTTTTTTGACGATTACAATATACATTCTTATTGCATACTTTGTATTCGAGAAAATGAAAGACTGAGTCAACTTTCTGAAATCGAATAACGCCAAACACACATATGTGGTCTAGACATCTTACGTAAGAATATTTAACATGAAATAAAACTAAATAACACAAGTATAAATAAAACGGGTAAACTGCAACTTGCTCAAGAAGATTTATCAACAAATGCCTTACCCGTCCATTTTCCGGTTATTGATAAGTCCACGCTGGATGAACATAAAAAAAAAATTAGATACGCCGCGGTTCACGTGAATTTAAAGGATGTGTTAGGCCTCACGTGAGCGACCGGAAACAGATGGGGTTAGTAGCAAATTTAGAGAGTCGCGTTTGAATTGACCTCGATTAAATGATGTAATGATGCAATAGTAAATAAATATCGCAGTAAACATGACACTAAAATGGTGTTCTAATACAATATTCTTCTGTGATCCTTGGAGTTTGGAGTAATAAGTGAAAAAAAACCTGTCTTGTGGTAAAAAAAAAAGGATTTTCATTTAATATCATGTTTTTATTCGAGCATTTATAATCCTTTGTATGAATGAGAGGGTGAATGATCAAAAAGTGAAATCTAACGATTTCATGTTTCTATAATGTCGATTTTGAATCAAAAGATTTGCTATGTTATGGATATAACCATAAATAATGGAATATATGACAATGAAATGTGACAATGATTTTACTATTTAGTTTTCTTTGGCGCTCCTATTATTCCAAATTCAAATTACTGCCTTTTATGTATATAGTTTAATTATTAGTTCCTTCAAATGTCTTTTGTATGTTGATATCCAATGCAAACTATATTATCAAGAAAAAAAAAAGGAGAAAAGATTAACGAAATTTGTAAGTTCAAATCAGATGTGACATAATTTCTTGTTAATAGATAATTAAAGTGGTTAAATAATTTTCTTCGAAGGTAATATTCAGATGCTGTATTATTCAATATTTTACGTCAAAAATATTAAAAAATACTGTATGATTAAAATGACTTATTATAAATACAAGCTTACGATATGACATCATAAAAAGCTGTAATCTATAAAATAATATTTTTCCTGAAATTTTATACCGATATCTTTGGTTCCAAATCGGACAATTGTTTCAAAAAAATTTTGAAATCAAAAATAAGCTTTAAATATTTTTCCAACATGATGCCAGTTGTTTATTTCGCATCATATGGAAGTATATGACAAATAGAAATCAATTAAATGATAATTATTTTCTGCATAATGTTTCATTTTTTTACATATGTAATTAGGTTATGATAAGAATTTATTAAAATTTAAAAACTCCCGCTCTTTTTTTATTTTATCAACCTACTTTATATTTATTCAAAAATGAAAATGCCACACTTGTCAAAGAAAAAAAAGCCTCCCGATTTCCGATAAAAAAATGGCAAGTTCCATACTCCATTTATCATAAGTGCTGAGCATAGAGATCTTTATTAATAAAATTACATTTTTTATTAAATCAAAAATCTATATTTTATTGGTGATTAATCAAAATCTGTGACTGCAGTATGTGCATTTTATTTCATTTTTAAAGAATAAAATAATTGTGCTTTTCTTCATATTTTTTATTTTTAAAGACGTATGTCTCGTGTTTTCTTCTTTCTGCTATTCATAATTTAGATGACATAATCAAATGCTCTTAAATTCTATTTATTTAGAAAAAAAATATTAACTTCTGATGTTGAAAGCTACTGAAATTGAATTCGCAGGCTTTATTGACAACTTGGAATTAATACACGTTTTTAGCTACTTAATTGAATATTGACAGGCATATTGTAATTAGATTGAGAAATGAGAATTCATTACTGGTAGATTTTCTATAAGTTGTGTGTTTGTTTATTTTGAGATTAGATTGTCACTATTTTAATAAGTTAATAATTAATTTGCTGGTTACATTTTGAAGTTGAAAAAATAATCAGTTTATTATGAATATTGTAGTTATCAATTTTGAAAAAAATGCCTCTTTAAAATTTTATACATATTATAATGTTTCTAAGTTGACTACTATTTGTATATACTCCGTCTATGCATAAGCCGGCTGAATTAAATATTTTAATTAAATATTTACAATGTATTATAGATTTCTGATTAAAAACTAATCGAAATTTTAAAATTCTTTGCTGGACGATTTCGGAGCATATGGTTACGTGTTTCATTTGAAATCGAAAAAAATTACCTTTTCAATGATAACAGTTTTATTTTCGCAAAAATTTGCCTTAAGTTTCATAGACATTTAAAATATATTTTATAGTATATTTTATAACGATACTTTTTATTGTTTTAAGAGCTGCATCAAAAATTAAATACATTTTTTTGTTTTATACACTCATGTCCATAAATTAAGGATAATTCAGAGTCACGCGGATATCGAACTCTAAAATACATATATCACCCTTAAAATGACTACACACATCTTCAAAAATCCTATGCAAATTGCAGGAAGCTACCAGATGACACCAATAGTACATCACAATAACGAGAGTGTAAGAGAGTGATGCATAAGGAATACAGGCAAAGAAGTAAAATTGTTCGAAAGTGCTTTATAAGCCATTCAGTGCAATAACCGCATAATCATGACACAAAGGACGCATTTGGATGATTTTTTACGTAGTAGAATTATCGGCCGTCTGGAATGAAGGCGTACTCCGGTGATTAAGTATCCGAGAAACTTGGAATCGCCCTTGTCATCTTCGGGCTTTGACAACGATTCCAAGATGATGGTAATGTGAGTAGACGTTACAGCACAGCTCTCCCCGAGATACAACGGGGAGTGAAGACCGATATTTGGCAGTGACTGCCAAAAGAAACAGATGGAGCACAGCATCAGACCTGTCTCGTCAGCTCTCTTCAGCCACTGGTAGTTTTCAGCCCACCGAAGTTTCAAGGCAGATCGTGTACAGACGCTTAGGGCAGATAGGTCTATATGCTCGTAGGCCTGTCAGATGTGTTCCACTTACTGAAACTCACTGTCGCCTGCGGTTAACCTGGAATAAAGAGCATGCATTGTGGACACCGCAACAGTGGTCTTGTGTGATGTTTTCTGATGAGTCCAGGTTTAGCTCGTAGTCTGATTCTCTCCGGACATTCATATGGAGAGCGCCAGGTACCCGTTACCATCAATAGAACATCATTGAACGACACTCTTACGGTTGTGCAGGATTACTCGTTTGGGGAGGAATTATTTTGAGTTTCAGAACTGACTTGCTTGTTCATATTGGAACCATGACAGGCCAAATCTATCGGGACGTCATTCTGGAACAACATGCACGTTTGTTTCGGGGCTATGGGCGCAGAATTCGTGTTTATGGATGACAACGCCCGTCCTCACCATGCAATCATCGTAAACGAATGCCTTCGGTCGGAGGATATCACCCGTTTGGATTGGCCAACATTCTCATTGGACTTGAATCCAGTAGAGCGTATGTGGGACTTGCTTGGTCGACGAGTTGCAGCCCATGAACCACCTCCTACATGTCTACCGGAACTTCGGAGAGCATTGCTTGATGAGTGGTGTAATATTCCCCAAGATCGGATCGATAATTTGATACTCAGCATGCCTAAGCGTTTCACGGACTGTATTGCATCTTCTGGGAGGCATACTATGTATTAACCATCATACCAACCATGTAATATTGGTTTTTGTAAATAGGTTTTTTTTTTTTATAATTTGCTCCAGGGAGCAAAAAATTGCAATTTTTATTAATGGTATCAAACATATAACATCTTTTCTACTCTTTGCCTTTATTTTAATAAATAGACTTTATATATGTCATATTTGTTTTGCTTCTGACTCTTTCTTTTCCTGAACTTGCATTATCCTTAATTTATGGACATGAGTGTAATTGCTTTAATTCAGAGAAAATTTTCAAAATAATATAAAAATAGATGAATTAGTCTTGAATCGATTCTTCTTATATGACGATGTTTCAATATAGAAGTTCGACTATTAGAATTTTTTTTCTTTATTTCTTTTTAAACCAGCTATTTTTTAGAATGGGCATTTTTGGATTTGACACCATATTGCACCAATGCAGTTAAGTACTCTTTTGGTGAAATAGTATTTTTAAAAGTTTTTTTTTTTTTTTTTTTTTTGTATAGCATAAAATATCTCTCAACTTCAAATTGAATCATAATTTACTGAAAGTTCATCAATATAATCTTCAAAATGTAATATCAAAATAATCAATATAATCTTATAATAGGTCGTTTACTCTTAATTCATTAAAAAAATTTCTGGCTAAGAAAATAATTAAATAACAGTAGAAAATTATATAGTAAACGTATTTAAACTAGAGTTTCATGTTTTTGAGAATTTTAAGTGAATATTGAAAAAACAATATCAATATTCTTAAATATAGTGATTCAAATCGTGACCTTGAATACTAATTTTGAATTCGCTTAAAAATGAAAAATGACTGAACTAAAAAAGAAAACCAATTTGAATTTAAATTGAATTCTTTGTAAAATGTAATTAAAATTAATTTGTTGCAATTGAACTAGTCGACAGAAAAGAGAAAAATATTTTTATAATTAAATTATTCGTTTCATGTAAAAAGTCCACATTTTTTTAACACATAGTGTAGGTGACTTTATTCGATATGACAACATATCCATGCAACAATACGTGGACATAAATGATGAATAGATTTTTTTCCATTTCAAAATATTTATATCTAAAATATTAGTTATATTTGATAAAATAAATATTATAAATATTCTTTATTTTATCAAAATTTATTATTTGAGACTAGATTAATAAAATTTTTATTAATTTTTTAATAAAAAAATTGATTTAAAAGAGAAAAAAACCCTTGATTTAAGAGAGAAAAAAAACCCTTGAAAAAATAAGTTTGATTTTTATATTATGAAAAATTCAAAACTTTTATAACGAAAAAGAAAAATCAAAATAATTTAGAAGTTTTTATTGAAAAAAAAAGAAAGACTTCTGAAAACTTAGAAATCTAAAGGCATACTTTTATTTTTCAAAACTCTATTTTGAAAATTAAAAGTAAATCTTTAGATTTGCTAATTAAAAACTGCAAGTGTTAAGACTTAACGATCTTTTAAATTCACTGATGACGAGATTTCAGTAAGTTTTAATACGCTAAAAAGAATGAACAAGTATCAAAAGTTCTGAGTTTACATTTTTGATAAAAAAAAAAGAATTAAATATTTACAACGTCATTTAATTTTCATATATTTAAATATCTTAAATTCTTTTTCGGAAGATACTGTCTAAAATGGGAGCAAGTCGTATCTTTATTACTACAAAGTAGCAGAATTATTTTCTGCACTTGAATAAAATTTGCACGAGGGAAAAAAAAATATGTAGGTCAAAGTGATGCGATCTGAATTCAGTAACGCTTTTCTAATACAAAGACTTAAATAGAATTTGCTTTTATTTCCTCTTGCTGAACATTTTCAATTTCCTCAGAAACTTTACTCCACTGAATGCAATTTATTGTTCTTATCGTACTTTCGCATCATGTTTCTGACATTGGACCAATGGGTAACAACAGAAACAGGCTTGGATGGAATTTCCAGTTGACGATTAAAAAAAAAAGAACTGACAAAGCTTCTGCAGCCAATTGAAATGCAATACATTAAGCTACACAATATGTATTCAAACCTATTGGAGTTACATTAACTTTTTTTCCTTCAGAAGATTTTATCTTAATGAGGTTTTCCTTTAAAATAATTAAATGTTTTTCTCATCTGCTGTAGGTAATATTAAAGGTGCAATATTTTAAAAGCATAATTTAATTTTTTTTATTGCGTTGAAACTTGAAATTGGCAGGAATAAAGTTTATGTAATTGTATACCAACATGAATTCGTCACATGACATCAGTGTTTACCCTTTAAGACATGAATGTGGATATCACTGTCTCATCTATTGCATAATTAAATGTCTTTCTCATCAGCTGTCGTTAATATTTAAAATGGAATATTTTAAAAGCATAATTTAATTTTTTTAATAAAATTAAAAAATTGAAACCGGCAGAAGTAAAGTTTAGATAATTGTTTGTCAACATGAATTCATCACGTTGCATCAGAGCATGCGCGTTTAACCTTGGAATGTGTACGTCACAGTTGTGATCTCTTAATGCAAAAATGGAGTCGATTTGACTCTTGCTATTAATTTAGATCATTGTGAAGATAATTGATATATTTTATAAGCCTAACTACTCTTTTTTATATAGTAAACTGGTCTACTGTATAGATTTATTTAAAAAACTATGTTTATAAATGATTAACAAAGTGCCACGTGAAAAGAACTTTTTTGGCAGATGTAAAATAAGACTTTGAGCTTTGAAATGTGATAAACTTTTTTTTTTTACTGTAGTTCAATTTAGTTTATGTGTAATGTAATTTTAATTTAAAAAAAAACGTCATGTTGAAATGGAAAGAGCAGGTCTTACAAAAAGAGGGTCTTTTCTTAAACTGTGTAAAAGATAGCGAAAGATTTTTTTTTCATTACCTGTAGCAGCGGAGTATGTTATAGAATAGAAAGTATGATTGATGTTCTGAATAAGGTTCAGAGAGATAAAATTTTGTCTGTGAAGTTTATCATCTATCTAGTAGAATAAGAAATAATCAGGAATAGCAGCTTTTCACAGTTCTCTATTTGGGAACTAATCTGAATATAGCAGAACAGAAGTGGTTAAAGATTGCAAAATTCCTATATTCTGTTTTAGTATTTTAGTATTATTTTTTGCTAATTCTACTGTTTCTGTTACTGCTTTTTATTTTCTCGAAGGGGAAGTGCTCAAAGAGAAATTATTGCGATGATAAAAAAAAAATCGACCTCGAACTATATTCAAGATTTCGATTTTTTTTATCTATGAATTTATGTTTCTTCCAAAGCCCCCCCCCCCCCCCCCTTTTTTTTGAAACTATGTTTTTTTTGTCGCCCTATCTGCCTCTGAATATGATAGCTCGAAAATTCTTTAAGCTATGAGATGTCATTTAGTATGTGATCTATATAATAGATTTGATTTCTATCGAATTTTGAATGAAATCAATGCACTGGCAGTTTGTTGTCCATGACCGGTGAGTACGATAACTATTAAGCGCCAAGAACTTGATAAATGAAATTTTGTATACAATTTTAGTAACTAAAGTGTAGACCTGCATCATATTTTAGAACCAAATACATCAGTGTTCTGACCGTCTGTAGATCTATACATTCTCATATATGAAAACGCAATAACAGAGGAATGCAACTTAATCGCTTAATTGTTTTGCCCGAGTGCCATACGTGCATCGATTTATCGAATTTTGATAATTGTAAGCTAAAAAATAAACCATTCATAACGATTATAATTCAATATTAAAATTACTTCGAATATATAGATAAGTCAAGTATTCAATGGATTTCCATTTGAATCAAAATAAGAAAATATTCCCAAAATACAAGGTGTCATCTTATTAGTTAGTAATAAGATGTTAAACAGACATAGACTGAAAATAAAACAGTTAAGGGGTTAATAATCAGGAACTTTGATAAATAAAATTTAATATAATAAGTTTTTAGTAACTTATTGCTCTGTGTCAAATTGCGGTTTCAGTTGGTCGATAAAAAGACATCCAAAACGTATACTCAATTTTCTACACTATTCTACGAAACACAAAAAGTGTGGGACTCTCAAAATAAAATTCTGAACACTCATTACGTTCACAGCTTGTTCAAGATCCAAAAATTATGTAGGGGGTGGAGTGGGGGAGACAGGGATGCGAGAAAGTGTCAGGAAGACCATCCTGACTGGTTTTTATATGCTGTGCTTTAAACTGTTAATTTAAATCAAATAAAATTGAGTCTTAGGCCCTCCATTTACACCCTCAGATTTTCTCATGGCTTACTTTGATGTGCCATGGTTTGAAGATGTTGCAATTCTACACTCGTTGCTAGCTTGTTGATTACATACTATGAAGGCCTAGTCAGTGCACATTGCGAGACCCTTCTTTAAATAAAAGTTTTGATTTAGTTTCACATTTTAATAAATGTTATTGATCTATTTCAGATTAATCTTTATTTTTATTTTATCAACTTTGTAAAAATACATTTGTTTTATTTTATCCATTAGGGCTGCAGACTGCCGACATCTATGTTTAATCGTAATATTATTGAAGTTGAGGCTCGATGTTTATAAATATTCTGATAATTAAGTGAACATATGAGATATGTAGGCACTTGTACAATTATACTTGATAAAGTGTTAATATTATACTAACATTTTATCATTCGTAGAATTTCTATTTTTTTTACAGACTTATTTATTTGGTAACTAGGAAAATGAAGTATTTAATTGTCTAAAATTAAAATGAAGTCCTTGTCGGAAATCCGCCACTGTTTGTTACCGTTGTGTTATTGTAAACGCAAACGATAGGCTACGGAAAATATCGTCATGAAGGTGCATGATAAGAAACATCTGCGCTATCAGACATCAAAACAGCCGAATAGATACCCTTTTTAAATGATAAAATAAATAAAGGTTATGAAATTAAATAAATGTTATTGAAAATAATGAGAAAAATAACCTTATATATGTACCCCGTTTTGATTCCGTTATTCAAATGGAGTCAAAAGCTGCGTTGTATTTCTTTACATTTGAGCACAGAAAAGTCCTTTATCGCTTTCGGGATGTTGTTTGACAGCTGTCCATTTTTTGATTAACCATCTGATATTTTGATTTCTTTCTTTACTTTGGATGATATTTGATTATTTCTGTATCGTTTTCTAGAAAGTACCTTTGTTTTGATTCAGATTAGAACTCTCGAGTTCTTTAAAGCTTCCTTGTGCATTTTGATATTTCAAATAATTTATCAAGAATGTACTTGACAACTATTTAAAGATTCGAAAAATGAAGTAAATTCACATATACATGATTCTAATTAATTTTTAATTTGATTTAATTTTAAAATGATTCAAATTAATTCTACAATTAATATGAATTTTAGAATTTAAATTCTGAATTAATTTTGGAATTTAATTTTAGATTTATTTTCGATTTAATTTTAGAGTTTATTGTGAAACTTTCACAAAATTAATTATTTGAAATGATTCTCCGAAAAACATTATGCGACCTAAGACAGCATAAGACATGTTAAATAACATCCAATTTAAATTTATGATATGGCTGTGATTTCATGTAATAATTAAATTTATCTTAATTATCTGTTAATTGATCTCATCCTTCAATGTAAAGTAAATTAAACATATATCGAACTCAAATATACATGTATATCGAATACGTCATTGGTGCATTCAGTGACGTAAGTAGTTAGTTATTAAGCAAATTTGAGTTTTCTCGAGTAAACTTGTTAGCTAGAATTTCATTGAAATTCCTTATTCCTTCCTTATTTCCTTACTGCTAATAATGTAAATATCATTTTTTACAATTTTTATAATACTAATGTATCATTAAAAGGTCTATTATTGCTTAAAACTGCGCAGTTCTTGTTTTAAGATAATACTAGTATTTATTTATATTTTAATGCTGCATAATTGTTCTCGAATGATGAAAGCTAGGATTGCGAAAGTAATGTTGAATGCGGTATTGTAAAGCGAATTGATCATGCATTGTCATCGAGCATTGATCACAGCGCACCCAAAGAAAAATTTTGGATTTTAAGTAAGTAATTTTGTACAGTGAAAAATCTTATTTTCAAAAATGTAGAGTTGAAAGATTAAATGTAAAATAGCTCTCTAAAACATACATATACAGATTTTTAATTTTATTAAGAGAAGTGAAATATAAGCTGTGAAATATTAACTAGAGTAAGCGATCAACTTAATTATTCTCAAGTTGAAAATGAAAAAAAAAAATACACGTATTTTGACAAAAATAAGTTAATAAAAACTAACATTGTGGTGACAAATTTACAGCAACAAAATATTATGAAAAGGTTTTAAGAAGTTATTATCGATTTTGTTTCCTATTCCCATCTTTTACATATGTTCTTGCTATACAAATCAACGCATATTTTTCACAAATAGGTATAACTATTTCAGTTTAGAATTTTTAATTAATATTAAATCTGTAATAAGTACACATTTAAATAAATATTTGTTCAATGCATGATTGAAAAGAATTTCAGAAAATTGTTCTTGTATAAATTTGTTGCAACATGTGTTTAAAATTTAGAGAATCTGAAGTTTTTTTAAACCTTTTAAGGAAAATAAAACATTAATTATTACTTATTTTTTACTTAATTTTGGATTTAATAATACAGGGTGGCCATAAAATAACTTTCCCTGTTTGGCGCATCTGCAATTAAAACGAATGAACAAAATGAAAAAAATCATATACAAATTGTTGGAGGCAGGAAAGATGAATTCCTCAGAAAAAATATTAATACCCAAAGTTGCCGATAGGGGAAATACTGTAACTGTGGAAGTACATTTATGAGTGAATTCATGAAACTCACAGAAAATAATCATTTATTCATCAACATTAGTGTCCCTTGGACACCGTGCAACATTTTCAATATGCTGATTGTCTTTGTGTACTACATATTGCATACGGTGTATGACGTTCTCCACTGCTGTAAACTGTCAGCTTCTATGGTCATAATAGCCTGTCTTATGTTGTATATAAGACATGCACATTTGTTTAAAAACATCCATGGCATTATACTATCTAGTGTAGAACAGTTTTACCAGTTAAGCACTCTGAGGTAAGGTAGGACCCATATTAAGAACACAAAAATCAATCACGAGCAACAGTCAAGAACGAACTGCTAACTTTAACTAATTTTCTCTTCCCTTTTTACAAGGAATGCATGGCGCTGCTGTCACGCACGCACTAGAAACTTTACATAATTCATCCCGATATGCAAATTGCTTCATTCATACGTGACAGCAGTGCCAATATTTCTCTTATAGGCAACTTTTGGTGCTAATTTTTTCCCCTGCAGGATTTATCTTCACATGCCTTCCACAGTTTGTATATGGAATGCGGTTTCATGTCGTTTATTCGTTTTAACTGTAGACGCTTCCAAACATGGAAATTTATTTTTTGGCCATCCTGTATTTAGCAACAGTAAAAATAAACTTGAATATAGGAATTAAAATTAAACAAAAACTTGTTTCTAAGGAAAAGGTAGTATTTCCAAAACCATTATGTATGAATTTAAATAATCGGGCTTGAAAGCGTACTAGAATACTGTATGTTTTAAAATTAGAAACAAACTGAAATTCACATATTATCTTTTGGATCCCAAAACTAGTTCCGATGTCTCATCCTATTATATCGTTCCTTACTCTTACCTGAAGCACTTAAATGAAAGAATGATTCAAGTATTTTCATCTTTTTTTTTCCCAATTGTGAGATAATATCGTATGATACTAACAACGCATTTTGTTATCAGCAAACCGCCCGTTGTTGGTTGCTGATCCATATGTGTGTGAGGCAGATTGAATAGCGGTATCAGCGAGAAATGTATTAGATTTTCTACTGAGTCGTATGTGAATTGATCCAAATGGTGCTCATGTAACTGAACTCACTATAAGTGTATTCATGTTTGGATTTTCTTATATTTCACGCATGTGGAGGGAAGTACGTACAGCATGTGGTTGCTTCCCGTCTGTGGTAAGTTGGATGCTTTCTTATTAACTTTTTCAGAATCACTTTGTATTGTTTTTTTGCGGTGTAGAGTTATTTTGCAGCATTCACAGAATGTAATTTGTTGTGGATCTGCAGACCACAACAAATTACACCACACACAGACATCTCAGTTTTGGTAAAAGGTCTCATTTTTGTTGATCCATAGAATACTAATATATATGATAAATATATTGTATGAAATACCTGAGTGATATATAAAATAGCAGAATCGTTTGGAAATTATATATTCTATGAATTAGATTTGTACTGAAACTGAAAATTCTACAAGAAGCTAAATTATATTCTATTTTGTATCCATTTTTTATAGTTATTTATTAAAGATTTTGAACATTATTTTTCATGGCTTAAAGTTTTTTTACACCTTTTCAAGACGTTATTATTTGATTGACATACGAATTATATATGTTATTTATCATATCGGATACCAGAATCACATGAAATTTATACATATTTGTAGATCTTTGGTTGAGATTTATTTTAAATCCAAAAACTTTCTACTTTTTAGAAGATTCAAATCATATCTCATTTTGTTTCCAATTTTTTTACAGCAATTTACTGGAAGATTTTAGGCATTATGTTTTTGTTTCTAAGTTTTTTCTTGTCTGATCCGAATTTTTAAAAACTGTTTTTTTTTCACACTAAATTAACTCTATCTATTTACGAAGTAGTTAAATGTGCATAGAATGCTTCAGTTTTCATAAAAAATTCATTTTTATTGAATATTGGCGTTACAAAAGTTCTGCATCCAAAAATATATAAACTTTTAGAGAAATATACATGATTTTAGTAATTAAAATCCATGCCAGCTATATCTAAACATACAGCATCTTGTGAAATGAATTATTTGGCTTTTTGAAAATGACTGAATAGTTTTAATATTCAAATATATTAACAATACATCTTACTATTTCTTAGCAAATATTTTATATATGCATATTACTTACGTTTTTTTTTTTTTTTTGCGATTTGAAAATTAAATCTGAATTGAGCTTTGTTGTTTTATAAGTAAAATTTTATTTAATAAATAAATAAATAATATTTATTATTTAAAATATATGAAACAATGATTTTTCAAGTATTTATTTGTTATTTTGATTGATTTTTGATTTTATTTACTCATAAAGAAAGAATTACCGATATGTGACAATGTGCAGCTAAATTTGAAGTTTGGCTGCTGAAGTATGTGTTTATGATATTTTAGAAATGTGTTTATAAGATTTTATTATAAAACAAAACAAATGAATCTCAATATATGAATGCACCGAGATTTAATATCAATCTTATATTAATTGAATTTCATATATAAAACAGAAGAAGAAGTCAAGAAGTGTTGACGGTAATGAATGTATTCTTCAGTTAATATGTAATATAAATAATTAGTAGAATGATTTGCAATTATCTTATTTTCCTGATGCAAATGGGATGCATTACGGGGAACAATGGCAATTTTTTCACTAATAAGAATAGGCTGCTGCCTAGAGTCTCTGGGCTAATGAAGGCCTATACAGATTGATTAAAATTAATGTTAAATAAATAAATTTGAAGATACTAATTCTGTGAATATAAAATAACAGGATAATATTTACACTATCATGTATTATTGAGTAGGCTCTTTATCTGTTTCATTACGTTTATTCCAATATTACTTATTTATTAAAGAAAAAACTAGCGTCTACTTAAATAAAAATGTGTGCAAGCATGGCTGCAGTGCATACACAATTCTCGATTAATTAATAGAACGTATGCATTTTCATAAATTTATTAAAATAAAAAATAAATGTAATAAAAATGTTAGCATTTAGATTAAATTAAAATGCATAATTAAATTTATCAGTTTATTAAAAATGAGCACCTTAATAATCTATGCCTAGGGTCACAAAATGCCATATTGAGTCATTGACCCGGAATGCTAAGACAGATAATGGAAATTGGTAGAGATGTCCATTAGCCTTGATTAATGGGCACGATATAATTTTATCCAAATATTAAACGTTTCAGAGATATAGAAGCACAAGATTTTATTCAAATGCAGAAAATTAACATGGCATTTCATGAACATGAGAAATTTGATATTATAATTGTGCTAAAGAGGTTAATGAAACAAGGTAAAGGTGCAATTTTAATCGTACATGAAAGATATTGGAGATCTGAATAAATAATTAGATCTTCAAACATATGTGATTCTCCATTCAAATACGTATTTGGAGATGAATCTCTAATATGACAGTGAAAGAATTTTAAAACCCAGTAATCTGTGTTTGACTCGACTTTTTAGCCAGTTAACTGTTTCGACCTCTTCGGAAAATGCTTATCTAAATTGTGCCGCAAAAATTTAGCGATGACGAGTACATTCGTCAAACACATAGCATGCGTAATATGAAATGAAATTGCTTAGATTTTTATTGTTTCTTACGGCACCTGCATAGACAAGCCCGGTGACGATGTCAGCGAATTTAAGCCGATAAAGCGTTTCTTATTTTCAGTGGCGCCATCTAGCACGTCTTAGCTACTCCTGCATCACATTCACTTGCACATCCCCTGTAAAAAGGGGTACATTCATGCACTTCACAGATAGCACACAGATGAAAAAAAAAAACCCACGCTTTTACCGGGACTCGAACACGAGAAGCCCAGATCACGGGGGAGATGCGCTACCCCTATGCCATATTTCTATAACCACTTTTATTTATTTACATAAACTAACATACATAGCATCCTAGCTCTCCTTGTAAAAATACAAAATTACAAAGTATGCCATCCATTTCAATTTTCTGGAGTAGGTCGCAACTTTACAATCCGATATGTTTATAAACGAATCTCTGACCTGATAATAGAATATATACAAAAATGTATAAGGAAATGCATTGGTAGGTAGTCCTCAGCTCATTATGAATTCTGTACATGAGCCAAAAAAAAAAAAAATGCCGCCTTTTGAAAACATACAAAAAGGATACAAAAGGATCCTCATTCTGGTATTTATTACCAGACGCACTACTTATTGAATAGTCTAAAACAATTTATGAGTACTTAATTGATTCTGGGATGACTAATACAATACAGCGATGCAATTAAGAAAAACAATTCAAATTATATGCGGTATTTTTTGAAAATAATTATTAATAATCTTTTATTTGTTCCTTTGATTTTGGCTTGGCCTCAAAATATTTTTAACATCTTGAAATTTACGAATATGTTTGCGTTTTTACTAAAATTGTAATTCAAACTGCAAATTGTCACTACTTATTACTCCTGACAAATAAAATCGTATTAATGCAAAATGTTTTTCCATGAAGAATATTCTCACCAAAAACAGTTAACTGGTTAAGAGTAATAGAAAATGCACTCCATTTTTGATAATGTAATTGAAGAATGAAAGTGGAAAAAGTATTTAAGTTCCAAACTGCTAATTTTATAAGAGAGTGAAAAACCAGTTTCAGACCAATTTGGGCATATTCTGCTTTTTCTGTGATATTTCTTTCATTCCCTTCGTGCTTACCATAATGGCGCTTATTATGTTGCTCAGGCAGGGCCGTCTTTTAGGGGTTTCTTAGGCAATGCAAGTCTCGTGACTACTTTTTTCCCTCCCCAAATTTCAGAATTTTTTTTTAATGTTACTTTATTTTCTGTAAACAGCTTTATGTTGCGAGTTTTGTCAAAATGAAATAGCAAATCGTTAAATTACCGATTACTTTTAGGAGCATGTAGCGTATAAGAATTGTAAAATTAAAACTTAAAAATAATTTTATTCAGAATAGTAAATAAATAAATAGAGAGAGTGACATTCAAAATTTAAACATGATTTGATTTTAGTTTGAATGCGTTCGAGTGCAGGGTCATGGTAAATTTCATTCAAGTATAAATTAAAATTCTCCTGAAAATACCACAAATATATCTTTAGATATCTTGACCCCTAGTTGGTTGCCTATTTAATAACATACGGCCCTGCATTTAAGTCACCTTTCGAAGCACTCATGGCATTGGCGACATATACCGACAGTATTTTTAATTACTGATATTGTATCTGTTTTCTGTTTGTTTGTATGTTCTGTAATCTGTTTATTACTGTTTCTAGGTTGGAAACACCGATATTTATTATATTTTAACACGAAAATTATATATATATATATATATATATTGATACATTTACTTCAAGTACAAAAGAGTGTATCAAAGCAATATGAGTTTGATAGAATTTTAAATGTTCTTTTTGAATTGCCCAAAGTGATTTGTTGTACTTTACGCTTAATATAAATGCAACACAAATAATCAAAGTTGAAATAAGATCGTTCATTGATTTAGCATGGAAAAAGTGTTGCCAAATTCTGATCACATAAAAAATTTTAATCAGTGAATAATATCAGACTTAACATGAAAAATAGCAATTTACATTAATGAGAAAGACAGTTTCGAATACTAAATATTTTAAAGATCTGAATATGTGAATTTTCGAAGAATTTTTAAGAACTTGAAGTTAATTTTAAACGATTTCTAAACAGACTAAATTGCGACTGGAATAATTTGAAACTGATCAAGTGCTTTTTACAGGTTTATTTTTATAATAGTTTATCATAGTATGAAACACAGATTGCAGTTTCTATTTTAAATGAATTCTCTAATATATTATTTAATTTTCTCTTTAAGTTGAGTTAAGAAATCATAAGAATAAAATGTTTTCGTGTGTCTGATTGCCATCGATTTTATAAGTAAAGTTACCTTCTTCTATTTGAAGAAATTACTGAAATTTTGTTTCTTAATCATTTTATGCTCTTTTAGGATGAGATTTTATTCTTTATATTCAAATAATTACCTATTTGATAATAGCAATTTGATTCCCAAAATTTTTTTTATTCTGTAAATATAATAACATTTAAATTTCAATTTGATCCGCAATTAGCAACCATATTTTTATTTTTAAGATGAAATTCACTATTTTGGTCCGTAAAATCAATCAGCCACCCGCTTTTGCCAAATCTTAAGATGAAGAATAAAACAAATTGACTTAACATTAACTCCAATGTTACATTTTCCTTTCCACTTTTATTTCATAATAAATATGCAATCGCTAGTTTATTTGTAAAAGATTAAATGCATTAAATTCAAAAAAAATTTGTATTATTAAATAACGAAATGAAATTAAAAAAAAATACATTTCATAATAATGGTTTAATAGCCAGGAAAATTAATTATCCAAGCTAGAAAGCTAAAGCAGCTAGTTTATGCATAAATATACATCTAAACAATTAGTTTATCTTTTATGATTTTTCTAAAATTTATTATTTCGCTTTGTACAACACATCATTCAGAAATTGCTGCACACATCAAAAATTACAAAGAACTTGGTGATGCAATAATTTTTTCTACGAAAAACAAGTAAAAATAGCTTTTACTTGCAGAAGAGAAATCGTGAAATCTGTTTGAATACTAAATAATTCTTCTCGCATGACTTGCAGCTCTACTGCAGTTGTTATTATTATTTTTTTATTACAAACATGACGTGGTACGTCATTGTATTAAATTGAATGAGTTTTCGACTTTTTATAGTGCGGTGATTTAAAGCTTTGAAACTTCCAGGCAGTGTGTAATAAAGTAGAGGAAGTCTATAAGTATTTACTTTAACCATCTCATACACTCGGAGACTTCCAGGAATAAAACTTATTTTATGAGTATTAGTTTTCCTAAAGCTTCCATAAAAATTGACAGAAAATTGTTTATCTTGATTTTTTGAAACCACTATTGGTTAATATTTGCTGGATATGATTATAACTCTAAGTATCGGGCACTCTAATATCTAGAATTTTTAATTTTGTCTAAATTAATACCATAGTGTCATGAATTTAAAATTTTTGGTTTTGTGTTAGAAAATTCTATGAAGTCATGAATCCAGAATTTTTGAATTTTTGTGAATAATAACCATGATTTCGTGAATAGGAAAATTTTGAATTTATGAATCCCTATTGATTTTTACTGTCTTTATGATTTTGAAATTTTATTTGTAATTTATATGCCATTCACAGGGAAATTGTTTAATTTTTCTTTCCTTTTTCGAGACAAATAATCAGACTTTTTTTTTTCTTTCAGAACCACCTTTTTAAGAACTTTTCTAAGTAAGGCGGTAGTTTTTTGATGATTTATTTAAAACAATTGTTTTTAATATCTAATGACGATCAAATAGCAGTATCAATTAAACAAAATCATCCAACGGATTTTTTAAAAGGATTTGGAAGGGAAATTTTTGGATTTGCAGAAGTAAATTCAAAATGTTATGTACCCAAAGATTTGAATTTGCAATTTAGATTCTTTTTTTTCTTTGAAATTTTGTCTATAGCAAATATGTCATTTAGTGATTAATTGGTGATAATGTGATAAAGTAAAGAACGTCCTTGAATTTATGTTATCTAAAGATTTCGTTATTCTGAAATGCTCTTCTTTTCATTGCCATTAAATAAATATTTTAGCTAAGTTCATTGATTAAGGATATTCTTCTCGAGTTTTTAATAATAAGCATTTTAGCAATAATTTATTGAATTCCTAATGTTTTTAATTTATATATATATAATCTAATATTCGGAAAGTTAAGCGGAAAATCATAAATTTTACCAAAAGTTCCTACTAATCATAAGACATTTTTAGTTGTTTATAAAAAAAATAAATACAATATTTCACGGATTTTATCTAGTTCGCTGTAAAAGTAAGGTAAATTTAGCAATTATTTTAAAAGAAACGAGCCATCATAAATAATTTTATAAATTATTTAGTGAAACAAATTAGTTTTTAACAAATTTTTAATGTTATTCTTTGATTTTTGCCAACGAAATCGTTCGGGAAACATTGTGTATTAAAATGTATTTACAGCTATAAAACCAAATAGTCAATAATATTTTTATAAAATGTTATTAAATAAAGTAAGTAAACTTATTTTATTGCGTTAAAAATCTCTTCTTTAAATTGACGCCGAATATTTGTTATTAACCTGTTATATAATTGCATTTACACGTGCGACGTTTAAAGATAACAGAAGTTTCTTATTAGGACTAAAGTTTATCAGCTATTTAATTTTTTAACATTTGAAAACAAGATTGGGCATTGCTTATCAAATAATGAAAATTTAATCATATAACGACAATAAGAATTTTATCTTTATTTTAATGTTTCCATGAAGTTTTATCTCTTTATTTTTGTTATTATTGTTAAAAATAATCAAGGTGCAACCCGTTATTAGTACGTCTTATCTACACGAAAAAGTAAGTGCTAAATGAGGTTGGAACAAAACTAAACTGATATGCCCTGTCCTAAACTCTTTGGATTTTCTGAGTTCTGTGTGTTGTTATCTTAATAAAATTGTTAATATTTGAGGATTTTTTTTGAAAGTTTTCGTGATTCTCAGTTATATATTTCAAATTTAACAAAGAAATACGTGGAGACAAAAATTAGCTAGAATCACATACGCCTCGTATTATGAATAATATTACGAAGTTTGAATTAAAATTTAATTTTTTTTGCTTCCTCTTTAATGCTTGATTTACTACACAAAATAACTGATGCTTTAAATCCTACTTGCCAGTTTGAAATATAATTCTATTTTTACGTTGCAAAACTACATCATTTCAAAAGAATAAAAAAAAGAAGAAAAAAAGATAACTTAAACTGATAAAATATTCTGATAATTTTTATTATTACGAGCGCATTCGACGCTGAAATAATAATGATCACATAAAAGATCTAGAATTTCTCAATAAAGAATTTTATTATGTTTAAAATAAAGTAAAAATAAAGGAAATTTTAAAGAAAATAATACTTAAAAATAAATTTATGTCGTTTCCAATCATAACAAAGTTGTCTGTAGAATAAAATTACTTACTATATCATTAAGCCCAGTTAAATAATTCTAAATCGAATTTTAATACAATTTTAAGGATTTTATGTGCTTAACAGAAATGCTAATCACCAGTGATTAGTATTTTGGGAAATAAATCTCTTTATTTTATATAAAGAATATGTTAGATATAGATTAATTCTATAAAACTTTTTAAAGAGTTCTAAAAAGTATAGAATAACATAATATATCATTTACTTCAAGTTCGAAACCTCGTTTCACGAAAGATATTCATGTAAGCGATCTGAATCGCTTTAGGTGCGCTTTAAATACATAAAATATTTTGCCTTATTAAGGTGTGGGCATTTTGTCGAAGAGGTTATTTATTGTCCTCATCATCTGATCTCTAAAATGTAAATGATAGGTTCTCTTTCTCTTCTAAAATCAGCAATCTGTTATTTCAAAAGTGGACATTAATTTGATTAAATTAAATCACATTTCTTTGTCCACTTGTAAACGCGTGCAACACAGCTTAGCATCTATGAGTGTATTGACGCAAAATAGTTTGTTTAATATTTACTAACCAGCGGAAGTGGACTCGCGGAATCTTTCTCTCGTACTCTCCAATAAAGGCGCTATCCCACAAAACGCCCTGTATGGGATTAGTGTAGAATAGTTACGATATATTAACCTTTGGTGTGAATTTAGTATTCTTACTGAATTTGTCATGTCATCCATGGCGATTGCTCTCTGAAATGCGATTAATAGTATCTGAAAATCGAATTTGTGTTTCAAATGTTTTATGAACCGGCTGAAACAAAAAATTGATATGAAACTACATTTGTAGTCATAAATTTCCATACTAAATTTAATATATTTAAATCATCGCGTCTTTGAATGATCGCGTTTACGTATTTCTGAAAGTACAGACCGGCAGACAGTGAACACCTTGTTGAATTTAGCTCAACATTTGATATAAAACAGTCGACCTGACGTACTTTCTCTATATTTTGCCCAAAATTTGACAGAAATCTACAAATTTAGTGTAAAGACTGTATACCAAATTTCATCCGTCTAGCGTAAAGCGTTTTACAGTTATTTGTTTCACAGAAAAGCGGACATTTTTCCAAAAATGCGTTTTTCGAACTGAGGAAGGTCTAAAACGTAGAGATTCGGTAAAATCTCGAGTTCGAATTTTTTTGACGACTACAATATTTTCTGTATTCTACGTATACGAAAAAGTGAAAGGTTATTTTTTTATATGTTTCTTGTATTCATCTTTTGATAATAAATTAATATTCATAGCTATTTTTTGATTTTGTCCCGTTTTGAAAAAAATATTGTAAACTTTTTAAGTAGGTATTATGATGCGGTTTGTTTGATACTATTGTAATTCAGTAAATAATTTCTTGCCACATTTAAGAAGTTCTCTTCCAAAAAAATGCAGTAAACATTTTTTAATGTTTCGTTTATCATATTGTTCACATGGTTACTTTTATTCTTTCTTGGTCAATATCCTATAATTTGTAAATAGTGTACTTCCCTAGATTTATTGTGCGGATATTATTTTGTTCTTTTTCTGATATGTCCACATCCATAGTTGCCATTTTTCATACATTTTTTTCATTGCGTATTATGTGTACTTTTAAAGGGACATACCAGAAGGGACATATTTTAAATACCAGATTCTTGTTAATTTTGAGTGTAAGGTTTTAAGATGTATTATTTTTTTTTTCATCTGTTCTTTGAATTATTAGATTCTTCTGTATTTTCGTAGACAAATTTGTTGAATGAAATTTAGTTTTTCTTTGGTTATTTTATTATGTTTATTCTTTGGAGCAATACTTCTAGATTCTATACCTTTTCCTATACCTAAATATTTGTTTTTATGGTTGTGCGTAAAATATAATTGATTATAATCTGAGAATATTTATTATCTATTCCTAAAGTTTGGGCATATTCAATAAATTAAACGCATTTATAATAAAAGAAAGCAAAGAACATTATTTTTAAATTTCGAGATTAATTAGCTCTTTTCAATAGTTTTTGTTTTTAATTCGCTATATTCTTATTATTTATTCTCGTAGGAAAATAGTTTAATTTTAATTCGCTATATTCTTATTATTTATTCTCGTAGGAAAATTTCCCCTGCAGAGTTATTTATTTCTTGCATGTTGTTTTTATTATTTTTCAATGTATTAACGAATTTTTATGTCATTTATTCTTTGATACTATTTTAAATATTGCACCTAAGCAATATGAAATTCGAAGAATATTTTTACCAAAAGGATAAAGAATAATATTTTTATATGCTCTATATTTAAGTCTTAGAAATAATAAAATTAAATGGTTATTAAATAATAAATTCGGGGATTTAGAGTTTAAAAATTCGTACACAAAATGTATTATTCTAGATCTAATTAAATGTAAGCTTAACATTGTAAAAAACGATTTACTTTTTAATAATAAAAAATAATGTTTACAAAGAATTCTGTGTGATTAAATTCTTGGATATTTACTTCAAATATCTTAAATTACCCAAAATTATACATAATAATAATATATTTTTTCCTCTATCAGATGAAACGACTGTTTCAATAGCGTTTAGTTACACATCAACTTTAAAGAAAAAAATTTGTAATTATAATTACTATAGCAAAAATTTAGATAAAATAAATATAACAGATAATTACTGTAACAAAGAAAACTTTAAAGATTTTATAAATGTTGATAAAGGTCATATTATTATAGGTAGTTTAAAAATTATTGAATTCAACTCTTTAAGACATTTAATGGGAAGAGGAACTAAATTTAGATTAAGAGAAAAAATAAACCATAACAAAATTTTGATTTTTATTGGTAAAGATTTGGATGTTTTTATTGCTAAATTATCTAGAAAATACCATTGGCCTGCGGAAGATTTCGGAGAATGGAAAGTGAGAATTTTAAAGGAAATTAAAATTAAAATGAATACCGATTTTACAGCTCTAAAGAACGTGGGATTTATTTTAGTAAAACATTAAAATACGAAATAAAAAAATTAAAAGAAAAATTTGTTATTACAGTAATAGATAAATCAGCAAATAATTTTTGTTTAATTTGTAAATATTATTATAAAGAACTTTTAATTAATGAATATAACTCTAACGCAACTTATATGTTAAAGAACACCGGAAAAAAGGAATTAGATAAAAGAATGCTAGCTTTCGCAAAAAAAAAAAAAAACCCTAAAATTAAGACTTTTTCTCTAAACTATCCTTATTTATTCTCAACAGTTAAATTTCATAAAAATCCATTAAAATTCAGATTCGTGATCTGTAGCACTGGCAGTTATAATTACTATACTGGTAAACATTTCTTTAAATACTTAAAAATTATCCTGGACAATATAAAAGAGGAAGACAACTTTATTATTTCTAGTAACAAAGAAGTTCTGAATTTTCTGAAAGATAACAACATTAATAAACTTAATACTTATGATTTCGAAAATTTATACACCAATCTACCTCATGAAAAATTAATAAAGGTCTGCACTTTTATATATAACGAATGTTTAAATAAAAATGTCATTCCTAAAAATAACTGGCTAGAGTTATGTATTTTTAATATTACTGAAAATTACGTTTTTAATGGTATTAATTTTTATAAATAAGTTAAGGGAATTCCAATGGGAACAGCTTTCTCAAGTGCTTTAGCTAATATTTTCCTACATTACTATGAGAAAAAAATAATTAAATATAATTTAATAAACGGGTGGAGGTATATTGATGACCTACTTTTGATAAACTTCGACAATACTAATATTGTTACTAATTGCTATCCAAAAGATTTAATTTTAACAGAAACAAATAAAAATACACTTGAGGCTACCTTTCTGGATTTAAAAATCGAAATTGCTAATGATAAAACAATAGTTGGTATCTAGGATAAATGGGATGAATTCAACTTTACTATGAATTTAACATTTACTACTTTACTTAAAATTACAAAACTATGTAATTATTATTCCAATATAAACTCTAAAATTCTCAAAAATCTAATTTTCTCACAAATTAACAGGATCAAAAGGGTTTGCAATAACAAAAATTCCTATATTGAAGCATCAAATAACCTCATTAAAAATTTAATTCAAAATGAATTTCCTAAAAATTACTGTAATGTCAACTTTTTTAATTAAACAAGGTATGGTTTGGGATTAATCCTTTACTTAAAATAAAAATAGAACTTTCCTTGCGTATTAAGATCACTCAATAGATGGCGCTGGGAGACCACAATTATTATTTACCTTTATTACGTTAGCTTTGTGTTTACAAAAAGCGGGAATCACAATCGATAGCTTAAAATTTCCTTGCTGCTGGTGGTATGTTCTTTCCTTTTTGTTTTTTCTTCAGTGGTTTAAGTGTTTTTAGTGTTTATTGTTATTTTGTTATTGTATTTTTGGTTATTAGTGGTTATTTTCTTCTAATTTGTTGTTTTGTATTGTCCTTTTTGTTTAAATGGTATATCTCTTAGGCCTAATTTCAGGGGATTTTCGGGTCACGAGGAATCATTATTAGACATTTTTGTCTGCATTCCCTCACAGAAAAAATCCCTTTTTTGAATCCCTGCCTGAGGGTAACCCTTGAAAATGTCTTCAGGCCGGATTCTTTTTTTATTTGGTTTATTTGATTTTCCTATTAACTTGATTTTAATATTTTGTATCAATTCATCTGTGTTTTAGAAGTAGCTGCATTTGCAATCTCTAAATACTATGAAGTTTTTCCTGTTCCGTTTTTGTTTTTAATTTGAATAAGAAATAATTTTTAGTTGCGATTCCGAAACTCTTTCGTTTCGTTTTCAAAATATTTCTTACTTTACATTGGTTACTATATATATATTAATATATATTCTTTATCTTTGCTTATGAAGAAATATATCCTTTATCTGCTGTACGTTTACCCGTGTTATTTAATTTTATTCACTAATCATTAAGTGCGGCACATCAAAAAATGCAGCTTATTCAATTCATTTGGAAGAATTTGAAAAATGCGTTCTTTTATAAAATTATTTGACATAAAAGACGAATGATAGAATTATAAGTATTGATTGATTGATGATGTAATAATCCTATTAAAATGTTTAGTAAAAATAATAGAAATGATAGGCGATGTGATTCGCAATTGATTGATGAATTTCTAGATGATGAATTCAAGAACGAGAAAGAGGTGAATTATTTATGACCGGGTGGTATTAAATGGCTAATTGCAAAGTAACAACCCGATAAATTAATGATGAAATAAGGGGAAAAAACTGTAAATTATCCATTGATTCAGTTTAAATATATTGTGTAACGGAACTGAGCGAATACATAATGGAAGAGACACGCACATTTAATTGAAGACAAGGACAAAATGATCTCTTTCAAAAAGAAATGAAATATGTATCACAAACGGAGCTGCTGCCACCGTTGTTTCAGGAATAGAACGGAAGGAAATGAGGAAGATGGAAGGTCGACTGCTTTTATCAGTCATCTGATTTGAATAAAGCGATTTGTGGTGTTGCCAAAGTTTTTGAAAAATATATATGGTTAAAGAATACTTTTTCAGAGACTATGCAAGAAAAGAAAAAATGATAATGCCTAGAAGATCTCTAAATCTTGGTGCTATCCATTTCATAAAGTGGGTAGAGGAATGATGATTCTAAAAATGAACGTTGCTGGCTCATTCATATTCCAGTTCAATCCATATCGTGGACTTTTATTAAAAACTAGCCACCTTTGGCGACCAGCCGGTTCGCCAATCTTAATGCACGTTAAAATTTTAATAATTAAATATTTTATAGAACTCTCATTTTAATTGCTTTTTCTTTAAAATATTTTAAAACTTCAATTTTTAATAGTCATATAATTTACTCATAATATTATAAAGGCCTTCAGCCATAACATAATATGTATCTCTCTAGTTTTCTGTTAGCTCCCGTAGAATTTATGCTTTAAATTAAAGTAGAAATGATTAAACTGCAATGAATATAATATATATATATTTACTGAAACGAAGCATTTTTTTAAAAATATAAGTATTGAAAACAGAGACGCGGAGTATTTAAACCCTATGGACACTAAAGAATATTTTTCTTAATTTATATATCTCAAGAAGTTTTCAACAAAATTTTCTCATATTCATCATGAACAGATCGATCAATTAACAATGTTAAGTTTTAAATGCATCAAACACTAAAAAAATAAGCAGAACCGTTTGAAATAATCTGTCGAAAAAATATTAAGCCTTCAAAACCAAGTCAGTATCCGTTGTCAACAATCAGAACACAATACGCATGCGTGAATTTTCAACGCCAATTATGGTAACGCAAATGCGTGAATTTTCTACTCCAGTTGGGGTAACTCTATGCAGATTAGAAATTTTTAATTTCCTTTATTCTGATTTAAGGTCGATTAATTAACAATATTTAACTTTAAATGCATCAAACCTTAAGAAAATAAATAGAATCCTTTGAAATAATCTGTCGAAAATTTCTTAAGCCTATCCTCTTACTCAATTGACGGTGGGGAAAATGAAGATTTTTTTGGCGGAAAAATTAGTTTTTAATTAATGATTAAAATTCTAATTAAAAATTCAAAAAAGGGACCCCAAGTGCACATTCCCGACCTCCAAGGTATGCATGTGCCAAATTTGGTAGCTGTATGTCGAACTGTTTGGCCCTTTGAAATAATCTGTCGAAAATTTCTTAAGCCTATCCTCTTTAGCGTGGGGAAAAAAAAAAAAACCTTACTCATTTGACGGTGGGGAAAATGAAGATTTTTTTGGCGGAAAAATTAGTTTTTCATTAATGATTAAAATTCTAATTAAAAATTCAAAAAAGGGACCCCAGGTGCACATTCCCGACCTCCAAGGTATGCATGTGCCAAATTTGGTAGCTGTATGTCGAACTATATGGCCTGTAGAGCGCCAGCACACACACGCACACTCACACACACACATTGAGCTTTATTTAAGTATAGATAGATAATGCTGGATTTAAATTTAAAAAAAGATAACGCTCAGAAGATCTCTAATTCCAGATAGTATGTATTTCATAAAATGGGTAAAGGGAAGACTATTCCAAAAATAAATGTTACTGGTTCATTCACATTGCAGTTCCAGCTCACATCGTGGATTTTTATTTAGTCATAAGTGCAGTCAGTGACTCAGTTATTGTTGTGATGCAAATTAACCATGTAATGCTAGTTGTTGAAGCACGGGGTTTTGTTATGTTTGATGTAAATTAAATGCCATCAAAAATATAACTTGTAAAAAAAAACCAAGTCTCGCAACTCAATTCTTCTATCGTAAAAAGTTGTGAGATCCATGTAATACCAAGTCGGTCAATTTATTCAGTCCCTACTTAAGGGTCCTTCTTTCGTAAGTTATTACGTAATTAGCTAACCTAACAACATCTTATAGTGACCATATCAATATTAAAAATATTTTATGATTTAAATAAATAGATTGACTTGGCCATCGCATGAAAACACAATGTATCTTTACATTAAATTAGATTACATTAACATATTATATTAAATTAGATTGTTTAGTGCGATTGTCAAGTCATGCTATTTATTTAAACCATAAAAGATTTTTAATATTGATATGGTCACTATAAGATGTTGTTAGGTTAGCTAATTACGTAATAACTTACGACAGAATGACTGTTAAGTAGGAACTGAATAAATTGACCGACTTGGTATTACATGGATCTCACAACTTTTTAGGACAGAAGAATTGAGTTGCGAGACTTCGTTTTTTTAAAAGTTATGTTTTTGATGGCATCTCATTTCTTTTTGTAGATAGTTCTTTTCTTATTTTTTATGTAGTCCTCCTCTTTTTCTTTTCCGGTTTTATTTCTTGAGCTTCAGCTACAGTTTTTCTCATCGACACTTCGTCTATGATAAATAACACTACTTCTTTCAAATCTGATCTCAGAACGTGGAGCACTTCATCAGAAAGTGGCTTGTACTTCGGTGTTTGCTTGTGTTCTACAGGCAGCTGCAATAGTCTATGTATATTCAATCTATTCACATTGAATGCAGCTATTCTTGTTGGAGCACTAACTGTCACTTTTTTGTTTAAATACGTCTTAACCCAAACTTTCTGAGTTTTTATTAAATTGCTCTTTCCAGTATCACCAGTTCCACTCACAAAACAGCGTAAAACGTCAGCGTTATTATCAGTTGTGCCCATTTTATTTGTGATCATATCGAAGACTTTTTTGATCGGCATTAAGTTTTGCAATCATACTTTGAAGATCAGTTTGCTCTTCTTCTACCAGATTGATTCTCTGAAAGTCAACCATTGCATTTGCAGCTTCCACAGTTAGTTTTCAACACTAGAAGAAAATCAAGCAGTTACATATTTGACAAAAGAGAGAAAATGGTTTGAATTTCATTGCAGTAATAAATTATATAGTTGAAAATTGCACAATTTTTTTAAGACAAAACTCAACAAAAAATCGCATTGCATATAAAGTAATATCAATAACAAGTTAATTTTTAAATTTTAAGATGTGTCAAAAATTTGGATTTTAATATTTTATTTGTTGCTAGGGAAATATCAAAATTTTGCTAATTTTTTAATTATTGATTTTTAAAAATTATTTTATTATACTCCGAAAAACCGCTTCGAAGTGCAAATTCTCATCTTTTAAAGTGTATCTATGACAAATTTGATAGCTGTAAGCATAATAAGTCCATAGCTGTCCTTTTGTGTGCAGATACCCGCACACACACCAACACTTCTTTAAAGAAATAGTTATAAGCAGTGGATTAATAATTTTCCTAAACATTCAAATACTTGTTCAGTTAATGCGCTTGAGATTTAAGTAAAGAATACGTTTTACTAGATTTTTATATTCTTTTCGTGTCATTCGTTTCTCTTAAGTGCTTGCTGTCGAAATTTGATGTTCTTATTACTCCTATGCATTCCTTCTCCTTCCATGTGTCCCTAACATGATAGTTTAGTTCTAACCACCCTTTACGCAGATATTCATACACCATAACAAACACTACTTTCAAGTTTTTTCTGTCAAAAATTGATGTTTCCTACCTCTCCTGTGCTTTCTTTCTTCTTCCATGTGTCCCTGAATATGATAGTTTAATTCTAACCACCTTTTACGCTAGCTTATGATATAAAAAAGTATTTTTGGTTTTATAATTTGAGAACTATTGATATATAGAAAGATGTATGATAGATGTACTGAAAAATTTGGAAAAAAAGGATTACTTATAAATTGTTAAATACTTAATATAATGATTTAAGAATCCATAAGAACTCATTAGTGATTCCTTTTTGCAGAGCTTCAATTGAAAATTAAGAGTTCCATTTGATATTGTTGCAGATTAATCTCTTCCCAATCATTTGTTTTGTGGATGTAGGTTTAAAACTGAAATTTGTAAATAAAAAGAATTTTCTTATTTTCTTTAAAAGCAGAATTATTGTTTAATTTCAATCAATGTGATGAGTTGCTGTAGATATATCCCAAATTTCAATGTTGTGATGGAATGGATTTATCATTTAGCGGAATTATAGTAGCATTTATAACTAAAAGTATATATTAACTAAAAAATAATAAAAGGTATTTTTTGACATTTTGAGAAAATTTTCAATAACTGCGCTAAAAATGTTAATAAAAATATTAATGTTAATAAAAATAAAATATAGTTGTATAAAAGATTGATTTTCTTCGTTTGAAATGAAAGATAAAAATAAGCTCAACGCAAAAGAGAAATGTTCTTTATTGAAAGCCATATTGCAACACCTTCGCAGATCCATTTACGGAGCCTAAAATATATATTTTTCTCTTTTTATTTTGTAATCGTTTTCGAAAATAACATCATTATTGTATTGGTTTCCCGTTTTCTTTCCAAAACAGATGGCGTTGGTCTCAAATCAAAATAATGTTTTTTTCAAGCTTTGACATTTTGTTTTGAATCGTCTGACAGTTTTATTTAATGGAACTTTAGTTTAAATCGTGCATGAAAAAATATTGACATGTAAATTTAACTGAGAAACGATTATAACTTTGTCAGATATATACTTAATACCCTAAAATTGATTCTACAAAACATAAAAATCCAAAAGTAACAATTATATATTATTATTTCAGTTATTAGAAATTCGATTTCCTTTTAGAATTCCATATGATTAAAGTTCTTAAATGGATGCATTCAAAAATTCACAATCTAATATCTGTTGAAAAATTAAAGCTTTTTTTTTTCATTTTTTTCCCGAAATAGTGATTTATAAAAAATGGTAAAGAAGCATAAGATAAGAAAATATCGATTTTATTTATGAATCTGTACCAGCTATATTATGTGGCCATTACTAATAATACATTCTCTGACATTATATGACTGTTGATGGATTCATTATAACACTCATTATGCCATTATGGACCTTGAAATTGTTCACAAAATTGATAGCGGCATTTGCAACTGCTTATGTAATTTGAAGGAATCATTTTATTGATTTAAAAATAATGTTTACTTTTAAGTTATAAAGAAGTATTTTGCAGAATTTCTTTTGTTTATACAATTCATTTTCTTATCAGCTCGATCCTAAGTAGGATAACTTGACATAAGCTTTTGAAAATTAAAATTACTTATAAATTTTGTAATTAAATATGATTAAATATAGATTTGGAATGTTTATTTCAGATAACTAAATGGTATTTTGCTCTAAATTTCTTACCTTCTAAATTACTTACTTACTTTCTTCTCTTCTTAAATTATATCTTCTTATTTTTTTAAAACTGCAATAAGCTATGTTAAACGATACTACGTATTTGCTCTATGATTCCTTGTAGAATAAGTACACATTATCATTCTTAAACATCTTAGAATAAGTACACTTTAAACATTAACTTGAACAGTTTGGTCAAACATTGATATGCATATTATGTTTTTATATTACGTACGTATATTTATATTACATTTTTACTGATTATTGTTCATAATAACCTGTTCAACGTGTTTAATAGGTTATTATAAATAATAATATGTGAAATAATTATTTAATTGTGAAATAAATTAATTAATTATCACACCGATCGGTTATTTTAAACGATTATGAGACTGATTGTAACATATATATTTACAATACTGCTTTAAAATCCTAATGTAATATTTCATTTGTAGAAGATTTCGTGTTTTTGAATTATCTTTTAGAAGTTTTTCAGATATCTTAATTCGTTGTATATTAACGGGATTTATAAGCAGACTTCCGAATGAGAGATTTTTCAGAACATATTGATTGAAACCTACAAGTTTGTTGTTAAAACCGCATACCGAATACCAATATAATTCTTTTATCGCATTCAACGATAAAATTATCGTATTTACCACAACGAAAAAAATTACATTTCTAAAAATAGTTTTTCTGAATTTGAAGAAATATTAAGCATGGAGATTCATATAAAAATTGGTTTCGAATGGGTGTGGCATTGCGTTAAGTTCTCATTGTATTTCGCATTCGAGGAAGTAAAATTTGCCCTCAAAATTGATCAGCATTAAATTTTATATCCCATGTTTTTTCACTCTGCAATCTAATTTACATTAATTAAAACATTTCTCATTTTGTTCGATAAAGTGGATTGATTTTACTTAATGTAATTAAGAACAAATAACAACAAAAAAAAACTACTACTCCAGAGCTGTGATGACTTGCGGTTTTGTTATTTCCTTGTCATGCGATAAAATATCGACTTCTTTTTGTTAGGTAACTTCCTGATCTAGGAATAAATGTGAAAGTGATAAGTGCCTCTGTTTTAGCAGGTGGCATCTTTAGAACGGAGAAAAAAAATGTTCTTAGAACTTCAAATATTATTTTGTTTCGTTTTGAAGTAGATATCCACTCTCCAAAAGAGTTATTTCAAACGCTATTTAGAGCTATAAAGGATTTGGTTTGTCTTGAATATTTTTTTTATAAAATATGATATAACAAAATATAACTGTATTTTCCTTCTTTGAGAAAAAAAACTGTGGTTACTTTAATTTGGTGGGTTCAACAATCTGGTTAGTTATGGCGCCAAGCCTTCTTTAAATTTCTGTTAAATAATAAATTAAAAATAACTCAATAAACTAGAGTATTTGCATTTTTTTATAAGAAATTGTATTTTTTATATTGCTAATTCAATTTTCGAAAAAAATATACTAAGTCAAATATACTATGAATCAAGTTAAGTAATACCGTTAAAAATTTGATAAAATTTATGGTTTTATTATATATGTAAATAGTTTTAGAGATGTTTAGTTGTTTTAATTTATTCAAATATATCTGGAATTTTGTTTACTGAAAGAAAAATAAATTTTAATATAATTTATTAAAAAATGTTTTCATTAGAAAGAAGTTTTTTCAATTGTTTTCTCGGTTATTCCTCATAAAAGCGGAAAACAAAGTCCCAGGAAGTTAATTGGAAACGGAAATATTTAAAAATATAACCGAGGAAATTAGAATAAACCTGATAATCATTGTTAATATTTCATTTCATCATCTAGTGCTTGACCTGATACTTAATTGTCGTGTCTTTTGAAATTGTAAAAAAACTATATTTTGTTTTCTATTTCTAAATTCCATATTTAAAGTAATCCATATTTCTATATCTAAAATTTCGATGTAAAGTATGAAATCGGTTCCAACAATCTAATCCACAAAGAACATCGACATAATCTTGAGACATATTATAAAGATGCTATTGTTGAATTTCTCGGAAAACGAATTTCTGCAATCCTTAACAACAATTTGTGACATTGATAGCTTTCTTTTTTAATTTCAGCCCAAAGAAACAGACATACGCCGTAAAAGCATGGCGTCCCTGTACGAAAACAAAGCCACTGTGGTCATCGCCGTCGTCCTTTTGTTGTATTTTCTATGGATGGACATAGCTCTATTTTACCATGTCAATAACAGAACAATCGAACACAAGAACGCTGGGGAGACGAGTCCAGCCCCCAGCACTCCGGTCAGTGTTCCTCACCTGATATCGCCCTTCACCGGTTTGTCTGTCAAGATGATGATGATGGATCCGGTCAACAACTACATTTTTACGCCTGCAGCTCTCATCTTCAACGAAGTAGGTTTCAATTTATATCGATCTACAACGAACTCGAGTCATTCTCTTTATATTTAATAGTCAATATTCTTAATTTGCACAATTTTCTTTTTAATATTATGAATGTTGAACAATATCGGAATATATTGAAATACAATATTATACTATATATTGTACTCATTGAGTTTTTATCGTTTAGGATAAGAATTAGAGGCAAAAATTGCAGCTGACCAAATGGAGGCGAGGTTGAAGATTAAAGGAGTTAAAAATTAATAAAATGATCGAGATAAAGTTCAGGCATTTAATTCTCATGAGCATTTGGAAAGTGCCTCAAATTTAAAAAAGTTTTCCTTTTAAAAAGAATAATGATGAAATGGAAAAAGAATTAAGAACGAATTGTCGCTAAATTAAACACGGCAACAATTTGCGACAAAATGCAAACGATTTGTAACAATATGAAGATTCAAAACGGTGGCTAGGTTTAAAATTTTAGGGGTTAAAAATTAGAGATAGGGCCGAGATAAAGCTCAGGCATTTATTTCTCATAAGCAATTGGAAAATACCTCAAATTTAGATTTTTTTTCGCTCAAAAAGAATAATGATGAAATTGAAAAAAGAATAAAGAATAAACTGTTGTGAAACTAAACAGAGTAACAGTTTGTGACAAAATGCACACGGTTTGTAATAATGTTAAGATTTAAAAACATTTCTAATAATGAAATTGTTGTTGGGCATTAAATTAATTTGTATTTCGGTTCATTCATTATGTTAATTTATATTTATTTTTGAATTAACTTTTATAGAAAATAAGATAAAAATAGCTTTTTTTCCCCTTTTATTAGCTGTTTTGACGAATATCTTATGTACACCTACCAGAAACAGAAATAATAGAAGTTCTGATTTTAAAAAAATCAATCTGTAATTTATAATGTTTGCTGTTTGCTTTTATAAATATTGTTTTTTTTTTTCAAGATATGTTCCATTTTTATTCAAATTACGACTGCTGCTGTTTAACCTGAATTATTTGAAATACTTTTCACGACATTATAAGTTATATATATGAAATTTTTCAATAATCTGCTTCATAATTAAATTGCAACATTATATTTTAACACGTTGACTGGCCGTTGAATATTTTACAATGTAGTAATTCATATGATCCTGTCAATTACCGGTGACCCCCATTTCATTCAACTTGTCAATCATTGATTTGCTTCCAAAGAAAAGTTCATTTTCGTTCTAAGTAAAAGGTTCTTTCATTTTCCTTATTTAAAAAACAATCGCAATGACATGATACAATATACGTATGAAATTTTCCAAAGATCTGCTAAATAATATAATTCTTCTATCGCAGGTGACGAAATTCAGCACAATTTTCTATTTCATCACTCCTAATATGGTGAGCTTCATTGGCATACTGTTCGCCATCGGTGGTGCCAAGTGTATGTGTCTAGATTCCCGCATCTACCACTGCTTGGCCATTTTTCTTTTCCAAATTCGTACCTTCTGCGATGCTTTGGACGGCATCGTCGCAAGGTGTCGCATTGGCATGATCCAACACGTCTCCCTGAGAAACACCAGCGGCTACGTTGTGGATGGAGTCGCAGATGCTCTGGGATTTACAGCCTTCCTTATTGGCAAGTATAATCGATGAACATTGATGATTATTTCGATTAATACCGGATTTAGGCATTTTGCAATCTCAGTCAATGCACATTATGTGGGACCCGTCTTTTTAATAATTCATCAATTTACTTAACCAGCATGTTGATAGTTTATTTTAATAATTTTGTGAAGATTTATATGTTTTCATTTATTTATTTTTTTAATATGCGGACCATAGGAAAAAATGGCTAAAATAATAAACTCTTCAAAAATTAACCATAATTATTAATTAATAATTTGCTTTGTTACAAATTTGAGCATTTAATTCTTATAAAATATCCTGAAAAAATTATAAATTTCAAAGAAATATAACCATAAAATTATTAGTTTACTGTAATATTACATAACTAATTAGTGCATAATTAATATTCTGATATATTATAAAAAGGGAATTACTTATACATTAATTAATAATTCAGTGTTTACATACACTATAGTCCTAGAATTTTAAAATTAGAAAATTACATCTTTTTAAGGTTTATTTGTTTGACCATAATGTTTCTGACTTTTTTTTTATTTACCTGTTCTCCCCATTTCAGCGGCCCTAAATATAACTTTTAGAACTGCCTAGTCGAAAACAGGCCATTGTAGATGGAACCTTTATTATATGGAAATTAATTCAACGTAGTTATGCATTTGAGAATTAGCTTTCGAATATGCATCACTGGCTTGATGCCTTTGTTATCGCTACATAAGAGACACTAAAGCTTTCTTTTTCTTTTTCTGAAATTTATAGCTGCATTCTAAGTGTCGAATACGCAAATAATTGCTACTGATTCACTCCTGTTTTGCAGCAATGAACTCCAAATTCTGAAAATGGTACCATCATCAGTAGATCCGTAATCCATACTATGGTATTTGGTTCCGTTTACATAATTTCCGGAATTGATTACAGAGGTTATATTACTGGTTTAATAATGCAAATAAAAACATTGCTTTTTTTAAAAATATTAATGGTGAAGACAGTTGTGTGCTTTGTAAAATTTCGAAATTGCATGTCTAGGAGATGGCATATTTTTTCTTCTTTGTAGTGGTGTAGTACATTGTTAATCTATCATTCTATATATGATCACTCTTTTATTAATACAAACTGCTCACCAGTATTACGATACGATTGTTATGATATTCTAACGGCATTGTCCGTCATTCAGAATATCGAAAAACATCATGAAGGGTTCGTACAATATCTTGTGTTGGTAAGGTCTGTAATATGACACTTAGCCTCTTCAGTAGTTCTTATTTTTTTAACTGTAAGTAAAAGATTTAATCTTAATTGAAAGTTTTTATTTTAATTAAATTAAGACAGATCATTGCATATAGATGTCAGTGACATTAATGTGCCTAACAATAGCTGCTGCTCAGATTTTAAATAATTTTATTGTATGTATTATTTCTTATATATTTTTCTGTATATTTTTGTGCAATAAACAGTTTGATTATGAACATTTATTTGTTATGGATCTTTACTAATACGGTGCTTTCGTTAATTTGATTTCGTGATTTAGCATATTTCATGTTACTATTTTGTTTGTTTCTTTTTAGTTAAATATTTAATATTTTCTCGCATACATTCTACTGACTAAGAATCTTGAATAGTTCCAAGTTATGGATTATACACCTATTTAAAGAGGGGAATAATCCTCATGATTAATATGCATGAAATTATGAAATTTGCTTATAAGATTGATCGTTCAAAATACAAGCCCATTCTTATCTTATATTTCTGAATTTTTTGTTCAAATTTAAGGTATCTTCGAGTGTTGGTTAATACACTGCTGAATACCCAGAAATGGTTTTGTATTCACTTTACGCGTTTTTGTAACATAAATACAGATATTTGTGTTATGCTTGATTAAGAGAATACTAATTAAAATTGTTACTCTTCCTTTATAGGCTGCTTTCAGTACCTTCGTACAGTGGTTCCTAAGCATAAATACTACTTACCTCTGAGTACAAACGAGATCTGCAAAGAGTGCAAGGACGGTAATTCGAACGGCGGAAGTCCTCAAAATAACCTCATCTCCAACGCAAGCACGCAGAGACGAGTGTTTTATGTTGTACTCTGCTTTGGCCTGCAAATGGCGATTGGTGCCTTTTTCTGGGACCATTACATCAACGCTTACCATAACTTGTTAGAGACGAATGCGCCAACTGAAGCCCAGACAGTAAGTCTCTCTATTATATTATAAATATGAGTCATGCTCAATTAACAAAGTATATGAGAGCGTTCTTGAAATAGCTTAATGACGTTAAAGCTTGAAAGAATGTTTAAACTGTTGGGAGGTCACAGTAACTGACCCGGAAGAATGGGATACAATGGAGCACTTGCCGTTTGAATATCTTTTGCCGTTTGAATATCTTTTGTGAAACTGAAAGTGACCAAATTTTACGACTTTCAATCCGAAGCACTCTAGAAATTGAGAAGAGAGACGTTACAAACTAGGACAGCGAGTCGAAAATCGGAACAGACCTGAGAAATTCAGGTACATCAATGAAAAATTAAACTAATACATGAAATTAATTGAATGGTGTTTTACTGATGATGAAGGAAATCAATGAAAGCTTAAACTGAATCATAGAATTCAATAGCATTCAAAAGAAATTACGTGAGAGTAATGGGATAATAAACTAATATTGATAGCTACACCTATGTATGATTGAGGATACAGGTAACTATATTCTAAGCAGAGATAAATTGGGAAAGAGAATAATCAGAATGTAATTTTTGGAATTGAAACCAATTTAAACTTTTTATAATGTTTTTTTGTGTGTGTGTGAACTATTCAAAACTAACGAATAAGATTACTTCAGGCATTTTACTGAGATATGGGATAAATGTATACGTTTTTTCTTTCAGTTCTTAACGAAGAATTGAAATAGAGACTCTCCCATTTAATCCGGGACGTCTGTCATTTTTTTAAAAATAAGTGAGAGATAGATCCGAGAAAGTTGACTCTTATTTTGTCCAGTCCTGGATTATTAATACGCTCGTACTTGAATAAAATGTATTACAGAATGGATTAAGTAAAAAACAAAAGTTAATAAAATAAGACCCTAATCATGGTTATTCCTTGGATTTGAGATTATTTGATCCATAGTGAGAAATAGAAAGAATATACTGTTTAGTTCCTTTAAAAATATAACTACAAAAATTTTGGCAGTTTTCTTTTGAAAACACAACTGCAAAAAATGTGTAGTTTTTTTTAACCGTTGCAGAAAAATTGCTACTTTTCAAAGATGGATGTTGGAATAAATTTTGAACAATAATTGGTTTCAATTTATAATGCATTTAACAGTATAATATTAACTAAAACTTGAAATTACTTATGAAAAATGAATTTTGCCCTTCTTGCTGTTTTCTTCTAACTATAAACTGTAGGTTAAGCTCTTTTCTATGGTTCGATGTTTAGGTTCGAGGTTCCCTAATTATGGAGGGTCAACAACCTGGTAGCAAAATTATTGATTAAGGATAGATGATTCGTCTACTTGAACTTCATATCGTTCCTACGATATATAAGACTGAAGATCTTTTTAAATTTTAGTTCAAATATATTTATGTTTACGTGATATTAACGATTTTAGGAGAATTGATAATTCTCTTGTAATTTTCTTGTAATTCTTGTAATTTCTTGTAATTATCTTGTAATGTAAATCTTCTCATTGTTCAGAATTCTAATTTCCGTTTCTAATAGTTGTAGAACAATGAAAGTTAGGGCTTTACTGTAGTTAACCATAGTTTTTTGTATTATTTATTAATCCGAGGAATAAGTGCGTTAGGCAGAATCTTAGGGACCATCATCTATGAATAATGGTCTGACCCTTACTATTTAACAAAATCCGCAATATTTTTTTTGAAACATAGGAGTTTCATAGATTTCCTTTTTGATAAACCGTTCAAGCTAGAATGTTCAAATATCCTTTCAGTTGGTTTCTTTTAATCTTTACTTGACTGTATTTCAGCTTTTCCAGAAATAGTAAACATAATCTTGAATTGCAATGAAAACAAGCGTAAACACATTAAAGTTATGTATGCGGTTGTATTCTATTACTTTTCTAGAAGTTATACACGGCTTAATGACGTTCAGATTACATTTTATAGAAACCCTGCTATGCATAACTTTTTTTTTTGTGGCAAGAAAAAAAACCAATAATTTCAAACAATAATGAAAACTGTCTCTAATTTCTAAGTAAACATCTGTGTTATTTATGTAGTCAAACACGTCGTGTCTCTTAAAAAAAACGAGCTGCCAGTCACTACATTGTCTACCTACTGTTCGCGTGCTCTTAACCATCCGCCTACAAAGCTAGTTGCTGCGCAAATTAAATGACATCATCGTGCAAACACAGCTACTTGACTTGAGTAAGAGCAAATGAAGAAAGGAACGTTATGTCGGAGATGAAAGATACCAATTTTTAATATTTAGATTGCGAATCTTTACAAAGTTAAGATTGCGGTGTGAGGAAATGAGCCTAATTAATTAGTGTATTTGCATATAGTTATTAAACAATATCAAAAATAGGTATCTGCTGCTTTCAACGAATTTTTATACTCTTTTTTACTAACTATACGTAAATAAAATGTCTGTTAAAAAAGAACTAGGGAATTATAAAATATTATCATGAATTTCGATTTCTCTGATGTCTCCCTCTTCTAAACTCCCTCCAATTAATATAATAAAATTATGGCTGTGTGTATATGTAGACGGTGATTTAAAAATAAAAAAAGAGATAAACTAGTGAATTTAATCGGTGATATTTATTAGGAATTGTAAAATTGAACTTAATATCGGTTCAAATCCGCGTTTTTTGTAAGCCTTTAATCTGTTATATTTTCTACGTTATGAAATTCCAAGAGTCAAATTGTTTTTACAAAATTTTTTTAAGAAACTTGCTGCCAATCATGTAGAATAAGAATGTACACGTTTTTTTGTTATTTCATATTAGCAGGCTTTTATATTATCATTCAGTTTGAAAAAGAATATACTGTATATTTTGATATATGCAGTAAAAAAGGCTCAGAAAAATAATACTTAAATTATAATTGCAAATACGAAAAAATAATACATAACATAAGTGTATGTAATTGTATATACAAGTTTTGATACATACAGTTAATAACACGTTGTATTTTTATCTAGTGAAAGTATTTAAAATATTCCGGTTGATTAAAAAAGTATAGATAAATTTTAATGTTCGTACAAATAAACAGAAACAGGTGGTTTTTAAAATAATACACAAGACCGTTAATTAAAAAAGATACCGGACAGAGGTCTCTGCTATTCTGACGGACATGCATAGTTCCAGATATGTTTTCCTTTGGATTCACGCATAAAATATGGATGTTTTTCAAAATTACGAAGTCCAATTTATTTAAAATTAAAACACCTTCACTTAGTTCTATCTTGTTTTCTTTGAAATCAAATTTTAAAGAAAAATTAATTGAATATACAATGGGGAAGGTAAATTATGCGAAAGTTTTATAAGCAGTAATTTGTCATATTCATTATTTTTATTGTCAACATGCTTTTTTTTTCTCGACTAATTTTATTGTGTAAAATGATCTAAAAGGTATCAGTGAATGGAATTTATATCGAATGCTAAAATAATATGTTCAATTTATGTCAAAACACACACTTTTTGAAGAAAAAATAAATTAATTAAAGCATTATAAATATATTAAGGAAATGTGAATCAGGTAATAAAAGAAGCCAACGTATTTCAATAAAGTGCTTTCGCAAATATTGTTGATTTTCAAAACAATAAAAGCAATAGTCTCCGTTATTTGATAATGACAGTTATGCAGTGCATTCTGTTTGCTTACAGAATTAATTTTGAATATGAATATCAATAATAAAATCTATTGAAATTCATGAAAATGTTTCCTGTTATAATTTTAATAAATAGCATAAGCTTCATGGCTGTGTAATTCCTTCAGTCTAATTGCATTTTGATATCAAATATTACCTACGACGATATATTGCGAAATTTAAATACATTCGCATCAATAAACTGTCTGCTTTATTTTGTGTAAATTCAACTACTCAACAAAAGATCAAATTTTTTTCTTTTAGCGATAATTGGAATGTTTATCAGGGAAAATTTTCTCATATTTTTATTTCTTCTATTTTTATTATAGGTAAGTCAATATATAATTGACTTACCTATAGTAAAAATATGTATTCATCATGCAAATATGAGAACAATATTTCATTAAAAGTTGCTATTTCTGCTTTGGAATATTCTTTCGCATTTGCTGAATCATCTTAGCGTTATGTTATCATATTGTTATTTCTAAAAAACAGTTTAAACGAGAAAAACTGTGTTTGCAATAAAATTTATTGTGTAAAAAAGTGAAGTTTAAAAATAGGTTTTTAGTAATAAAAATAGAAAAATGTGTTGATTCAAATCTGAAGAAGAATATAAAGTTCGATTAGTTAATAAAAGAATGTAAATGTGTGAATAGTGTTTCTGCAGAAGTTCTTGTTGCTGGATAGGAAAATTATTTCACACATGCTGTGTCATTTGAACGTCATGTTTTTGTAAAGTCCGCATTTGCAAAATAGTTTAGATGAGAAATGCCGTGTTTCCCAAGAAATTTTTTTCTGCGAAACCGCTAAGTTGCGAGAGTTCTTTATGATAAAAATTAAAGAATACTTTGATTATAAACCACTTGAAATGTCAGGTAAGAATGCAAAATTTTCTTAATTGATGATCAATATTATTATTATTTTGTACATTATCATTTTATAAATATTAAAAATTTAATAATTTTTTTTTAATTTCCCAAAATATTATTTTACTTTAATGTCACTTAGAAACTTGATTATAAAAAAATGCTCTAAGTTCTAAATATAAGTTTTTCTTTGGGCTTTTATTAGCAACATTCTCCTAGAAAGTTATATATTCATCATTGTAAAAAAAAAATATGGGCATTTATTGAATCGGGATACAAATTTAAGATTTATAATCAGATAAATCCAAAATGGTAGAAACTAAAATTATTTTTATGCAGTTCAAATGTCAAAGCACAAAATTACATGTACAAAATATATATGTGATATAAAGTGCCAAGAAATTGGGCTGATTACAAAAAAAATGTAAAAAGTAAATATGAATGTGTTTTTTTAATTCACGTTATTTATTAATACGGATCATAGTTTTGCTAACGGCTTCCTGGCTTAGGGGTAGCGTGTTTTCCCCATGATCTGGTCTTCCTGAGTTCGAGTTCCCGTTCGGGTATGGTTGTTCTTTATCTGTTTTATCTGTGAGATGTGTGAATATGCCCCCTTGTAAAAAGGGATTGTGCAAGCGAATGTGATGCGTGAGTAGCTAAGACGCATTCTTGGCCCTAGTTGGCGTTAATAAAACAAGAGACGTTCTCTTGGCTTAAAATCGATAACTACGCCAGTGAGCTTGTCCATGGTAAGTGCCATTATAAAAAACAACATAATTTTACTTCACAGCACTATTATTCCTAAAATCCATTAGATGTCAGTAGGTATTGCCTAGTGAGATGTGTACGAGAAAATTTTATGTAGGAGTCATGTCATTCGTATATGCTTTGGTTTGCCGTGGACGATGCTTATGCTTTGGTTTGCGAAATAAATTTTTTTTATAAAATTAAAAAAAAATGGTATCATTTGAAGTACACTTGTGATAAATCATTAACAAATTCTTTTAAACTATTGATGAAATAATTTTTAAAATATCTATATAGCGTATATTGTTGTCAAGGTGCCAATAGGACCATCCTAGAGAGTGAAACTGTTGACCCAGTTAGAAAACGTTTCAAACACATTGCTAGAAAATCTATCCGTAAAGTCAATAAAAAAACTGAACTTTTCATACTCAACAGTTCATGATATCTTGCATAAGAAATTGAAGCATGGTTATCAAATCCAAGTAATATATACAGTGGTGGCCAAAAGTGTGGACATTTTTTGAAAGTTTCATGTTTTTCAACTTTGCGTGCTTGTAGAATATATTAATTTTCACTTAAATACAAATATTTAGATATCAAATTGAAGGTAATTCTATGTACAATTTAATAACAAAAACAGTATTACAATATCTGTATTACAAAAAAAGTTACACTCATTTTAGTAAGATCTATATTAGATTTGCATTTTTTTTAAAGTGATACTTACACAATCAATACTTAGTAGGATAACCCTTATTTTTTTAAGACAGCTTCAAAGAGTCTTTTCATCAAGTGAACGAGTGTTTGGAGTTCATCTTTCGTAATCACATGATGCCAAGAATCAATTATAGATTCATTAAGTTGTCTTTTATTGGATGGACGTTTTTTTCGTACTAGAATTTTCAAACGTCGCCACAAATTTTCAATTAGATTGACATCAGGGCTGTTTCCTGGTCATGGTATACATCTATGCCTTTATTTTGAAACCATGCTTTGCATACTTTTGCTGTGTGGCATGGAGCTGAATCCTGCTGAAAAATAAATGGTGCTTTGTTGGAGAAGAAATCCCTGATGGAAGGTATCAATTTTAGTTCCAGGACAAATTCGATGTATTTTTTGCTATTCAGGATGCCATCAATCACTTGAATTCGGCCCACACCATCTGCAGACATACATGCCCAAATCATGGCATTTATTGTTGTTTTTATAGTTGCTTCAATGCAATCAGGATGAAGCGCTTCACCTACTCTACGTCTCACATATTTTCTACCATCACTACCAAAGAGCGATATTTTAGTCTCATCGCTGCAGATTACTTGCTTCCATTGATTTTCTGACCATTTAATGTGTTCTTTTGCCCACTTAACTCGTTTTTCGAGTTGCTTTTGATTTAAATATGGTTTTTTCCTTGGAATTCTAGCTTGTAGTCCAAATCCTGATAACCTTCTTCTTTTTGTTCTTGCACTTACTGCAATACCCGTTGCATTCATTTCACATCTAATGGCACCTGATGAAATTTTTCTGTCTTGAAGGCATAGCCGTTTAATTTTTCTATCGGCATTAATTTTTAATCTATTAATTTTTCTACTTTGGGGAGTTGTGCATTTTTTTTTCTGGCTGATTTGGCCTTATTTTCCACAGATTTCGTTTTTTCATAACGCAAACAGAACTTTCGTACACCAGAACAAGTCACTGAACCACCAACTTGTCTTGCAATTTCAGCATAAGACAGGCCATTTTCTCTCAATATGACAATTCGGCTTCTTTTTGTAGATGTCTAATCAGTTCTTCTTGTTGGTGTTATTTGTTTAAAATTAGTTTAATTAAAAAAAAGGACTTAAAATATTCAAAAACAGCAATACTCTATTTAATTGTACTAGTATGCATCATTCAACAAAATATTTCCACAACAATAACTCTTTTACCACCCAAATAACCTAAATTATAGTTACAGATATTTGATGGGTCCAGAACAGTGTTTGTGATTGGCTAGTACGCTTTTATTACAAAACACGCCATTATTCAAAACGATTTGTGTTTGTTTGTTCTACTAAAAAGAGTGTAACTTTTTTTGTAATACAGATATTGTAATACTGTTTTTGTTATTAAATTGTACATAGAATTACCTTCAATTTGATATCTAAACATTTGTATTTAAGTGAAAATTAATATATTCTACAAGCACGCAAAGTTGAAAAACATGAAACTTTCAAAAAATGTCCATACTTTTGGCCACCACTATATATATATATATATAGGCATTATGATGATCGGGTGGACTGAGCTCCACGTTTTCGACAGAGGTTCTGTAACTGGAGATCGCTATTGTCAGGAGGTGATCCTTCCCCATGTGCGTCTGTTCCGAGGTGCCATTGGATCAGACTTCTTTTTTATGGATGACAATGCACGGCCACACAGGACTCATGCTGTTGAGGAGCTCCTGGAAAGTGAAGATATCACTCGAATGGATTGGGCGTGCTCCCCTGATTTAAATGCGATAGAAAATGTGTGGGATGCTTTGGGGAGACACCTTGCGGCACGATTGCATCCTCCTGGGAACACCCGACAACTTAAACAGATGCTGATTGAGGAATGGGCACTCTTACCTCAAGAACTGTTGAACAATCTGGTGCTGAGTATGGGGAGACGGTGCGAAGCAACCATTGCAGTAAGGGGAGGGCATATCCCATACTAAGGAACATCTGCTTGCTATTCTTCCTCTTGGACAGACAATCATGTGTAACGATACTATGAGTTCAATAAAGCCTTTTTTTTGTTTGATTCCATACTGTATGCATTGTATTCATTTCTGCGCCACTATGCTTTCGTCATTCTTTCAGAGCAAAATGTTGTATCTCATTTCTGAATTTCATGTCTCGCAGATGATTTCTCGTGAAGTTATGGCAAAAAACATACCT
>JAPMOR010043377.1:106873-154930 GCA_026543865.1 Argiope aurantia
TATATATGTGTGTGTGTGTGTGTGTGTGTGTGTGTGTGTGTGTGTGTGTGTAAACACTCTGTGACACAATTTTACTTTCGAACCTCTAAGTAAAAACTGAGGAAATGAAAAAAAAAGGCATGCATTTTTAGCGGTGAATATCTACATTTTGTATATCAAATGTTATAAATCTTCACATTTGTAGGACGACAGTTGAGAATAGCGTTACACTATTACTGAACTGGAGCGTGACTTTCTTAAAGTGTGGTGCACCCTGTCAAAAAAAACGAATGACTTATCATTTTTTATTATCTAACTATGGTTATATTTGCTTGTATATATTTCAAAATTTCACTAGATTCAAGATCTAAAGAAAAGCAACATCATTTTTCGGTAAGATGATGCGATGGTTGATGCGCTTATATAGTTGCTTCAACGAGCTTTCAAACAGTTAAGTTATACTAACGTTACGTTTTAAAGCAACACTAGGACTACTTCGGGAAGGACCTCGTAATTTTGAAATGCGACCAGATGACGAAGACGACACCTGAGCTCTCACTCTCCTCTTCAAACTTCCACACTTCAACAGCAGGAGGTCACATTTGCCCCAGACGGATTTAACGTACACCAAACCAGCTTACACGACGGTTCTTCGATGGAATGGAGTATCGAACTTGAAATCTTCAGGTTCCGAGACAAAGACCTTATCATCATGCCACGTGACCCCTAAACGATTGTTTAATTAGTTGACGGATAATTTATATTGATATGATAAAGTTGTCAATCTACATTTATTTGAATTTTATTCGTGAGGAGTTACATGAAAGATGCCTTGTATGCTTGCAAGAATTGAAACAATTAATCATAATGGTTATTCAATTTATAATTCTCTTAGTTACTTACAAATATATATACTCTGTTTCACCCTAAGTTGGCAGTATTGTGAAAGGTAGAAAATGTGACGCTCCGAGTTGGGAAAGAGTTCCCCATCAATTCCAACTTTAAAATAGTTAAAATGCGCAGAAATTTATCAAATAATATCATAAATGACAGAAATCCTTTTTTTTATCAGTATGTATTTAAAATTATTCTCAAGTTAGAAGTGCTTATCTGTTAAGTATTTTGTAAATAAAGCGAACGAATAAAACTAAAAGATTGACATAATGAATTCCACTTTGGCTAGAACCGGTCTTCAAGGCCAAATATTTGGCGCGCTTTTCTTTTACGTTTCCGCCAACTCAGCTTCATTCAGTTCGCAACCGTTATAATCTTGCGTACTTTTCTTATTCTCGCCTTTTTATCAGCTGATATTTTTGATACTATTAATCTCATTAGTAGTTATTAGTTTTGATTGTTGAATATGTATTCGATTCGTTGTTTTTATTCACTTCTAAAATGTCTGAAAAAGTGAAAATGTTATCACCGACTACGCTGTGCACACCTTCAAGACGAGTGAAACCAACAAAAAGTGCAGCATACAGAAACATATTAAACGTTTATTCTCGACACCGAGAAAACCGTCAAGATTCTATCAATTAAATCGTCAATAAAGTTTCGCACCTTACATGTGTTTCGCAATGAACAGTTTTCCTTTTGAAAAAAGAAATAAAGGCATCCAGTACCCCAGGAAAGAAATGACCAGGCTCAGTAAGGTAAGCATTCAGGTCTTGTAAAATATGATGATTTTACATTATCCTGTATTTGAAGAAAAATCCATGCATATTTTCGTAGAAATGAGATCCCAACATTAGATAAAGTTTTAAAAGATGTGAATGATTATACAGATATTTTTTCGAAAAACATTAGCCGAACTACGCTTTACTGAATATTGAAAGATTTAGGGTTTTCTTTTGAGAAACGATGAAACGAAATGAAATAACATTAATGATTTATTAAAATAATTTATCAATAATATTGAAAAAATAATGAAAATAAGGAAACAATTAATTCTCCGATAAAGTGATAATATAATAAGGTAAATAAATATTTACTATTTGGCGAAAAATTTGCGAGATGAAGTTTCGCCAGCGATCTGCATTTCTAGTCACTTTGTACTTGAAAGTAACCCAGTTCCCCTGACAACGACTGTGATTTGACATGCCTAGAATATACACTACTGCCAAGTTAGAGTGGAACAGAGTATAGCATGAATTCGAGCATCCATACATGAGAGCATATTTCCCGTCGAAATTTATTAACTCTATAATTCTGTTTTAAATTTCTAAAAATATTTTTTATGCTTTCTAATTTTTCATTCACATAATTTTATTGATTATCCAATAATTCCATTACAGTTCGATATATTATAATATGCAAGTATGTAGTTACAGTTAAACTTTCTATATGTTTTCATTTTCTAGAAACGTGATTTGCACGTGTTAGATAAAAATCTACAGCCATGTAGAAGCGTGTTGGTGCATACAAAATGACATTTTTATTTCAGAATCTCGGAGACAATTTTTCGTGACATGCATGGTTAAACAGATCTTGTTAGGAAGGCTACAGTTTTTTTTTAAGGAAATACAAGAAAATGTGAAATGTATTATTGTCTAATGCATCTATAAGTGTTCTACGGAAATTGGGCATATTTAATGAGTTGTGAAAACAAATAAAGTTTAAGGCCAGAATGATAATAAAACAATCCTTGTTACTTCTTTCTAGATGATTTTAGGAACAATTGCCAGAGAAATTGATGAAAGGAAATATCTGCATTTACAGTATTAAGGAAATCATCTGAATACACAGTATTAAGGAAATCACCTGTGCACACATCAATTTTACTATTTCTATTTCTTGTTTTCCAAATAAAAAAAACAATCAAAGAATTTTCATTTTTATATTTCAATTTCATGAAATTATTTATTTATTTGGATTTTATCATTTTATCAATCAATGTTATTTTAATATACATTAAACATATAAATTTCATGAATGAAATTAATCCTAAATTTATATGAATATACACTTTTTCTATAAAAACTGACGTATAATACATTCGTAAATACGCATGGGTGAATATTTGTTACATGAACGTTAATGCAACTAATTCATACTCACTTGATGGAATGTAAATGCGTCGTTTTAATTTAATTTTGAAATTCAGTGCGTTAATTGCGGAATGTAAAAGGACCTGACATCGTAGTACGAGTAATATAACATGTTGTTAAATGTTACGTGAATTACATAGGTACATTGATTATGTATTTCTGACATAACATGAAATTATTACACTAAAATATTCTAAATCGTCTACTTCTATGTGTTTTTAATTACATTGATTGATTCATTTACTTCATTATTCTTCAAAGTTTCTTGTTTTATCTTCGTACCGCTTCAAAATTGTTTACCAGTCAAAAAAAAAAAAAAAAAAGGAAATGGGATTTGAATTGGATGAATGGGATTTGATAAATAAAATGTGATTACATTTTAATTCTTTTCGAAAATATCCATTTGACGTGAAGGAATATAACTTAAAACATGCAATTAATTGTTTAAAGCTTTTGAGTGAAGCGAAATCAAAATAATATAATAAATTTAAAGGTTATTTATTTTATTTAATATAAAAGATTTTCGATGATTTTTAATTAATGTTTCTATTTAATATTCGGCATTCTTTCGGAATTGAATCAGAGTGCACGTGCTTAATAACACATGCAACTAATTTATATTTATTCATTTATAATCGATTACTAATTGAAATGTTGATTTCAAGTCAAAATTAGTTCTAACTGATTATGATTATGCATTTGAATGATTGTATAAGTGATTTTTTAAAAATTCTGTTCTATTTATTAAAATTAAGATTTTCTTTTAGGCTGCTCAAAACGACGTTCTACGGTCTTCAATCACATGGATACTGATGTGGTTTTGGAGATTATCCAATGCACATACATTCATTCAATTCCTTTTATTTGCCATATATATTAATAAATTATGGGTAAGTTGAACTGAATTTATAATTTATATCTATTAGATAATTTGCTATTGCTTGACTTGCTTTGTTAGTTTGCTGTTTGTAAATTAGGAATAAAATTCTATGAAACATGTGTTTTGATTAATGAAGTCTTTATTGATTAAAAGATTATATTGAATCTTTAACTCATGCATAATCTTCTGAATACGTTTCAGCTCCAACATTTCAAAAAATAATTTCTAGCTATGATCGTTTTGTTTTAGGTTATATTATTATAATATTTTGAAAATTGTTTAATAGAATTGGCTGGAATTATTAAATATACAAACATTGAAAACATCCCCTGAAAATAATGCATAAAGTTAACATTACTATTTTCAGTAAATTCAATCCATATAATAAATATAACGTCTTAGTTGATTTTTTTTTTGTGAAATCTGCTGTATATTATTTCCTGTTGATGGAATAGAATCAGATAATTATAGAGTTGCAGTTATTGGATTTTTAATGGAAAGTATAATATTGATTTTTAACTGAGGGTAAATACGTTTTTACAAAATATGTTTTAAGTGGCATATTTGTGTAATTTTCGCGATGGATACAAAAATCGTTTAAATGAAATGCGGGGCTTTAAAATGCCGATCGTTGGAATTGAGCCTCCAAATTTGATTACTTCTTCAATAGTAGATGTAGGATTTTCAAAAATTTAATAATTTCTTATTTATTAAATATGAGTAGGAATTTTAACTTTTTTCCCACAATTTTGGAACATACTATTGTATAAAAACTGTTTTTACACTATTTTAAAATTCAAAAAAATTATTTTTCCTGCGATAATAAATTTTTCCTACAATTTTTTCTTTTATTTGTGTAAATGTTTCAAATTCAATTTTAAGCATAGTTTGTAGCAATACTTTTTATTATTGCAATGAAATTGGAATCTTTTGGATTGTAGGGATCACTCGACTATGCTTGCTAACGTTAAAAGTCTGATTAAAAATTATTTTCTTTCGACATAAACTTCAAAGCAAAATTTTTAGTTTCGGATTTTAATGAAATAATAATGCTTTTTTTTTGAATTTACGTGATGTAAAATCGTTCCTCGCTGAATTCTATGGAGTATGCAGTCAAATCAGTTGGAAACAACATTTCTTTCTTTCTTGTTAAAATTGTTTTCATGGGACATAAACTTCAAACAGAAGTTTCACTTTCGGTTTTTATTAAATTGATAATATCATGTTCAATTTTTTTTTGTTGAAATTACGTGATGTGAAATCGTGACGCATAAAATTCTATGATGGATGCAATCAAACCAGATAGAAACGAGCCTGAAATATTATCATAATACTATGATGATAATATTTTAGGCTAGAGGCTCGAATTTCAAATATTTTTTTAAGTAAACAATTTGTTTCCGTTGTTTTGTGATTTTAGTGATAAGCAAAATTTATATTAACTTTTATTATACTATTTTGAAAATAAAAATGCATCAAATTAGTTATCATTTTTTTTTTTGGAAATTGCATGATGTAAAATTGCTACGCACAGAATTCTATGGCTGATGCAATCAAACCAGATGGGAACAAGCTTAATATATTATCTTAATACGATAATGATAATATTTTAGGCTAAATTTTAGATAAGCTCGAATTTTTTTAGGCTTGAATTCTAGATAATTTTTAAAATAAAGAAATAAAATTCGCTTTGTTGGTTTGTGTTTATAGAGATAAAACAATTTTTCCATCAATTTTAATTAAAACGCACTATTTTGAATATAAAAATGCGCTCAGTTAATTATCATTTTTTAAATATGTAGGGAAAAAAATTGTTGATGGGCGTAAGTGAGCATGAATTAACTCCCTTCTTTTAGCATTGCTAACGCACTTTATCGTAATAACACTTTTAAAATAACTGGATGAGTTAAGAGTTGGATATGACTGTTGAGTGCGCGTCTCATTACATTTTCTCATAATTAGTAATCAGAATGATGAATGTTGGAACGGTGCCACATTTCAGATCAGATCTTCCTCCAACTGTTAAATTTTGCTTCGCCATTTAATATCTTAGATAAAATAATGTTGGGAAATCCTTTATTAAACATTAATAAACTAACTTACCAAGACTGATAATTGATGGCTTGCGTTTAAACCATCATGCTATAAATCTCTTACTGAATTTTATTTGTTTTGGATATCAGTTATTTTTTTTTCATAATCCTTTATTAAACATTAATAAACTAACCAAGACTGATAATTGATGGCTTGCTTTTAAACCATCATGCTATAAATCTCTTATTGAATTTTATTTGTTTTGGATATCAGTTATTTTCTGTTCATAATTTGCATTCTTTTTATTATTTTTATGTATTTGCCTCGTATGTATGTTTCCGTTTTTTGAATAAAGGAACAAATAACACTCGTTCATATTTATGCCAAATGATCAGATTTTCCGAAATTCATCCTGAAACGATACTTATATCGAATGTATAATACTTTGTACTAGTTAGGGAAAGAAGGATGGGATATAGGACAAGATCAGTGAAATAAATTTAAAACATCAGTAATAATAAAAAAATTAATTATGAAAATTTCCAAAAATAAGGACAAAGAGCAGCTAAAAACATATAAAAAACATTTTGCTATTTCTTTTGATATTTTTCTTTTAAGCTGATTCATCTGCAAATGTGATATTAAGAGGAATTTATTTGATATATGGCAAAAGTTGGCAAAATCAATTCACTTTCTAAATAAAAGAACTAAATATTTCAACTAAAATTTTAAAAAAGTATAAATGTAATAAAATTTTTAATAAAAAATATTTGTTTATAAAATTTTGGATTATCTGGGATATCCGGAACAAATCTAACCACTTCGATTTCGAAAAATCAAAACTCAGGATTTTCTCGTCTAATCCAGACTATTTCAATGAACCGTTTCAGAACTTCTAAGAGGGGTAGGGTACCTCCTGACGAACCAAAATCATATACCCATGGGCTGTCAGAAATGCTTTCCTGACGTCGTAGATGGCGTTGTGCGAAAAGTCCAAGCTTTCGTGCAGGGAATCTTCATTTCGCACAAGAACGCCAAGTTAGTAGAATGGATCATTACACGATCGCAGAGTTAGCCGATATGCATTTGACGTACGGGGCTGCAAATTGTAGTGAGCCAGCCGCACAGCGTTTATACGCGGAACGATATCCGACGAGGCGTATTCCCAGTCATAATTTCTTTGCAAGACTGCACCAGAGGTTAGCTGAGACAGGTTCATTAGAAAGAGCTCACAGGGACAGGGTAATAACAACATGGACTGCAAACGCCGAACAGAATGTGCTTCAGCATGTACAGGGGAATCCAAGAACGAGTACACGAAGTGTAGCAAACGCAGTCGGGGTTTCCCATTGCAGCGTCTGGAGGATTCTCCGAGCAGAATACATGCATCCGTTTCACGTGCAGAGTGTCCAGACACAGAAACCGGAGGATTATGTACCTCGTATTGTTTTCGCACAGTGGTACCTGGGAAAATGTGCTACAAATCCCCTTTTTCCTGCTGAAGTGTTGTTTTCCGATAAGGCATCCTTCACAAGGTAAGGAATTTTCAACACGCATAACGACCATATCTGGGCGGTCGAGAACGCACATGCAATACGATGTCGTTTAGCACAGAATCGATTTTAGGTCAGTGTATGGGCCGGTATTGTGGGAGATCACCTCATCGGACCTTACCTATTACCGGGTCGTCTAACCGGACCTACGTACTTGCTCTTTCTGCAGCAAGTATTGCCACAACTTTTGAGAGATGAACAGATTTCTACATCGACGCAACAGACAATGTGGTTCCAACATGATGGATCCGCTGCCCATTATAGCGTAACTACCTGGATGTCACATTTGGTCAACGATGGATCGGACGTGGGGGTCCCGTGCGTTGGCCTGCTCGGTCACCCGACTTATCATGTCTTGATTTTTATTTCTGGGGTCATATGAAATCGCTAGTTTATGACACCCCTGTTGACACTGCTGAGGAGCTCGTTGCAAGAATCGCAGTAGCTGCCGGAGAGATTCGGGATATGCCTGGAGTATTCCAGAATGTTCGGATGACCATGCGTCGGAGATGTGAGGCGTGCATTATAGCCCGTGGAAGAAACTTCGAACATTTACTTTAATCCATGTACCTTTTGCTTCTTTTCATGTATTATTAAAACGATTTCTCATTTACGGTCTCTTTTCTTTATGGTGCTTCTGTGTACAACACCGCTTCAGGAAAGCATTTCCGACCCCACATTGCTCTATGATTTCGAGTTGTCAGGATGTACCCTACCCCTCTTAGAAGTTCTGAAACGGTTCACTGAAACACCCTGTAGAAAGAAGTGTAAAGTATTCAATGAAATATCAAGTATTTCAACTAAAGTTTCGAAAAATATAAATATAATTCATTTTTAATAAAAATTATTTACTTGTAAGTAAAACTTTGGATTATCTGGGATATTAGGAACAAATCTAAGAAACTTCTTTCGATTCTGATGAGTTAAAAATCTGTATTTTATCGTCTTTACAGACCCAGCTGTTTTGTCAAAATATTACAGAAAAAAAATTCTAATATTGCATCTTAAAAAAATACTAAAAAGTCAGTATTTTAAATTGTCTATCGTGTAACGGAATTGGTGTTGGTACAATTAGGTACAATTAACTAGACAAATTTCGAAGGAATGAAATGATTAATTCGACATTCATAAAAGTGTTGATTATTTTGCGACTTCGTAATAATAATTAAATAGTTAACTCGACATTCAGGAAATGGTGGGTAATTTCTGACTGTTTAATGACATCTAATTCAAGTGTCTGAAGGACACAGAAATGAAAAGACGGTGCATTGGGACGAGGAATGAATTAATGAAACTTCAGGTTTCTACTTCAAATAACTTCATGTTCTAAAATTGTGGGTAATTTCGAATGCATTGAAATGAAGTATGCGCTATCTAAATTTTAAGTTTCTACCAGGTTGATATTATGGTTAACATTTCAGCATTTTTTTACCCACCCTCTCCTGTTTAAGTGTCAGAGTCAGTGAACCAGTGATTTTTAATTATGTATTTCGTTTTTTCCAAGAGCCACTTATATTCATATTCAAGTTTCTAAGATTGTAAAATTTCGAATTTCAATATTCCATTCTCAAAGAGATATTAAATCCTGCAGTAGGATCGGACCTTCTGAAGAAGCAAAATTAGAAAAACAATAACTTTCGAAGATTTTTTTTTAAATAAGAAGATTCTAGCTAGGTTTTATTTATGTTGCCCCTGTTTTAGTCTTTGTTTCACTTTTAATGCAATAGTTTTAATTTTATATCCTAAAAATTATGCACGTCAAATTTTGTTTTAATCTGCTTAGAGGTATAAAGGTAGTCTATAATATATGTTCAAGCTCTCTGAATTTTAGATATGTACATTTTTACTATTTTCTCTCTGTTTAGCTTATTCTTTGTTTGAAGTATAAATTACATATGTTTGTTTTTAAGTTGGAATGAATATTTGGGAAAAATCGTTTGCCAGAAAAATTTCACGAGATATTCCATTCTCTACTCCGAAATATGCTAAAATTTTAGGCTTAGTTTAGTTACTTTTATTTTGTTTTTATACTTTATTTTTAATGCACACAAAAAAAAGTTGTATTTAATTTCGCTACGAATATAAATGTGATAAATAAAACAATAAAAAGGAATTTGTAAAATATGCTTGAAAATAATTTTAAAATATATGAAGATGAGAGAAAAATGTATGAAAATAAAATTTGTATCATTAAACAGGATATTTTTTTATTTAAAACTAGCCGCTTTTGGCGACCAGCCGGTTCTCCACTCGCTACCGCTCGCTACAATTTTCAATTAAATATTTTAAGTAACTGGTCTCTTAATAGATTCTCAAACAAAGCATTTTTAATCTTCAAATTTTGATATTCATACCAAACTAATACTGTTGTTTAGATTACTATATATTTCGTTCAATTTACTATATATATTTTGCTAATTTGTTGTCATTTCCGGTAAAACTTCAACTTTAATTTAAAGTGGAAATGATGAAATTGCAATTAATATCAAGATATTTTTTAATAAAACCAAGCGTTTTATTTTATTTATCATCTTTATTGTTATTTATTTATTATTATTATTGAATATGAGCATTGAAAACAGAATCGATCGGTATTTAAGTCTTATGTGAGCTACAAAATATTTTTCATAATTTATGTAATATCTCAAAGAATAATTCAACAAAAATTTCTCAGATTCAACATAAAATTCAGCTTTTAGTTTTGCTTTCAAAAGGATTGAAATTAAATAAATAATAATATTTTGTTCCGGATTATAAATATATTTCAAAAATTATGATGTCTAAATTTAATGCAGTAAGGTATCATATTCTAAATAAATCATATTCTAAAGGTATCATATTCTAACCAAATTTTAAATAAATGAATGAATTCTATTTTCCACGATCAACTAAGACTGATTTATGAAACTTTGAATGTTAAAAATTTAGAAAAGCTCAACATTTTCATAATGTTAGGCCAATTAATCTTGAGAAACCTGCGCCTTGATTGGCGTATTTTCTTTGAAACGATCGATGGAAAATCTAAAATTATCCTTTTTTTTTATTGAATTGTGATATTCAAATTTTCATAAATCAGTCAGTTTAAGTGATTGATTCAGTTGATTGGAAATTAACTCTTTTTATTTAAAATATTAGTGTTTCAAGAACACTTTGTTAATCTTGATTTCCACAGCAGAAGCTTTATGTAAAATCAAAAATTCGTTATTTATTAGAGCATTTATTGAATCAAGTTGCATAAAATATAATCATTTTAGCAGATCTGTGTCTTACTAAAGGTTTACAAATTAGCTGTGTGGCCCTGATTTGAATGGATATCCTGTTCATATTAAACAAAACTTGCCTTAAAATATAACCGATTTATTGGATTAATAATATAGATAGTTTAAAAGATCATAAAATAATTTTTCTTAAATTTATTTTTTAGAAAAAATAATATTTCATATTTGTTTCATTTCTTACAGACACGTGCTGAAAATTATATTTTTGCAGATTTCATTTCCAAAAAGATTTAATTTATTTTTAATTGGTCCTTTAATCAATGTGATGACAACAGTTTGAAAAAACGCTAATTTTTTCCCATGAATGCGAAATGTGCTCGTGCAGCTTAAATTTTATTTTTATTTTGTACGAAAAAAATTGTTGAAAAATATAGTTAAAATATTTATTTAAAAATTTATTAAAAATAGAAATTTAATTTTAAGGTTAAAACATTGGTATCATTTAAAAGAGAAATTTGTGATCTTTAACTTCATGTAAAAATCTTTTTTTGTGTGGTAATATTTTCGGAAGTTATAGCGGAAACACGCCAAAATTTTGCTTAATTTTTAAATAAATAAAATTATATTTAAAAATTCGAAAAAATAACCCCAAGGTGCACATTCCCGACCTCCAAGGTATACACGTGTTAAATTTGGTAGCTGTAGGTTGAATGGTCTGGCCTGTAGAGCGCCAACACACACACACACACATTGAACTTTATTATAAGTATTGATAGATTTTATGAAACTGATTTTTGTACCATAATATGTTTTAAAATCGTTGAGGAAATGCATTAACATTTCGACTGATTTTTAATTAAATATCGAATTTAAATTTTAACGAATTATTTGTTAATGAGCATCTGATTTCCAAGAAATGACTACACCCCAAATTTGAAATCCAACGGTTAATTTAATCCAAGAATCTACCAGTCTGTAAAGCGTTGCTGTTTTAATAAACAAATTCTGCCTTTCAGCCAACACGATTTCTGACAGAAGTAATATAACCACATATTATATTTTTCTATTCTATTGTATTGTCAAGGCCTTCGATTTATTCTTGTTAATTCCTTTATTTTTATTTTTTTTATTAATCAGTTTTCCTTCTTTAGTGTTATATGACGTTGATTTTATGAGCGGTTGCTGGTAAGATGCACTCATTTCTTTCCCTTATGATTTGATCCTCTACAAAATGACATTGAATTTCAAGAGTTTTCCTGATCTTCTTTTCAGTATTAAAAATCATTTCATTATTTGGGAAATTTAATTTTTTATAGTCAGTCTAATTTCCTTTAATTCATAATATTTCGCAATAGCTTTAATTATTTTTATTTTTCTGTTTTGTTTCAGAAGTAGATTGTTTCATATTTTTCCACTTAATGGAATTTTCCAGATTTTACGTCCACATCGTGGATATATTTAGCCATTCGTTTTCGAAGACACCTAGAATGTGTCTCCGAAATAATACCAAAAATATCTTAGTTAAGAAGTAAAATAAAATTTCTTAAAAATATGATCTTGTTTGGTCTTTATTGAAATAATTAAATTCATCGACCAAAAAATACCAAATATATACAAATACAAGAAAAAAGAAATTATCTGGGATAATTTCAAATTATCGTGCTTTTGGTTAACATTTACACATTATAAAGACCCGACATTTATTTCAGCTTTCACGAGTTAATTTGTGGTTCTTTCAAAAAGTATTAATGTATGAAACATTGCGAACGGATCACGAGTTTACTCGTTTCTTGCGCGATGTATATTACGGCTTCAGGAGATAATTCGTATTTTATTGCATACGTTTGTCCAGCTTCACAGTGTCTCTCCAGTTTAGAATTTTTGAGTAAAAAATTTAATTATTTTGTTGTATTTGTCCATATGAAACTGAAAAAAAAAATACCTCAAGAAGCAATGCTTGATTAAATGATAGATTTTCAAATTCAGATGTATTTCTGTAATGTCAGATTTTTCTCTGCTTTTTCTGTAACAAACAGAATAAAAATTTAAAAAAATTCTTTTTATTGCTTGTTTAGTACACACATTTTTTTTGTAAAAATAATTTTGCATACGGTTGAAACAAATTTTTGAATGCAATTTGAATTGCATTCAAAGTGTATCTAATGCTATCAAGTAGGTTCCCTCCTAATTGATTTTTATTACAATTTAGTTGCATTTATTGGAATGATTAACATAAGTGGTCAAATATTCTATCGATGATTGATATTGACTCTTTGTACTTGTTATTTGTAATGATTACCTCACTATTTATAATGATTACCTGTGTATTTGTAATAATTATCTGTATATTTGTAATAGTTATCTGTAAAATGATTACCTGTATATTTGTAATAACTATCTGTATAATGATCACTTGTATATTTGTAATGATTACCTTTTTCTCCACAGGAATTTCTAACGTGGATACAATTTGTTGGATTTGCTCAAATTTTCACTTTAGCGTTTTTCACAGAAATGCATCTATCGACGGTAAGTTATTTTCCTTCAATCTATTAATTTAAATTTACAAAAAAATGTACCAAGAACTGAAATCTTATTTTAGTTAACTTCATAAAAATTTGGTAGTAAGTATTTTCTGAACATTTTTAGTTACTTTCAAAAATTTGTTAACTTTCGTTTTTATAGTAATAGTTGTGAAGATTTTCCTAGATTTTTTGTATAATTAATTTAAAAGAATTGAATGAAAGTTGTGTAATGAAATGGGATCGTCTGATATGATATGATGTTAGATCTCAATTTTTGGACCACCAGTTCAAGATCCGATTCTACCGAAGATCAACCATTTTATGTGGTCCTGGTGTACATTAAATATGTGATTTTCTGGATGTTTTCACCTTTGTGTGGCATGAAAAGTTGGGGAATGGACTATCGGCTCATGTTCCGTCACCGGCCACTGCCCATAATCCAGAATTGTGAAACCCTTGCCGAAATCTCTCTTTCTTTTTTTTAAAACGGGGATGCTATGTGAGGAAATCAAATTTGTAAATGTAGCAAGTACAATGTTCATCATCATCAATTATTTTTTTAAATCTAAGCAGAAATTAAGTGAACTTCTCTTGAATTACAGTCGGGCAAAATTTTAATTTGTTAAAAATTTTACTAACCATGATTATAAGTTATACAGAATATGACTGATTTTCAAGTAGATCTGACGGTAAATAACATACATATAATTCTTAAAGTTTAATAATTTATAAAGCAAATGGTCATAAATTTCCTTACAATTATATGCCTCAAAATTCCTAACAAGTGACTAATTTAGACTTCATAGTAATGGGTTTTATAATCCTTAGCTTACTGAGCTTGAATTTTGCCGCGAAAGTTACAAATTTAATATCGAAATTCGGATGTATTTTTCTAAAATTCTGTATAAACATTTATTTTATTTTAGAATTGTAATGTTTCTTATCATGTTCTCTATACAATACGTCAGACTGAAATTCTGAATTCGACATTGAATTGTCTGCCATTCATTATTTAAAACCCTTTCACTTTCTTCAGTAAAATGAAAAAAAAAAAAAAAAAACCTTGCGTTAAGTTTTTTAAAAATTCTTAGTTGAATTCTATCAAATCACTGGATATTCTTTCAGAAATTAAGTTCATAATTTTCCCCTACATATTCTTCTACTGAACAAATAAGCCACATTTTGGTAGCATGAATCGTTATCTTAATGAACTATTTGATAAGGGTGTCATTCATTCCTATCATGTTTTTAGATCATTAATTTGTCTACTGTTCTACGCCCAGACTACATTGATTGTTTCATTTTCTCTTATTTATAAATGAAGGGAGCAGTACTAAGTAATGGGAGATCGATATTTTAATAGAAATTATCCATTGCTTTTTTAATGTCTGTAATATTAATGCCCCAAATATGTTTCGTAGAAGGACAAAGCAAGATTTAAAATAATGGTTTATTGGTATTATGAAATTATAAAAATAAGTCTATATTTCAGTGTTAAAAGAAAGACAAAAATCAAAACTTAAAACTCCCTGATTTCGCTTCAATAAATTTTTCTAATTTTCCTCTTTTTTGTTTGAATCAATTTAATAATATTTGAATTTAAGGCTCATTAATTCTAAGTAATAGGCTTAATATTTAAATTATGCTGTATTTTGCTTACCCTAATTAATTTACAAATAAGAATACTATAGAAATTAATTTTACATAAATGTTACTTCTAATTACTTCTAATTATCCGTTCTGTGCAAGACTACACTTTTGAATTCGGTATTGAAATGTCGGCCATTGATACTATAAAATACTTTTAATTTTTTAAAATAAAATATAGGAAGCAACTTTTCATTAAGTGTTTTAGAAATGTTTTAACGAATCAAATATTTGAATATCCTTTTAGAAACTAGGTTTATAATTTTCCTCTACATATTCTTCTATCGAAAAAATAAACCAAATTTTGGTAGCGTGAATCGTTACCTTAATGAACGTCTCGATAAGAGTGACATTCATTCCGATCATGTTTTTAGGTCATTAATCTGTCTACTGTTCTACGCCCAGACTACATTGATTGTTTCATTTACGCTGATTTATAGATGTATGCTGCAGTACTATGTAATGGGAGATCGATATTTTAATAGATAATTTCCGCTACTTCTTTGATCTTTGTAATATTAATGCCCGAAATATGTTTCGTAGAAGGACAAAACAAGGCATAAAATAAAGGACTTTTGGTATTATCGAATTATTATAAAAATAAATTTATATTTCGGTGTTAAAAGAACGGCAAAAATTTAATGAAGTCCTTAAAATTCTTTGACGACATCAATATATATATATATATATATATAATTTTTCCGAATTTTTTTAGATTAAATTAATTTAAAAAGTATTTGAAAGTAAAACTCATTAATTCTAAATAATGTGTTTAATATTTAATTTATGTAGGTCTTTTGCTTTCTGAAACTTATGAATAAAAATCTGAAAAAGAATTAATTATGCATTAAAATGTTACAAAATTATATTTTCATTGCTTTCTTAAAAAGAAACAAATATTTAGTTGAATACATACTACCTTAAATGACACCTTAAAATAGCAATTCATTGGCCAATATTTTGTTCAATATTTTCGAAAAAAAATGCAAATAATTCAATCTTATCGTTAAAAATAATCTTTTGTTATTTGCCCATTCGTTTTTATAACATTTTTATAGTGTCTGCTTTCTTAGTTAAGTTCAAATTAATAGAAAAAAAATCAATGAAAATATTTTTTCACACACAGCGTTTTTTATTTATTATATGTTTTGTAAATACTTCAAAAATAAGAAAATTGTGTGAAATTATAGAAAATTTAAAAGTACGAATAAATGCGAATTATGTGACATTCATTCGTATCTATTATAGAAAACTAACAGAGTATCGATAATTGAAACACCGATAATTAAACCGTTGATTAAAAACATGTTCTCCTGTGCTTTTTAAGAAAAAAATGTCAGTTGTTATGGATTTGGTGAATAATTGAAAATTCATATGATAAGATAATTATTCTACAGTTTATTTTAATTTTCTAAATTATTTAAAAACTAGCCGCCTTTGGCGACAGCAGTTCGCCAGTTTGAATTCTGCTTTTAATTTTAAATGAACGTAGTTATGGATTTTGAACGGAGACACAAACACTAAATAATTGTGTTCCGTTAATACTATCGATAAGGCACAAAATCATAAAAATAATCTCCGAATAATTTTGTTTGTAAGAGGGGAAAAACAAAATAAAATCTATGAAAAATCGAAAAAAAAAACATTTATGAGTGCAGTTTTGGAATTTTGAATACTATAGTTATGAATGCTAATTTAACGAATAAAAAAGCATGTAGCAACTTTTTCTTAAAAATTCATTTAACTCCCCCTATTTTAGTTAACAACTTAATTAATTTTATGAGATTCCTTCAATTAAACTTTCGTTTCTTTTTGTTTCTTTCAGCAATTTATTTTTTCCCCTTATTATATACCACTTTCTGCAGGTTCTGCCAGTTAGTGAAGGCAATTAATGCCGATTGTCCGTCCTTTTGAGGTTTATTTAGGAAATAATTTTCACTCATTTAAAAAATATATATTTTTTTTAGTTTCGATACCATTTTATTACATAGAATAAAAATTCAACTGATTAATTCTCAATTTTATTTTCAAAATATTAAAATATTAAATTATCATTGGAATTGCGTTATAAATACTATAATAATACATTATAAATATTATAATAATACATTTAAACCAAGCCAACCTAAATAAGCTTATGTAAAAAGGGAATGCGCTAGCTAGATGGTTTATAAAATTGTATACTTGTTTCAATTATCGGAACCAGTCTCCTTACAGGAAAAGATTTCAAAACGTGTACTCAATTTTATTTACTATACAATGAAGCCAAATACAAAACTATGTTTAGGGGTAAAGGAGAAATATGAGAGAAAAATGCTCCTGCTTATTTATTTTCTTTTTTAGTAATTTAATTTCTTTTAGAGAGAATTTACAGTAAACTGGAGCTAGAAATAAGCTTCTATATAAAATGAAATTCTGAAATATAATGTTATCATTGGAAACGCGCAACGGAGCAAAATGTCAAAACATCAAGAAATGTGTTTAAAAATAAATTATAATAATAAATTTTTACATGCATGAAACAAGTTATTATATAGAATTATAGTTATTATAAAATTTATACAATTTTTAATTTGTTATTAAAACTACTATTTTCTCACATACGAAGTACACAAAAAAAATTACTATCATCAAAAAATTAGAACTTTAATTTTTGATAAATCTGTATGTTTCAAACAACCTTAGTTTGAAATTTTTTCTTTTAATATTTTCTATTTTATTTGAATATTTTCTATTTTATTTGAATATTTTCTATTTTATTTGAATATTTTCTATTTTATTTGAATATTTTCTATTTTATTTGAATATTTTCTATTTCTGTAATATTTTAAGACATAAACTAATAACTAACACTTTTAACATAAACTAATGGCAACTCGTAAGTAAAAAAATCATTATTATTGATAATCAAATTAATTCACTGCAATTAATTCAATGCAAACTAAATATCTAAAATGCAACGAGAAAGTAATTTTATTCAATGTAAATCGATTATATTCTGTCTGATAATTCGTTATTCATAATACTGTATGATTTAGTACTGTCATGTTTTTGCGGTATTGCTTATCTTATCTTTAATTTGACCACTTAAACAGTTACATTATAGATACGACAACTGATATGGTACTATTTTTTGACGCATTGACATCAAAGCATTGCATTAGCTGTAATTATATTTATAATGCAATGAGTAGAGCTGATATTTCTATTTGCTGAATTCTTTTTCCAAGTCTTAAACTATTTAAAAATATTTTCAACAGAGTTTGTAATTCAACATTCTACACAATACCCAGACATTATAAGGCAGAATATGAAATTACGAATATCCTAGAAATTTTACACAAAGCAAATGACAAACCGACAGAATATTCACACTTTCCTTTTATGCAATTTTAATTTTCTTTGTTATTTTTACTCTTTTATTAATTACTTTTATCTATAGAACGCAAATATTTTATTGGCATTATTTTATTATTTTTTCTAAAAAGCCTTTGAATTTCTGTTGGATGGATGGCTTTAAAATAAAAGTCTTTTTTATATTCATTTTATATTATTCTTAGGTACTGCATACAATGCCTTGTGAAACTATATATTTAAATAATTTTTGTATTACATACTTTAATTTAAGGTCTATATATTTTATTTAATTTATATATAGGGAATAATGCATAGACAACTTGACTCATCTTTCTTTTTAAAAAAAATGGTATAAATTTTTTGAAAAAGTGATAAAAATAATTTATTGGAATTCTTAATATCAAACATATTATGTTAGAAATAGAACTATCTATTTGATGAATAATGATTCGTATATATTTTTCAGTAAACTGCTTGTTGATAAAAAAATACAGTGTGAACTTAAATGGATTGTTTTACCATATTATCAGCACCAGTGAACTTAAAAAAATTTTTTTTTCAATATCATACTAAAATTTATTGCTGTCATTCTTGAAATACGGAACTTAACAACAATGGTATATTGCAATTATCAAAATATATAGTATTTTTTCGATAATTGATTCCTATTGTTAATTAAAAAATCAATGTATGAGTGTATTGATGCTCTATAGGACAAAGCAGTTACTTGGAATTATCAAACTTGATAGAAATATACTTGGGAGATGGAGAATGCTTATTTTTAAAAGAGTTTTTATAACTTTAATCCCAATTTTAATTAATTATAAATTAAACAAAATTTTGATGCCCAAAAATAATGCACCAAAATAATTCTTACTCCCATTTTAAAATTTAAAGAATTGTATCTTTAGTGATATGAATTTTTCTATACATTGTTCCTCTAATTTCGATAAATTAAACAAATATTTTTATGCGGAATTTATCACAATATTTTTCATTGTTGTAATTCATTGTTGTAATGAAATTAAAACAATTTTCATCTTTTCATAAAATGTTTAACTGCTTACTTTTCTTCCATTTTTAAAAGCTCTGGAATGAAAATTCTTGATATTTATTGGCAAAATTGTAATGGATTTTCGTTTTTTTTTTAAATTATTTCATTCCACCTATAGAGAAGAAATTAATTCATTAATATCTTAATGGATTAATTAATATATTTATTCGCTTAGTGGATTAATGATGATGTTTACTAATCCATTTAGATATTAATTATACTAAAAATAAATCCTGAACGCTGAAAACTTGTACTTACTAATCTATCATTCTTTTATCGGCATGCTTCAATATCAACATGTTGCTGGCGTTCATATTATAATGATCAGTTGAATTTAATTTTGAAATCCCCAAAGCAAATGGAATAAAAAGATCTAGCACCGCGTACAATGTTGTGCAACTTACACGATACATACTGTTTGGTTTTTCATGCTGCATTTGTCTCCCCATTAGAAGCAACTGAATTTGTCATTCCGAAACTTCCTTGCTTACTTTCTAATAAAGCAAGCCATCAGCAAACAATATCTACACTTAAACTTTAATACTTACATGTTATATTTGTGGACAGGATTTTTACATTTTTCAGTTGTCATGCTCATTTATATCCGGAAAGGCGGATAGATAAACTTCTGGATGGATTTCGCTCAAAATTTGATAGAAATTTGCAAATTTAATGAATCTAAAAATAAGTTTAGAAATCTACAAATGTAGTGATTTGTAGATTGATATATATATATACACAAATTAAGATCACATTCTAAATATCATCCATCAGCATAAAACATTTTTGAATTACTCTTTTAACAAACGAATAGAAACAATTTTAAAAATGTGTTTTTCAGACTCAGGAAGATCTGAAGCGTTAAGATTCGTTAAAAGTCTAGAGTTCGAATTTTTTTGATGATTACTGTATTTTTACTTTATGTGTCTATACGAGAAAGTAAAAAATTATGCTTGGAAAAAGTAGGATAGTATAAAGACAGTTAAGAAATGCTACTTGAATTTCTATTTGAATTTGAAGTTTAAAATACTTCACTAAAGAAACCATGGATATCAATTTATACCCAAAAGAATTCATTGAGATATTAGTTAACTGAAATCTGTATTCTATATTGAAAATTTAATTAATTGAAATCTGTATTCTATATTAAAACCTTAATTAACTGATATCAGTATCTGAGAGTCAGATGGTTTCCTGTAGTATATGTTTGATAAATTTAGTAATGCATTAGTAGCAGAATAATAATAATAAAAAAATAGAACATTAAATGACTTAAAGCAGAAAATTGAAAGGAACACTATTCGTTTTATGTGAAGTATTTTATACATATATGTATTATAAATATGCGAAACAAATTCCGTTTTGACATATTTTTTTAACTGAAGAAAACAATGTGTCCCCAATGCAAAAAGTTCGTGATTGACTGAACTTAAATATCACGCCACTTTGTTTGCTTGAAAGTTAACCCTTCACTGTATATTTTAAGTAAATATATATGTTATGATAATACACAAGCATTCCAGTGAATATTATACGTATTCTTAATAATAATAAAAAACATAGTTAAATTATACATACACTGTTTACTACGCGACTGATACTGAAATGTAGCAGATGTTTTTCCAGATAATTTTAGCTCTAAAAATAAAGTCATAACAAAGCTGATGTTTGGCAAATACCAACTTAAAAAAACACAGTAGATGTGTGGAAACGATGTTTATTTTTCAGCAAATGTTATTTTTGTTCTGCTTTATGTTTAAAATGAGTCGTCAGTACGAAACTGTCTGTCAGCTATTTGTTACTAGTTTTACTGTTATTTTTATAATAATGGTTAAACATTCATCAGTAAATATTACACTTAAACGAAATATTGCGTGCAACTTTTGGCGGATTTCATTTGTTGAAAGCAGTAAACAACTTTTTACAAAAAGAAAAAAAAATGCAACATGCAAGTCAAATTTTTGTCATTTTTTTTTAATTTTTTGTTTCATAAACGCAGAACTGTATCAAACATCATGTACCCCAAAATCTATGACGCATAGCAGATCTAAATTTCATGTATTTGATAAATTAGATGTTCCTTTAAGCTACATTAAGTGTGTACCTTGGACATCAATAGTGTGACTATTTGTAGTGAATTGATAAACAGAGCCGACAACCTTTGATTGATGTGATGGTATCGATAGATTTATCCTTTCTATAATTAGTATAGAGTGTAAGATAAACAGCATAGTTTTAGTGGCCTGCAAGGAAAAATTCGATTTTATGTTCAACTTATCCCATTTTGAGTGACTAAACAATTCAGAATAGTTCTGGACAGTTTTATTTGTTTATCTTAACTTGGGAGGGTTATTCTAGGTTTGAATAAAATTTCTCTGATTGTCAATTAATTACTTATAAATATATCGTTTATATTATAAAAAAATCAAAATAAGTATATACATAAATATAATGAAAAATAAAAATTAAAAGTATTTAAAATTAATTAGTAAAAATGAGGTTTTGGAGAGTATTTGATTACAACGTTTGCCATGCTATGAAATTTGGCCGTCCAGTTTGTTTAATTTAATTTTTAAGTTGCTGTTCTATATTGATGTTCGTTTAGATATTTTAATTTCTATAAATTTTAAACATTTTCTATTATTAATTACTAAATAATCGGATCTGATTTGGCAACACTTGTTGTTTTTGTTCGCTGGCTTTTTCTTGTCATTCTCCTCCTTTCCCCGAAATAAAGGAATGACATAGGTAAATATTCAGAAAGTAAATATTCTTAGGTAAATATTCTGGTCATGTTAATTGAATAGGCATGAAAGCTACTTTCTAAAAATTTTAATGTTACAAAACATTTTGAATTACATATTCCAACACTGGTTTTTGGAATGTCCCTCCTCCAAAAAAATGGAATACATCAAATTAATTTGGATTGAAAAAAATGGTTAATATTTTAGATCAATATTCAAACAATCTGATCATTATTTGAATGGACATGAAGGCTGTCTCCCCAAAATTTTTAAATTGCAAGACACTTTGCATTACATATGGCAATAATTCTTTTTAAATCCTTGTCCCATTCTTGAATTTCTTCTTCTAAAATAATGAAATTAATTAACACTCAGAAAATCTGATTACGTCAGTTGAATAGACATGAAAGCTTTTTCCAAAACTTTTAAGTTTGTAGGATTGTTTTTATTTGAATTTTAATACTTAAATATTTGATTAGATTTCCATTATGATAATAATTGTCTAAAAATTTATCTGATAATAATGCATATTTCAAAGAAAATAAAGATTTTAGTGAAAATGGAACAAATTTGTATGAAAGCTTTTAATGCATATTTTGTATATCACGTATGTCCATGCAAAACAATTCTTTGTATTAAAATATATTTCAATTTAGATATTTGCTTGTCATAACGAATACAAAATTTAAAAAAAATTATGATACATTTTTTAGTTGAATTCAAAGTATTAATTTAGATGTAGTGTTAGATTAAGATTTTATGATATAAAATACTAAAAATTCAAATGTATTAACATTATTGTGTAATTACTATAAAATGAAAGCTTATTTTTTAGAATTTGAAGAAGCATGCTTAAAAATTCATGTACATAACATTCCTCGACAGTTATTGTTTGAAACCAATATAAAACTGTTTACATCTTTAAGAACGACCTACACATCGTTTTATAATCTGTTTTTGAAATGAGAAAACAGACTACATTCACATTTTGTAATATAAATAACTGTGTAAATTGATTGCTTTATGTCAATTTAAGTTATTGAGTCGGCATCTTGTACACAATTGTATGATTCAGATTGTAAAAGTGAGTGACATAGTACTTTACAACATTGTTTTGAATGTCTAAAATGTTTTTAAAACATTGACAGCCAAAGACAGTAGTTTGTATAAACAACTCCCGACCGTTTTATGCGTCAGAAACTAAGCGCTTGAAAAAATTTAATCATAAATTTTTATTACCTGTTATGACTTCGCAGGTATATTGCAGCGTGGAATCTATGTAAATGTTTAATTTATTTTAATTTTATATTGTGTTAATTTATTTCACCTTTACTTTTGTGTACTGATAAGCGTGGATGACATTCGTATTATCCACGAATTACCTTACTCTAAAAGTAAATGATTTATATATAATGGCTACTTTGTGTATAATCTTTTAATTCCCAATTTTCTGTTAGTTTGACAGTTACTTTTACGTCTGCGAAAAATCCGCACTTATTCAATTATTTATTTTTTGTCCTATTAAACGAATCAATATATATTACTAAATTACTAAATAATTTTCAAGTAGCATTTGCGCTCCATTAGCTAAATTTAGAAATCAAAATATTATCATTTTGAAATTTTTCTTTTTTATTAATTTTTGAGATGATGCAAGGAATTTGAAGGCAATAATTTTTTTCATATTATATTATAGTTCAAAAAAAATCTTTTTATTGTGCATTTATAATAATTTTCCTATCTTTTTTCTATCAATTTGTTTTGATAATTGCTCTTAAAAAAGTATAGCAGGTTTTATTTTTACTTCGCAGTTATCTTATTCATGGCGTTTTTAAGATAATTAAAAGGAATCAATGATCTAAATTAAATTGGGTATTCAAGTCTAAATTGAATTTTAAGTTACATACATAATAAACATCACACCAGTTTATAGTCACAGATTTTGTCATAGTAGATTTAGCAGAAAAATACATTTATTCATTTTCTTTAATTCCATTATGGCTGGTTGCCTAACGAAATTTTTTATGAAATTGCTTATTTTGAAGTTCTTAAATTTAACTACGTAAAAATGTTGTGAATGATGGGATAGGAAGATTTATCAAATTATTTTTAAAAAATCTGCATAACAATGAAATTATTATTGTACATTTGAAAATTTGTGGGTAGTAATTATGCTGCGTGCAACGTCGGATAATACAGTAAGATTCTGAGTGTTATCAAATATCTGCAAAATATTCAAGGTTTGTCTGTAAAATTTCAAGTTAGTAAATTTCATGTTATCAAAATATCTGCAAAACTGCAAACTGGTGCTGGTAAAACGTTTTTTTAGTTGTAAATAATAAAGTGCTGGTAATACACCCTGATATCAGTTATCATATCGTTCCATTTGCAAAGTACTCAAGCTATAGATGTAGATACAAAATTTAGAATTTGACCACCTTGCAGCGTTGAGTATGGCAGTATGAACCAAGATTATCTAATTGTTCTAAAAATGTGCAAAACTCTTGACATTTTACGCTTGATATAAAATATATGATTGTATTATGGAATAAAAGATAGACATTTGTATTTATTTTTGTATTTGTTTTTCAGGTTCGCAGCTACATCATGGGCTTCAGTTGATTGCTTGCTTTGTAATTGCCTCCGTCCTTCATCAGAAGATCTTCCAACTCTCATTTCTATGAGAACTGCAGAGGAAAAGTAAAAGTTAAAGGAGTATATGAAATGAAAAATAAATGCAACCTTCACAGATGTCAATAAGTTAAATGAAGGAGCATACATGGACAAATAAATCAACTAGTTTACTTTTTTCCTTTTCAAATGTAAAAACTTTCAGCTCGGATTTATTGCAATCAGATGATCAATCAACTAAAAAGACTGAATCATGTACCATGTATTGTATTTTGCATTCTAGATTTAAACTATTGTTTGAATTTCAAATAGTGCCTTTTTATAATGTAAGGAGCTTGTTCCTACTGCAGTGTGTTTTATGTTTTGTATTTAGTGTAAAGAAAAAATATTTGCTAGTGTAACTATATTAAAATAGTGCACAAGAGTAAATTTTTTTTTTAAATATGTAAAAGTGCTGTAAATTTTTCGCAGTCAAGCATTTTTCCCTATTATTTTTTTACTGGTCAAGTAGGGTACTGCGTTTTTTCGACAGATTGCACATTTCTATGCCTAATTTCTTTTTTAAACAATGGAACTGTATATTTTTGTCAAAAATTATACTGTGTTAATTTTTAATGCTTTTGTATTAATCAATTGTTGTCTTCCACGTTGAATATAATAGTTTTTATGGTGAATAATTATTAATTCGAGCTTTATAACTAGAATAAATGCCTTGAAGTATACTTGTATTTTGACTTTAGTAAATTAATACAATATAAGTTTTGTAAATCTTTTAGTCTATAAAAATAAATTGTTGCTATGTTTGAATCTGCATTATGAAAAGCTTTACAACAAATATCTTAATAATTTAAATTTCTTAAAATTGTTTCTTTTTGCACTTGATTGTTAGAACTTGCACAATTTTTAATTCAAATAACTTAAAACTTGTGTTCACATTTTATATATTTTTATTATATGATATTTGAAATGATCAAGTTTTGTATTCCTTCAGTGATTTAATCATATAGTCAAAATATAATTCAAATCTGTGCATGATATAAATGATCACAATAGTATTATATTAGGAATTAATATTAAATATAAGTATTATAATAGGATTTCAAATATTGATTCATTTTCGATTTATACAGATTTTACTTTAAAAAAATTAATAGCTTGTTAAAATTGAAGATTGTATTATAAACGAACAACCAAAGGTTTTAATATTATTCTTGACGCATTTTAAATACATGCAACATTTTTGAAATTTTATACACAAGAAAAATCCTAACTTGTAACCAAAATATAATTTAAATATATATTTTGTCAAAAATGCATTTTTTAGTATATTAGATACAAATTTAAATTTCTCTTGTGAAGAAATTTTTTTGTCATATTCATGACAGAAATGTAAGCGAATTTGTCGGATATGGACACAATAAAATTGTATGATGTGCATCTTACAAGTCTCATTTTTGAAAAGCTGTGATTTATTGATCAACTCTTATTATTTTTTGTTCATGATTATCCTATCACATACGAGAAAACTTTCATTCACTGTATCTGTATCTTTTTTTTGAATTTATAGATATACAGGAGTAAATATTAAATTTATTTCCTCCTTTGTAAAATAATTCAAAATTATATTTTACATGATATTATTGATAAAGAAATTATTAATAAAATTCTTCTGTATATTGGTTTATGGATGATATTTCGATAGTGAAAAATTGAAATTTAATTTTTAAGTTTAATTTTCTAGTAAAACAAAAGTAAATCTATTACCTGGCATTATCTTTTTAATATTTATTCATACGTAATATTTCTAAAATGAAAAAAATAGTTTTAATTTTTATGAGTTTTATTTCGCATTAAATTTTATTCGAACAAGGAATGTCTAAAATATGTCTATTATTTTTTCTTCCTTTTAATTATTTAAATTCATTAAAAAATTAAATAATATGTTAGTAAAAGAATATTATGGAAACCGGGAAAAATAAAATAATTTCCTTAATTTTTAATCAAATTTTTTTCGAACAATATTTGTCTCTAATATTCCTATTATTTTTTTTCTTTCGTTTTATTATTTTATGTCACTGAAAAGCTAAATATTAGAATATCGGGAAAAATGGGGAAAATAAAATAATTTCATTAATTATTGCCATCAATATGTTTATTTAAATATGCATAGTTTCATTTGAATAGGCTGACTAATTTATAGTGCAAAAAGTCTATAACAAAGCTTGAAAACTCAATTTATTTGTACCTGAAACTTTAATTTCATATATGATTATTTGAAATAAGAAAGAATAAGAATGCTAACTTTTAATACATTTAATTTTATAATTAGTGTCTTTAAATAAAATGGTCCATTCATTGAGGTATATTAGTGCTAATATATTTAATCTTTAATGCATACAATTTCATTGTTTCCCGTTTCTTCAGAATAGTTCATCAAACGGATTCTCAATATTTTAGATTATATAGAATAACCATAATGTAGCTTGAAGTATATGGAGATCCAATTGTAAAAAATCTGTGCAGTCGAAATGTAACCAAATTAATCGAAGAGTTATTCTCACCATAGTATTTTGATTAATGCAAAAAAGAAATCATCTGCAATAATGCATTATTATTTATGCAGTTGCCCATTTATATTAGTTGGGAGAATTACAAAAATAAACAGATCCCATGGCTTTCAATGGGAGTCTCGTGTATTTCTAATTTTTGCAACAAATTCACATAGAAACTTCTTAAAGTTATATTCCAATGTGACACTACTTTGAAAAAATAACCGTTTTCTGATCTAAAAAGTCACAACATAAATAAATTAAAAAAAAAAACTTCCAAACATTTTAGAAAAATAATTGGAAGGGGAAAAAACCGTAGAGTTGGAGAGTTAAAAAACTGTGATATAGTCAACAAAATGATTATCAATAAGCAATATTGCTTATATAATATTTCATTTCTCACAAACCCATTCTGTGTTTACAACACATCATTGCAATTTCTTTATTTTTCTCTACATTTTTTTCTTTAGAACGTAGGATTTCCATTTGTCATCAAAAGCTTTTATCTTTGAAACTAATTTTTAACTTGTAGTGTTAAGTTATACAGAGATCCAAAATATCGTTTACAAAATTTATGAGTAGGTTATAGAAGCAAGTTATTTTTACGATAGAATATTAGGTCACAGATTAGTAAAAGAAAATGCCAAATAGTAGATTTAATTGGATACAAATTTACAATAGTTGAACAGAGTTTCATAATAAATCTTACGAAGCGGGTATAGTCGGCAATTCCTTTAAATATTTCTTTGCCATTTAAATACCACTCTTAATAGAAACACTTACTTTAAATACTTTCAAAGCATATGAAGTTAACATTGTCCTACATGCTATGTAATGATGTTCTTGTAAGATATTGCCAATTAATGTGAATTTGTAAGTTTTTTAATTTGTAAATTTTTAATTTGAAAAATTTTGGAAGGTGTATACTTAAATTTTACATAATTAATTGATAGACAGTGACGAATTTTCGACTAGGCTGCTCGGCTAGAAGCAGATCGAATAAAAAAGTTCTAATCAACTAGTTTCCAAACAAATACGTAAAAAATATATATATTGTGTATTATAAAATAATAGAATAATATTAAAACTTTGCCAATGATAATTGGTCACGCTCCAATCTTTTTCAATACATTCTCTCAGTTTTCACAATATATATGAACGCCAAGATCCTGATTAATTAATGGTAGAAATCTAGATGCTATATTGTAAAGAATCATAATAAATAAAAACTCTTGCATTTTTACTTAGTTACTAAAATGAAAATCGACCTGAAGTAAATCATTAACACATTTTTAGCGTAACATTCTTATATGGTTGTTAAATTAAAAATGTATTGCAATGCGAAAAAAAGATTGCCAGTTTATTAGAAAAGAAGCTTCATACTATTCACTGCTTAGGCCGCAAAATAGCATATTCAATTAACGATGTTTTTTTGTGTTAGCGTCCCCATATTCTATTCTAAAAATGACTTCTTTCTGCGTTGCATGACTTACTCTTAAAGTAGTAAATGATTTTTTAAGATGTATTCTTTGTATGTATCCTGTACATACAAAAGAGATAAGTTGCATTTAGACATTAGGATTCAAACGTTTATGTATGCATTTATTTATAAATCTACATGCGGTTCTATATATATATATATATATATATACATGTGTTTATTACAGAATATATATAAAAAATACGGGGAATTCAAATTCTCTCTGCATAATGAAAATTTCCTCCTATACTGTTGAAAAGATAAACAGAGTGGTGTTAATAACTAGATGTCAAACCGAGATTTTCTTGATAACATCACATTTGATAGTTTCTTTCATCCTCAATCTTGATACGATTTCACTTTCAAGAATATCACAAGTAGGATGAAAGATATTTAAGTTCAATGTTTCAAGTCAGATATTCATAGCTATTGAGATAATTGTTAAATAAAACTATTTTTATCTAATTGGTTAAATAATACTGTTATATAATCTAGGATAATAAATTTTAAAAAAATACCACAGGATAATTTTAGAGAAATGAATGAATGTTGATATTTGATTCTACTTTTCCCAGTGTAAATACAGTTGAATATTTTTGAGTTCAGTATATCATCTCAAATATCCCTTATTCAAATAGTTTTAAGTGTTGATATAAATTTTAAAAACTGCTTTTTATCTGCATTGACTAAATAATATTCATCTATTCATCTTATATCATCATCATTTCAGGTGCAGGGAATAATATGAAATAATTTTGGATATACGAGGGTGCTTTTTAGGTAAGACCGTTTGAAAATAAAAACGAAACGAGACCAAAGGACCTTTCAGAAACCAAATTTATTTTCAGATTCTTTATGCGTTTCTCTATTTTTCAACATAGTTGTCAAATTTGTTTAAATACTTATCATACCCTAAAACAAGATTTTGAATATAATCTTCATAGAAATTTGCCGCCTGTTCCGATAATCAAGGGGTAACAGCCGTTTTCACGTCTTCGTCATCGTTGTAGTGGTTGCTGCCGAGATGAAGTGTGAGATAGCTGAAAAGATAAAAATTGCTCGGCGCAAGGTCTGGGCTGTAGGGGTTGGTGGCTGATTCAAAACTTCCCAGCCAAAAGAGTTCAGCAAATCTCGGGTATGAGCTACGGTGTGAGGCCTTTCATTGTCATGGAGTAGCAAAATTCTCTCCATTGGCATGCAGCGTCTTTTGTTTTGAATCGCTCTGAATAGCTTTCGCTGGGTTTGACCGTATGTTTCCGCATTTACGATGGTTCCGCGTTGCATGCAGTCGACCAACAAAATATCATGCATATCCGAAAACATGGAGCCATGATCCTACTCTGGGACAGAATCTGTTGATCTCATATATGTGAGCATGGATTTTTCTGAAGTTTTTTCTATGTAAAATTCCATTCTAAAGCTATAAAAGTTCAAAATATTTTCACACTGGCTCTTTTTCCCTGTTTCCTACCTTCCTCATCGGACCGCGTCTTCCATTGATCATGGTTCTTAAAACGAAATCTTAATAATGTTTAAATTTGAAATTCTTGCTGAGACATTGATAACAAAATAAATATATTGTTAAAACATATAAACGAAAGAAGTTTAGTTTTCCCATTTCTCATGACCCATATGATAGCAGGGCTTTTGCTATCATAAGATTCTACAAAGATAGAACACTTTAATAAATGTTAAATTTAAAAAAAATTTGGCTGGAAACAATTATTTAATTTTTTTAAAAATGTCACAAAATACATATTTATACAGATATATAAAATTTCAGGTGCAATAGATAAAATGATATGAAACAATTACATAAAAGTGAAAGCTAATTCATATAATTTTTTTTATTTATATGATAACATATGATTACATAAAAGTATTCCGTAAAACCATTTAAAGGTAGGAAAATAATATGTTTGCCGATACCGTTATTTAATGCAGTTAACCGTCAGTGCCCAATTATATAAAAATTCATTCTTGAATATATTTGGTCGATGAACAATAATTTTTATCAAGTCTGAACAAAAAGAACAAAAAGACATAGGCGTTGCTGTTTGTCCTATGCATTTTCCCAAACAAAGATGCTAATCACAACAGTATATTCCGTTCAGGGACAGTACACTACTGTATATGCAACTTTTTGCAACCTTTTAGACTCATTTCTACTCAACTGCACAAATGCATTAATTACATTATTGTGATTTGTAATTTTTTTAATCATTACTGAACTACACAAGTGCAGAACATTGTTATGACTTATTTCTAAAAAAATTATCATTTTTTTCCCTTTGAAGATCCTTATCAAAGAACATCATCATCATCAAGTAAGAATTAGATGTCCATAGGTGAGTTGATTTTGATTGGTTTGATTCTTAACAAGCAGAAAATGGATGGATTGATATTTTATAAATTTTCTTTTTTTTAAATTATTTTTGTTTTCATAGATTGTTTATTCGTGACTCAGTTTAATATTATTTGGAGGATGGAAGGAAATTATAGTTTGGAAATATGCACTCTTTGGTTACGGTATTTTACCACGAATTTATAAACCTTTCATAATAATTTTCAAATATTATTTAATTTCATTTACTTATTTCTTGAGTCTTCGTTTATTCTCGGTTACAATCAAAGCTATTAAATTCTTACACTCATTTTCTGATAAAAAGAAAATTTAACATTTTTGTTTTCAAAATTATATAGAAAATATTTTTATTTGCAAATGTCATTTTTTCCCCCAAGTTGGTTAAACAGCTTTAAAAATAATTTTTAATATAAAATATCGTGGTCATAGCATGGCAACATGAAACTAAATGTGAATTTGATGAAATTGGTCCTAGGGAAAATTATTTTCCTTTTAGAAAGAATTGTAAAATGAGATGCTATCGATAGTTGCAATTTAAAAAATCAATAACAATATTTTTTATTGCTTTAACCAAACTTAACAATTAGTACCAAACTAAATTTTTATACCTGGTAATATTTATGATCAAATTCGATAGCAGTAATATTTTCCAGAATAAATTTCGTAATTTTAGTTTATGAACATTTTGAAGATATATTTTAAACAAGCAACAATTTTTATTAATAATGCCAATTATTTATGAAAAATTCTCCAAAATGGGAGGTTTTCAAGCTTATCAACTAGAATTATATTTATCAACAGTTAAAAGTATTTAAAAAAAATAACGGTATATCTTATTATAAGCATAAAATTTAAATGTCTTATGATTTGATTTCAAAATATAATTGATAAATTAGTAACTTCCAATTTTTAAAAATAAATATCTTAAAATTTGTACAAAATATACATGCACTGAAATCCGCAAAATGTCTTTAAAATAAAATATTATTTAAATTACTCAAATCTAAAAATATATAAATTAATATACTTCATAAAAATAAACTTCAAAATATCAAATAAAATAAGTTCAAATATTTAAAAAAAACTACAAAATTATTTTTGATATCAGTTGCATTTTTTGTTATGCACAACACAATTTTGAAGATGCTTGAACAACTTTTCTTAGTTATTTATCACTTTATTTTTGATCATTTAGCAACAATATTTTATTTTGTGCATGTACAATTAATTGCTTGAAGAAATTTTAACCCCCCTTTTTTTTGTTGAAAAAATAGACCACTTAAAGTCTCTTTTTGTTGCCAATTGTTAAGTTACGCTGAACGCATTTTAAAGAAGGCTGAAAAAATTATTTTATCCCTTTATTTGTAGAACAAATGATTTTGAAAACTCTTGTTGGAACTGAAGCACGCGCATTTTTATGATTTATCTGAGAACAATAAAAGTGAGATGAGATGTGATCAGATTAGCTCTTACTATGGAGGTAAGAATTATCTGTGATAGAAAATCTTATATTCAAACTGAAACTTTATGAAGGCACAGGCGAAGGATCAAATGATCAAGAAAGTAGTTAATTGAATCAAGATTTGCATTCGTGGGAGAAAAAGGCGAAATTTCGAAGGGTTTTATTACCAAACAGAATATATACTGTCGACATTTCATAAAATATTTATTAATTAAAGAGAAACAAGAATAAATATCTCTATTAATAATTTTTTTATCATGATATTACTAACATAGTTCAGTTTTATCCTATGTTAATATTTCATTATAAATGTCAGAACCAGCGAAAACGCAGTAGAGAAAAATGGCGTGAGAAGGTATTTCGAATTTATATAGTTTCAGAAAAGATTCTACTGATAGAGTGTTTTGGTTCTGAATATGTTAATAGTGACAATAGGGAAATAAAACCCCGCACATTTCAGAAGTTAAAGTGAAAGCAGGCTAATTATTATTAGGATACGGATAAATTGAAATTATCACACACACACACATACACACACACACACACACACATACACACACACACACACACACACACAAACACACACACACACACACACACACACACACACACACACACACACACACACACACACACACACACACACACACACACACACACACACACACACACACACACACACACACACACACACACACACACACACACACAAGGAATAGATTTACACGGTTGCATTTTATAATACATAGTGCAATACTTACAACTATGAAGAATTTATAATATGTGAAAGATTATAGACGATGTTAATCAACTTAATCAGAACTAATTGCTAATTCCATCAGATAAAAGCATATGATTCCAACAAGATATCTATTTTTAAAAAATTACACAAAGAATTATATTTTGTATTAGTTTAGTTAATAAATATACTCCTAAAACATAATAAAATATGAGTTGTTATACAGCTTTTTTCTGTTTATATTATGCTCTTTCATGTTCTATTGCTCTTCATTTGTCCTTCAAACAGGCTTCGTATTCAAGTACTGCAGATCATTAATGCCCTAAATTGATTTCTCCTCGAATTCTACGAAATGGCTCTACCACTCAGACATTCTTCATTCTACTATAAAAACGGGCGGAAAATAATGCCCCGTAAATTGCTAATTTATTTGAGTAAAATATATTTAAACGCACACGATTGATTGCACCCGATGAGCACTTTAAGGTTGAAAAAATTCATTTCTAGGATAAAATCATTCCGTTATTGCGTCACTTCCTCCTCCAATATCATAAGTAAACATTGTTCACTTGTAGAAAACTAGATGGCAGCACGAAACTTTCAGTTCAAGTGCAATGCATTTTTTTTTTTTTTTTTTGGCTAGTTTCCGTCTCTGCTAAATTTAAAGGAAAATGTGCGTATATGTGTGTTGTTCATGCGTGAGGTGAAACTATACAGGTTATATCTATAAGATACCAGATTAAACACACATTTACTTCGGAAGGCAAGAACGTGGGTCTCGAAGCGACTTTTAAAGATTATATTTAATGAATAATTAAGCGAGATTTCTATCTTTTCCATGATAATCGGCATAAATATTGTCGCACAAAACTAATTTTCATTTATTCATCATTTTAAAATATAAAAAGTTACATTTTTTTAAAATACCAATTTATTTGCCCTGAAATTTTTACAAATACAATCAACTGATAGTTAGTGAGGAAGCTAAAATAATAAATTTCAAATATAGTTATATTTCATTGAAAGATGAAAATAATAAATTTAAAAGAAATTAATAAATTTTATAAATTTAAAATAAATAAGAAATTTAAAATAAATAATAAATAAATAATAAATTTATAATAAATTAAAAAATAATAAATTTATAAAAAATAATAAATTTATAAAAAATAAATAATAAATTTATAAAAAATTATTTTTTATTTTTTAAAATAAGTAATAAATTTAAAGAAATTTATTATTTATTTTTTTAAATAAATAATAAGTTTAAATAAAAAAATTTAAAAATAAATAATCGGTATATAATATTTTTTTTATTTTTAAATTTATTATTTATTTCAAATAATTATTTTAAAACAAATAATAATTTTTTAAATAAATAATAAATGTGTAAAAAATTTTTAAAATATAGATTTATAAAATAATTAAAATAAATAAATTTATAAAAATATAAAAATAATAAATTTAAAAGAAAGTTTTTAGAAATATACTTTTATAAGTCTAAGTGAAAGTATTGGTATTTAAAAGTTTTTTTACTCTTTATTCTTACATTATAAGTCACTACTGTAATATTATGTGTTGTATTATTATGTTATTGTAATATTATGGCATCAAGAAATCAGTTTTCTCTTTTATAAGCTCTAAGAGGTGGCGCCATAGTATAGAATAATGAACCAAATTTAATTAATCAGATTAAATAAGTGTGCAAAACCAGCAAAAATGCAGCTGATTCAGGGAGCACTGGTTTCAAGAACATCAAATCCAGAGACAGAAAATTCAATGTATATTGTGTTTTTCTCACCAGTATTAAAAACAAGAAACAATTGATTTTTAAGCATATGATGAAAAAAAGATAAAAAGCAAAAATCTATGCACGTCATTGATTTTAATAGATTTTTTTTCTCCCTATACCTATTCTGATTTCATATTTTTTTGTTAGAATAGATTTCAGGGATTATTCAATAAATATATCGAAATATATCTCAATTTTTGAACAAATAAATATAACATCAATTAACTGGTGCTTTATTAATAATTAAAACTGCAAATCTTCAGTAAATTGTTAAAGCTGTATCTTCAGTTTATTTCGTAGCAGACCGAATTAATTATAAACAGTTCAGTTTATTATTATGTTATGTTCAGTTTTGCTTACAATCAATGAATAAATTATTTCTGTTTGCAAAATAAATTTAAAGAAGAATTCAATAACTTTTAGAAAATTTGAAAAATTAATTAAGAATCCACCCACACATTCATAATATAATGTTTCGTTATGCATCTAATAAAATTAATAATTTAATAAAAATTGACGAAAGAAGTAGTTTTTATTTTTATTACTTTCATCATTTTATTCTGTAATTTTGATTCATTAGCATAAATGATTTCGAATCTTGAAACCATGATTTTCTGAAATGTGCTAATAGATGGCGCCACGCTTTAGGAGTCAAATTTTAATTAAACTTATCAATAAATGGTTACTTATGCCATGAAAATATTAAAATATTATACGCTCATCGAGAATGCATAAAAATACAAATTACGCATCCTTGTCACATCAAGAAGAGAGTGTAAAATAGTTGACAAAATTCCAAAATTTCATATCTGAGACAACCGAATTCAAATAAAAATAGAAAATCTTAAAAAGATCTTTGACCTATTTTCTATCCAGTACGCAGAGTAGAAATCAATACAGAGGATTGTATAATGAATAACTGAGTTACAACTCATATCTTTGATACAACTACTATGTATTTTCTTCTAATTCGTTTTAGGAAAAGCAATCATATATTTATTAACTAACATCTAAAATGCTTTTTATACGAAGAATTTAAAGTTTAATCTACATTTTTTTTTTAAATTTATGAACTCGTAACATATCTCTTATTACAATTGGTTCGGAGGAATAAATCGCAAAATGTTAAAAAAATAGTTTGGATAAGTAATTTTAGATTGAATTCGTAATTTAATAAATTAACTTGATAAATTAATGTGCTTTTTCCTGTATTCGAAGGCGTATATATCATATATTTATATAATGTACAGTCAGCTCTTAAATATAAAATTTTTTTAAAATTGTGAAGTATTAATAACAATTTTTGCAAAATTCTATTTGCTATATATTAGTTAACATCACAAAAAATTGTTCATCTCTCAATTAGAAATGAAAGATACAATACAAAGTACGCCAATTCTACAATCATTACAAAATAATAATAATAATAATAAATGAAAAATAACATTTTGAAACAAATATTTTATTAAAAATGGAATTTCTTAATAGCATATAAAGAAAAAAATAAGACTTAAAAGAGATATACAAGATGAAGAGAATTTAATAGAATATCAAAAGCATTTATAACTAGCCTTTTAATACTAAAAATATCTTTTTTTTATTGCTTCATGTTTGCAAAGCATAAGGAACAAAGTTCAAGGTTTCATAATTTTTTATCTTTGTTGACAAATAGTAATTTTTGTTGCGTAAGTGATATTTTATTGTAAACTTCTGTGAAGTAAGTTCAAAGTTTGGTACTTCTACTACTTTGCCAATAATTATCTTCAATTTTTTGTGACTTAAGTTATTTTTTTTTCTATATATATCATATGCGTGCGTAGAAATCAGTAACAGATTTCAATTTTGTTTTAATTAAAACAAACAAAGATAAAAGTAAAATTTATAAACCAATAATTTTAATCTGAATAGTTATTTTATTATAACCAATGAAGTATTTGTTTCAAATAATATTTGATTCTTTTAGTTTGTATTATGTTCTTTTACCATTTTAAGACCCAACTATTGGAGTAAAGAAGTTTTTTTTAAGAAATAGTTTTAATAGTAATTCTAAACTGTATTATTAAATATAATGAACAGAATGAATAGAAATGAATAGAGTAGCAGCTGAATAATATTGGTATATAATAAAAAATGAATATCTGGAAATAACAGTTTATATTAATAATTACCTGTCCTGTTGAAAAACATCATATTTGAGTTGGTGCTTACATTAATTCTACTTCATCTTGCATGTCTAGAGAATTCCATCAATCCATTATCATAAGTGTTGCACTTTAAAGTAACTGGAGCAGACGTTTGGAAAATATCAACACTTTTGTTAAGGTGCAGTTCCACCAATGTCTAGCATGTGCGTAATTTTTTTTATTTATTTTTTTATCCATGTATTGCACATAAATTTTGCGGTAAGTCCTAAAATCTATTCTTGATTTATAGTAGGATGCGTTTTCTAGCGATTAACTTTCTTTCCTGAAATTATTTTATTTACTTAGCTTAGTAATGTTTATCGTTTAATTTAATGAATTCTTTTTAAGTTAACTTTTTGATGAACTATTAATGATCATAAATGTTTTTAATTGTAAGAGTAATTGTTCTATTAAGGCAAAGGCATTTTTACTCGCAGAAAATATAACCCCATTATCTTTTTGGTTAACATCTTTAAAATAATTCGTAATATTTGTCACAAATTAAAAAAAATCGTCTGTGTTAAAAGAATTTGCAAACCATAAAATTCAAAGATATATTGGTTTAGCAAACGATTAAAATTAATTCTTCATTTTATGAGTACTACTGCATTTAATAGTCATACTTTATATCGTAATTACTCTATGAATTTAATTCGACAGGGAAATTCAAAATCCTATAATATAATCAACGAATCTTTGGCATAAATTGCGATAGTTCCTCAAATCATAACTCAAGGAATCTCAAGAAACAACTGATTTAGAGTTGAAATTGAATCTGAGAAAGTTTGATATGGGCTGTCAGATCAATAGTAAATATATCTGCGAAGGCAATTACTTCATAAAGTTTTAAAATTAATTTCATATTGCAAACTCCGAGTTCGAATCCTCCCTCATAGTAAAAATGTATTCAGAAATACACTAAAGAAAATATTTGAATTCATTTCCACTCAAGAAAATAATTCAGCGAACAATTGAGTCTTTGAATTGTGAATTTTTTAAAACTCTTAAAAAGAAGCGACATTTATTTTCACATATTCATTATGATATCCGTTGACATAAGAGTGCGAACGTTGGAATACTTAAGCACACAAAAATGAAATTCATTAGTTAAAAATATTTGCTACATTGACTTATATAAGGAGTTAAACATGGAAAATTTTGTAATTCGATATACAAATCTGGTATATCATTTCAGTGCTAGGAGTGAATAGGTGAAACTAGTGTTTGATTACGCTAATTAACCCATTGACTGCTACTATCCCCCATTTGGGGATTTTATAATTATAAGTATACTATTCGGGACCAAAAATATATTTTGTACGCCAGACAGTTTAATTTCATTTTGTATATATATATATATATTAGTCAATATTGTATGTAACAAAAAGTGTTCTTCTTTCTTTTCTTTCTTTACAACAAACGAAAAAATTTGAGATTCGTTTGCAAGTTGAATGAAATATGTGAAGCATTTTTTGTTTTGTTTTTTAAATTGCAATGAAATACCATACATAAAAAGGTAATATAGACTTTATAGTAAAGGTTTGTAACATACCCAGTCTTTTTTTAATTTAAATATTTAAATTATTTTATTGGTCCTTTTTATAAGGATTCTCTTTTTCCAAAATACCAAATATTTTCAAACCAAAACATGATTTTAATATAATTATAACAATACAGAACTTTTTGAGCATAAATATAACTTATCCTTGCGTTTTGGGTGTGTATTAAAATATCGATTCAACTAAAAGATCATTGAATATTTGAAGTGTTTTGCACATTACATGTAATTATTATACAGAATTATAGCAATTTGAAATAATCCAGCGTCAATTCATATATCTTAAGACTCTATAAATAGATACTTATAAGACTAACCCTCGGTGGGGCATCTCGAAATGAGGATGAGATGCTTCCAATATGGTGATTGGATCTCGCCACCCTGCAGGGTACACAAAAGGTGAGGGATCTGGCTCCTCACGTAGATGACGGGACATACGTCTTTGGGCGGGTCGGAGAGTCTAATATATGACTTATTTATAAAGCTCACGGGGAAACTGTTAAAGAATTGATGAGAGACCAAATGGAAATGCATTTGTATATTTTTTTGTGATTTGTCAAGGTCTTGGATAGTTCATAATAAAATCTTCTGTGATTTTAAAAATGAATTATGAGTTTGTCGTTTACAAAATGTGTGGTTTCACAATTTTGGTTCTGTAAATATTTGATATTTACAAAAAGAAGAATAGGCATAAATTGTTACTTGTTACAAGTCAGGGTGCAAAATGAAGCTTGATTAGCTTGCACCATTTATACAGTGAAAGTAAAAAGAAAGTAAACACCTATTTTTGATATAGAAAATGCTTTAATTAAAATATATTATTGACTTATAATATAATATAGATATATACAATTATTAACTTATTTATTCGGTATGTAACAGCTTCTAAACGTTTAATTGAATCAAAATGCAAAATACAAACTGAATAAATAAAACAGAAAAGTATATAACATATGAAAAAGGTAAACGAAGAACACTGATACCTACAAAAACAATGAATGCTGTAGTATTAATATTTTGTCTGCAGTTCTTTTGATTTTATCACTGCATAGTCTAAGCATAGATGTGAACAGTTGTTTTTGTTAATTCGGGAGGGATTTTTTTTGCCATTCTTCAGTGGTTCAGTTTCAACTCTTCCTTAATAGAAATGGTTCTTTGTCGTACATTTTTCTCAAAATATGATGCCATTTGCCTTTAAAATATTTCGTTTTCTAATGATTAAATAAAATATGAATCAACAGTTCTATAGTAAAAATTTGTTATGAAAATGACCATCTGCCTTTCAGATACTTCGTTTTCTAATAAATAAATAAATTATAAATCAGCAATGCTATGGTATAAAGAAGTTAAAAAATAACTGTTTGCCTTTCAGATAATTCGTTTTCTAATAATTAAATAAAATATAAATCAACAATTCTATACCATGATGTAGTTTAAAAAATGACCATCTGCCTTTCAGATATTTCGTTTTCTAATAATTTTGAAAACATTTCCTTCCAGATGAATTTTAATACGTTCCTGCAATCATTAAAAAACTCCAAATCGTTTCATTCTAGAAAGAAATGGTTTCTGAAAACGGGATCGAAGCACTTTTTAACAGCTAAGTACATAAATCATTTTATATTTTAGACATAGCAACACACTAAAACGAATGCAGCTTCGAAATCTGCATGAATTTGATTAAGTTTGTTTATTCATGATATTATTATTAGAATAAAAAATGACTCAATTGATTAGAATATTTCATTTTTGTTTACATATCGAGACATCTGTCGTTCGCTTATGCATAATCAAGTATGCCAATATGCAATAAAAGGAAATAGTTTTGCTATTTTGGCAAATTCATGAAACTTCAGAATATTTGGCATATTATTTATCTTTTAACAATCATTTGATGTTATGGCATGAAAACTGGTGATTCTTATTCATTTGATAACTTAATACATCTTTCTGAAAATATTATGTTTTTTTTATTTCTTTGTTTTTAATATTTCTCCTGCTTAAAATGATTTTGAAGGTTTAAATCTATGCAAATATTGCACTAAAATAGTTTGTATACTATAAATATTTAAATTACTGTGCTAATTTTCCACAATTTTTTCTCAATAAGATTTATTGCAAAACGCAAAGGAAAGCTTTATTAAAATTTAATAAAGTTTCTATTCAATTATTTTTAATTAATTAAACACTATGTTATTATAAGGAATAATTTATATGAAACAGTCTTTATATATAAAAATGTTTCTTTTTTAAGAAAGATTGGAATTCTAAGAAACTGTTAATGTTGTCACTTCTATAAAATGAAGTTTTTTATTTGACATCTTTAACTTTTAGATTTCGGATTGCTATTGTCAATGCTTAGTTAAATTTAGTCTCCTTTTTTAAAATCTATTTATAACTTATGTAAAAAATCATTTCGGCATGTTTTAAAAACCATAAAGTTTTCCATGTCACTGTTAATTCTGATTTTTTAAAGATGGTATTAAATACCAGAAGAATTTTTTTTGTACTGATAATTTTAAATTTCTTGAAATGTACTAAATATTTTTATCCCGAACAACATGTTGTATATCCGCTAATAATAAACTTGTATAAATTGCAAAAAGATAAAACCCATGTTTTATAGATAAAAACTGTCTTGTATTAAATAAGAATATACCTGATAAATTATTTAAGTAAAATATTAAATTTATTAAATTGGAAAAATTTATGTTAAGCGTCAATCAAATATAAAATTTTGTTATTGGTAAAAGGTTTATCTCAATCTGGTCTTTCATTTTTTTACGAATTAAATACAATTTTCAAAATTCAAAATAAAAACGATTTTCTAATGGAGTATTAAATGTAATATCCTTTGCTTCAAATTTTTATTAAATAAGATGATTTTTTTAATAGAAAATTTAATTAGAATTTTAATGACATTCACATCAAGAAAAGATTAAAAGCTTAAAATATGTTTTTATAATATTTTGAAAATAACAAATTAATTCATATTATCAAGTAGTGGTATAGTTCTGTATTTTTTGGAATACATACTAAACAAGCATAATCTGCATAAACATTATATTAAATAAACATTATTATATCATCATTTTTTATGCAAACATTATCTGTTTCTTATTTTGCTAAGATATGTACTTCATACAGATTAAAAAATGCCGATATTAAGAAATCCCAGCAATTTTTTAAAAAACTGATTACAAAAAAGAAAAGAAACGCTTAAAGAAATGTTAACAAACATTATAAAATGCTGAAATTTAAAATAATGTTAACACACAGATAAGTAAATCCTTTCGTTGTCTGTGATGTAAATAGTTCAGAAGACTGAAGCCTTACAAAGGCTTAGCTTAGTCCCTCATAAAACGTAATAGGATTACAGATAGGAAGATAAATAGAACAAATAAAGAACAACAGAGTATAAATATAAAAGAACGGTCATTTTTACACAAACAAATTTAAACTAATCATTCTACGATTCGAATGAATTTTTATATGTTATTATATAAACAGATTTTTCCAAATTTGTTTTTCATCTCAATATATCTTAATTGAAGTTTATTGAATTTATCAGAAGAAAATAATTCCTTTTTGAGTATTCCCTATTAATTAGCCATATAAACTCATTAAGAGCAAGAAGTCATTATGAAGAGTTCCAAGGGAGAGAGCCAGAGAAAAGTACTCATCAGCTCTTCAGAGATCTCAAGCACTAGTATTTGAAATCAGTGGTTCAATGCTAAATTCTTCAAACCTACAACATCGTCAGAGAAACCTGATCAAAGATCTGATACGAAGTAACATCAGATTGTGCACTATAATGGAGTCCTTTCATTCATATTTACCGATCTTGTGATACATAGCGGATGGATCAAAAATTGTATAGCATTAAAGAGAGATTGCAATGGATTAGGAAGATACAATAACATGTCCCTCGTAACAATTGACGAGTTTAAATTAAACAATGTTTTCATGTATAACCAAATTTTATAGTTGTAAAAAATGAATTTTCTTTCTGATTTTATTAAACGATTCTCTTATATAAGGTGTATCACAAGTTAAATTTTCTCTCAGGAATAATTTCTATTATCTTTTGCGCTTTCTTTACCCAATGTGAATGTTTATTTTTCAATTAAAATTAATACTAACTTGTATAGTGTTTATTATGGCTATAGTTAAAATTTTAGGCATTAACTACAGAATAGTTACAAAAATCATGCCATAAATTATAGAATCAGCATAATCTAGTTCTCTTAATATTTTCAGGTTTGTATTTCAAATTGGAATATTTTTTGATGTTCCCACTGCAGAATATTTCAGGGCAAAAAATTCTTTTCCATTGCTATCGCTTACATAAATGATAACCACCCGTTAGATATTTATTTGCAGTTTATTGGTACTGAACTAAACATATTGTACCAAACGAACTGACTATGTAAAGAAACAGATTTGTTCTGTTTGCTAAGATATACAATAATTATAAATTTAAAATTGTGTTATAATTTATATATTATTTTTATATAATATTTGATATGTATGAGAAATTTAAAAGTCTGAATCTAGTAAGGAATGTTTTTATAGTAGCTCAATCTGATTGGTTAATCAGTTTTGAAATTCAGCTTATCTTTTGATTCAAGATATATATATTAAACAAGAATAGGCATGGCAGATAAGCGTTTCCATGTGTGAAAGTGTTAAATTTTCTCTCATGAATAATGAGAGCAGTTCCAAAAATTAATTATTATTATTATTTTTTTGTTTATTTACTGATTCTATTGACTTTACAACTTCCGACATGCGGAAGATTTAATACCTAGTGTAAATAAAAATCATTTTCCTGAAATTAAGGGTTATAAATTCCTTCTAAATCATAACAAGAGGACAAACATTTATCACAGAACAAAAGGTTCACAGCTTTGTTTGCGTATTTAATGTTTTATCTGTTTATTTATTTTATCTTTTTAAGCTTTCTTTATAGAAAATAATCCAGATGTAATCTTTTTCTCACCAGTTATTGTGATGTATGTTCTTCATTGATACCAGTTCACTCTTTTCCTGGTTTTCTTTCAAAATATCCTTTTATAATTTTTGACATATTGAATGTACATGCAGAATCTAGAGCCATTATTAAGATTTAACCCTAGAATTCATAACTTTTATTTATTTTTTTACAAAAAAAAAAAAAAACTAACAAACAACATGTGTGTGTTTTGAATAACTGCATATAATTTATCAAAATAATTTTTAAAAAATATTATTTTTTCGTAAAATTAAAAAAATAAAATTAAAATGTGCTAAATGGCTATATTATGAATTGCCCAATATCTCAATGAAACAAATCACATTAGGACAATTTTGCAATAAAAATTAAAGCCCCTTTTTTACTAATATAAGTTTTACAGTGCAATGCAAAAATTATTTTAATAATATTTTTAATGATAGAATTATTCATACTGCAGCCTTCTTAGCATTTTTCATATTAAATCTTATTCTATCACCACCATTGCCATACTTAGGTCTTTTCTACAAATATTTATCGAAAAAATTTCAAAACAGTTATCAGATCACTTACCGTTGCCCTTTGGAACAGTCATGTGAGGCTTATAAATGGAAATAAAAATTTGTAGCCAATTGGTTACACGATGCAATGTAGGGTTAAATTTGTAAACTGATAGTTAGCTATGAGAAAATCTATTGACCACGATAAATTTTGATAACTCTTTCACATTAACTCCTGTAAGTTAAAATCATGAAGTCGTGCCAATAATTTATCTCTCTAAAAGACATGCATCGAAATAAATTGGATCACCTAAAATCAAAGATGCAATAGACTACATTCCACATGAAACAATAAAAAAAAATCTTTTTATTGAAATTCAACAAAAACAAACTTTTACTAGCTTTGTCAATCTTGACAAAACGATCCTGAAACTGATATAAAAATAATAGAAATTGATTTTTTCTATAATGATCTCTGTCCATGAAAAGTACTTAATAATCACTATGTGAAAAGATTGCAATGAATTTTCTTCCAATACAGGTATTCAGATTGTTTTAATTTGAATTTTAATGTCTAAAACAATTTTTTCGAAACTTCATCTCTTTCCTCTTTAATTTGGATTTAACTTTCCAAACTGTCGACTTTATACTATTGTAAACGACTGATTGATTATACGTTTTCAAATTCGCAGACATGTCTTTATTTTTATCATTAGATTGGAGCAGTTTGGCCAAATCAAGATCTTGAGTTGTTAAACCTTAACCATTGAACAAATTATATTTCAACTAAATCTTTTCAAGAATAGTCATATAAAACAGTTCCGACATATATAAACAATATTTTCATCTTCCTTCTGTGTTGAAATCATTATTTTTTACCCCATTTATTGGTTACAACGAAATTATAACCATTTACAATCATTAAAAAATTCATTTTAAATTGTCATAAAGTTATTGCAGAAACACGTCTGTATGGACGAAGAAGAAACGTCTAAGAAACGAAAAGTTCTGGCCTATTAATAGTTTCTTCTTAGCAAGACGAAGGCTATAATTAAGACGATTTCCAATAATTTCAAAGAAATCTATGTTATGATAATTTAAAATCTAATTTAAATATTAATTAATTTTCTAATTTTTATCTTAATTTAGCCCACATTAATTTCATTCTAAAATATTCTCTTGTTTCCTGAAACAATTCTCACTTTTCATTTTATAATTCTACACGCGCCCTATAAAACTGCTGGTCTCAGCATTTTCTCACGCTCCGAGTGAAGGGATAAAAATTCCTAATGCTTACCTTTTTTTTAAAAAAAAATCTTTCAAAATCTTTTAGTAAAATCACTGAAGGGACAGGTATTGTGTTCTTCTTTTCTTATGTAGCGATGTGGACGGACGCATCTTCTATGATCCTTTCTTGCACAAATTATGCCTTCAGGAATGAAATAAATCGAAGTAAAAATTCAAAAGTGTCTTCTATTCCTAGTGCTAAAATACATTTACATCTGTACTTAAAGCGATAAATGAACAAATAAGATTTTAAATGAATACCCATTCACTATCGTTAATGTTCCTGGTAAAAACATTTGTGGTAAGTCAAGGAAAGTTATTTTTGCTGCTGTAGTATGAAATGAAATCAAACTCCAATAAATCGAGCTCCTAATCAGATATATAATTTTCAAAATAGATGATTATTTAATGACATTTTTTAGTTGTTTATTTAGTTTAATGCATATAAATAAATTTAATGTTTAACGTATATGTTAATGTTAATGTTTATTTCATGCACCATTTTAAAAATAATTTATAATTGAATAATAATTTTTTTGTATCAATTATCATACGAACACCGTTTATAATACATAAAACTTTTATTGAGGACACTTCTTGTGGTTTCTCAATTTTCGAGAAACCTAACGAATCGCTGAAACAGCGGTAAAAATAAAAGCCAGGCGGGTGATCTTCAATCGTTTCTAGTGTTCCGATCTGAGCTGGGAATTGTTTACGAAGCCCATTTTATAAGCTAATGATGCTTATACAGCTGCTCTTGTTTCAGCGATAAAGACCAATCAGAAGAAAACTATATTATTCGCACAGAGAATTCACTCTTTTTTTTTTTTTTAATTTCCTTGTTTCGAAGCAGACATGAGTCTGCGCTCGCCTTTCGTTTCATCGTAGACTGAACAGCGTGTTTCATCGGATAATAATGTAAATATTTTCTTTGCATAGGAAGTAGATGAACATAAACATGCGTTTGTAATCGTTAAAAAATTATTTTGCTTATCAAATAGAACATCTTCTGTCTTCCCGTAATTCACAACTCTGTTTCACTACTGGTTTCTTCCGTAATATCTGCGCATTGAAGCTGTTAAGTCTGTATAAAAATCTAGATCCTGTCGATTAACGAACAGATAAATTTCTTCAAAGTACATAAAAAAGTACTCTGTTTTATAAATTTTTTCTAAGAGTTAAAAACAAAAGAAATTTTTTAGATCTATCAAAAAAAAAAGAAAAAAAAGAAAAAAGAAAATACATTAAAAAGATGTTTTCTAATACATTCAGACCTATACATTAGAAAGATTTTTTAGTGAACTCTTGCTATTCTGGATGAATGAAAATAAGGGGGAGTCGTAGAATTTTTGACTAACTGATCCTTTTCTAAATATAATAAATATAATAACTAAAAATAGTTGAACATTTTTAACTATTTACTATCAAGATTGAAATTAAATGTTAAATACATGTATTTTGAAGGAAAAAATATATTGATAGCGGTCCAATTGAAGAAAATGATTTCCCAAATTTTATCACCATTTTCTTTAAGCACTAGTATGTATAGCATAATTGTTTTCTTTTTAATTATAAAGTTCACATCAAGACTCAATGCATGAATTCAAGCAAGGCATTTTAAGCATTGCATCATCCCCCCTCCTTTTGTTTCATGTTCTACGGTTTCTAGTCACAATTTTTATTCTTTTTTAATCAAAATTTGATACCTTCACTGTTTGTTTATATTTTTTCACGTTGGTGGTTCCACTTCCACTTTATAAAGACTTATGACGACTATAACAATGTTCAAAGTTATTTCTCTAGATACATAACAGATTTCTTGAATAAAATATTTTAATTTAAGCAAGTGTTTGTAACCAATCTAATCAACTTTAGGGCATCAACAAAATCAATCTTAACTTTAAACTATTGCAATAGTTTAAAATTTAGGAGGAAAAATTAGGAAAATCTCTTGGAGGATACATTAATGCACTTTGCTATTTACTTTAAAATAGTGAGAGATCTATTACAATACAGATAATTATTTTATTGGTGATACAATAATGCAAACGCTTGTTCCAGAATTACAATAATCAGTTTTCTCTAAAAATGATTTCATAATTCAAAATTATATCGCTGCAACATAATTTGCCTATTTAATTGCTAAAATATATAACAGAATCGAGATTACCATGTACTAGGTGATGGTTCAAATTTAACAATTCTCTTCTATTATTTACGATTTTACTTTCTAGTATAGGAGAATATTGTAATTATTATTAAATTTCGACCTCGAGATTTTGATGATTTTTATGTTTTATACTTCTGATTCCGAATTTATTTTGGAACTCTGTCTATCTATCTGTGCAAATGGCAGTTCAAAAATGAAAAGAGTTGTACGTTTTCTGTTAGAAAATTATAATTCTGTTCAAATGTTGGACACGATAGGTCAAAGGGAAGCTGTTCATCTCTCTCTCTCTCTCTCTCTCTCTCTCTCTCTC